>JAVIXY010000016.1:32879-267029 GCA_033030565.1 Fusarium nematophilum
TTTTTTTTTTTTTTTTTTTTTTTTTTTTGTTCACTACTTCTCCTCTTCCCCCTTTCAAGCTTTGTCACAGGCGTTGCACAAGGGTTTCCTTTCTGGACAATTGCACCGAAAGTTGACACGGATGGAGGACAAAGAGGCGACTTGCTCACCGTCGCGGCCGAATTCCAGTCACGTCGTTGTTGTTGTTGTTGGCCGGTTCCCCGGCGGCCTCTGCTAGCGGGGCACGCCATGGGCACCATCATGCATGAAGAACCAAGGAGGAAGTGTGGAGTTGGACGAAGCAAGCTGAAAAGCCATCCATATCTTTGGTGGTGTTTGGATACGGTGCCGAGTACGGAGAGTGCACATCAGCAAAGCACCGGACCTTGATGACATGGCCCTTGGCTTGGAAGGGGATCGGACAGACGGGCGGGAGTTACTGACGGGCGTTCTACGAACTATGTACGCAGCTTGGGCGAACTGCTCAGGCGGACGTGACGGGCACTGGGAAACACAACAACAACAGGGGGACGCCATTGACTTCCCGAGCATCGAGAACTGGGCATGTGTTGTCAGACAGCCAGATCTCAGGCGGTGCAATCCAGATGCAAGATATAAAGTCAATGGAAGCACAACCCCCTTTTCCCTCTTAGACATCAACGAGTTATGAAAAAAAAAAAAAAAAACCCACCGACAGCGGGACATGGACGACTCGGCTTACACCTCTCCCTCCCGGACGTCTCGCGAATTGATACCTTAAACAGCCAAGGGACTGCGCATTTAATGCTCGGCCGGGACGGTTCTCTCATAATCATCAGTCACAGCCGCAAAATAGCACACGGAAGGGTCTGTTGATAAACAGGGTCGCTTCCCAGGGCCGCACTCGCATCCCGGAACATGCCCTGTTGTGCGACCACAGGGGTTTCTGGGCGCATGTACACGTTGTATGATGCAGAATGGGGGATTGATCACTACGTCCCCAATCATGACACCCCAACACCAGCTCGATGGCGAGATTTGTCGGGACACGGGAGCATCCCTCTTTTTGCATTGCGCTTGCGTACGGGGGGAGGGGGTGGCAGCAGGGCTCTGTGACAAGGCCGCACAGCTTTGCTTGTTGGCGATACTATGCTACAAGACGGCGCAGGCGCAGGTAATGTCGTTGAAGAGGCAAACTCGGGCCCCTTGCCTGCGTTGGGCAAGCAACGGACAGGGCTCCGTGTATTATGTTTCTCGGTCTCTGAGCCTACGGTAGGGATCTTGTCTGTGCTACTTTGAGCCGTGCCCCGGAACAGACTCCATCCCGTTGTGACCCCGTCGTCGTCACCTCCGGGGGCCGGGGGGGGGCGGGGGGGGGCAAAAAAAGATGTCGCGGGCATGTGCAGGACAGCGCTGGAATTGTTGGTGGGCCGCCCTGACATGATCTCGCCCTCTCTGATCTCAGGTGCTCGAAGCGGCATGCTTTGTTGCTCACCACAGACCGGTGCTACTCCTGCGCACCATCCGACTTAATGCAGAAATGCCGCTGTAGGCAGAGCCCGAGATGCGACCCCCGGACCAGCCAAGGAGGACCCCCGGTGAAAGGTAACCCGCCCGGAGGTTCCATGACCAGGGGGGGCATTGTTGATGGGCCAAGGTCGTGTTTCCGCGATGGAGGACGGGCCACAGAACGCAGGCGAGAACCAAGGGAAAAAAAAAAAGAGTTCTATGCCTTGGAAACGGCAAATGACGGGGTGGTCAACCCGCAAGCGCTAAAAGAAAATAAAACCGATTGTTGGTTCTCCCGTTCAAGGATATCCTCAAGTTTGCGTGTAAGTGAGTACCTCTTGACACGTGTATCTGGTATGACCTGAGGAGGAAGGATCTGGTTGGAGAATGGGAAGCCTGGAGATCCAGAAACTATTACAGCCCACTTTCTTTGGTTGAATGAAAGAGGCGCTGCGGCCCCCTAATAGCAATGCTCTGATATTATCCAGATGGGAAAATTTTCTCTTTAATGTCATTTCAAGGCCTATCATGATGGCAATTGATGAAAGCCCGCCCGCCCATCTCACTACTGTATGCAAGTAATGTCTGTACGTATGATGTATTGTGTGCTGTCCTCCACTCGATCCAGAAGCTTCAATTTCTCCTGCTGCTCAGGGCGCCCTCCATTGAGGCGGCCCCGGCCAACACCCAATCACTCCCCCCAAGGTACCGGATGTGCTCACCACCTGAGTGGACGTCTCGGCGCCTCTGGTCTCTCTAGGCGCAGCGCCGCCGCCGCACGCCCACAGCTTGCAACCTGGGCGGGCTTCCAACGATCTCACAATCTCAGTGGGCGTTATAGGGGGTCCCCCGGCGTCCATGCCGTCCGCTGTAAGGCCCGCAGCGGCGCTAGACGTTCAGTGGGCTCCGCCCGCTAATAAGGGACAAACGCACCTGGGACCTGGGTGCCCTGGCTTCCCGTGGAGTCGGCGGGCTTGGTAGGCTTGATGCTCATCCCTGCAGAGACGATCCGTCCTCGCCCAAATCTCACTTGCAATCTCCAGGTTGCAGGGCTCTCTTCTCTTTCAGAGGAGGAAGGTTCTCTGTTTGGTTCCAGGCCGTCCACTCCAAGCAGCATCTTTTCTTAATTCTTCTTCTCTACTTCTTTGCTGGCTGCTTGGGATCTTTCTGCAGTTCCTCCCGCCTTAATTTTTTATTTTCTTTGCTGGGGTTCTGCCACTGTCAAGTCACCGCCAGCCAGGGGGAAAAAAAAACCAGCCAAAGACGAGCTGGGAAACCAAAAGGGGAGAGAGGAGACGAGAGAAAAAAAAAAGAGAGAACCTCTCAGGAACAAGAAACAGAAGACGGAAACCAACGTCTCTTTTCGTCCTCACCCTCACCCTTCAGCCCGTCCGAGAAAGGTTCCCCCCTCATCCCCTTCCTTTCCTCTCCAACGGCGCTCCCGTAGTGGCGGCTTCAGATCTCCATCACGCGGCTGCTTCACCCTCAGAGCCGGCGCGTCCTTCGTCTCCCCCACCGCGGCCGCAGCTCCCAGCTCTCCCCAGTCGCTCGCTCGATCCCCCATCGTCTTCCTCGCGCAGACTTCGGCCCAGCAGCCCAGCCCAGACCAGCTCAGCTCTCAGCTAACAAGGTCCTCCGCCTTTCGTCTCACACGTCGCTCCTTCATTCTTTCCATCTTTCCCCACAGCCTGGAAGGGCGAGAGAAGAGAGTGTGCGTGTGAGTGAGACCGACCGTCGCCGAGCCTCACCGGGGGAAGCTTCAACTTGTTTGCTGTTTGTCTGGCCCCAAACTTTCAACCTTCGCCTAAGCTCTCCTTCTTCGCATCGTCGCCCATTTCACCTCGGGGACGCTTGAGCACTCAGTCGTCGGTTGCATTATTACAACTTGCGACCTGGAACGGCATCTTTGTTCTCTCTCGGGGTTCGGGGGAGAAGTTGAACTTGGAAGCTTTCTCCCGCCGGACAACGGATTGTCGATTGAGAGAGATCAGGTCTTGGTCCATGGCTTGACGACGATGAGCATCCAGTCCGTATCCAGCACCGCCATCTCCCGCCTCTAGAAATGCTAGCCGCTGCGTTCTCTCTCTCGCTTGAGTAGAGCGTCCGCTTTCCCTCGCAAGCAGTCATGCAGACCGTTCCAAGTGTAAGTTTGCTGCTAACTTTCCTCCCCCCCCGCCCGCACATCCACCTTCACCATCCAGCACACGATCGTTCTAAAAGCGATCATCAACGCATCAGTCATCACATGGGCCGCTAATAGACTTTACCCAATCCCACCCAAATCCTGTCCTATCCTACACTGCCTTTGGATACCCTCAAACCCTCTTCCCTCGGTGGCTTACCCACCGGCCTCCTCGTCTTTCCTGTTGCAGCAGTCATTGACCGAGTTTGTCTTCTACGCAGCTTGTTGGAACGGGCACTGCCATCGCTGCAGCGGCCACTGGTTTGGTGTTCGGCCAACCCACCACCGAACCCAGCTCCTTCTCCTCCTCGCCTCGACCAGCTTCCCATTCCAGACGAGTCTCTATCGACCGCGAGCCAAGCTCCCACTCTCGGCCTGCCAACTTTGCCTCGTCACGGCCCGCAACGAGCATTGCTGCCCACGGCGGCTCCCACTACCACACCCTCCCACGCCCCTCCACCGCTTCGCGACCTCCCCTCTCCCGCTACCAGCGTCCTCCTATGCCCCAGACGCAGTCGACGCCTCCCAAGGTCAGCAGCAGGAAGTCGTCGTTTGTCAGGCCGCCCGACTCTCCTGCTCCGATTGCCGAGTCTCGAGACTCCATCTCCTCTAATGGATCGTGGATAAGGCGACTCTCCATCCGTCCATTGTCTCGTCACGAAAGCTCGAGATCAAGCGCCGGCCCTGACACGCCTTCCATCTTCTCTCACGGCTCAGCCGCTCCCATCCTCAACCGCGAGCCAACCACTCCGACTCTCCCCCGCAATAAGCTCGTGAAGCGATCCACGTCGACTCGCAACGACCCAGATCCCGCTCCGCGACGCCGTACGAAATCCCATCTACCGACTCTACCGATTCTCCGACGACCTGCTACGAGCCACCAGCGGTCGGCAACCCTGCAGCAGTTTCGGCCTGACTCTGCCCTAAATACCCCAACAGACTCCAATAAATTCTCATTCGACGATCGCCCGGAACCCCACGAGTTCCTCGCTCCATCCCCGTTCGACCCCCCGTCCCGATCACCATCTGCAAGAAGCGGATGGGCATCCTTTTTCCACTCCAGGACGTCAAGCATCACCGGGCGGGCAGGATCGGGCCGGTTTGGTGAGTTGAGCCCACATGCCCGACCCGTCACATCGAAGCGCATCTGCATCAGCGACGACGACGAGCGCAATCGGGCCCATCTGGTGAAGCCGAGAATGGTTTCAACGGCATCAACCCCTCGGAGGTTGTTGCCGGCTGTTCACATCCAAGAAGAGCCGCATCCACCGACCCATCCAGCGGCGAGCATCTGCGACGCGTCTCCATCTCCCGAAGGCACACCTTCCAGGGTGCCCCGAAAATCCATCTCAATGCCTTTCGCATCGGCAGGAACTTGGGCGGTAAGAACTTCGGGGAGCATTCGGCGGCCCAAACGTGGCGCTGAACCCAGGATCGGAAATAAGCGACATGTGTCGGAACCGGTCACTGGCGCGCAATCTGGCGCCGAACCTAGAGCCAATCCCCCGTTGGAATTGACCCTCCCCCCAGCATCGCCATCACCGGGCCGGCAGGGGTTGTCGCTTGGTTCAGCTGCCATTGCGCAGTTCAGAACGCGTAAAAGGAACTCTTCATCGCCCGCCCCCCCGCTTTCGAGACTTTCAAGTTTCCATGTGGATGCGTCACGGTTAGGGTCTTCTGGCGGGGTTTCCACTCACCAAACTCGGCCCAACCAGCCCTCTGGAAGTTCTGCCAGCTCCACTGCGATGTCACAACTTAGGGCACCGCAGCACGACAGGACGTCCACCATGGAGAGCTCAGAGGGCGACATCCGGGACTGCACGTCCGGGGATGACGACGACACCGACTTCAAGAGTGACACCATGTTTGACTCGCTGCGTACTGTCGCCTCGGGTCGCGCCCGAGCCGTCGAGACACCTCTGGAGTCCATGTACGACGAGTCACCGCCCAGCACAGCCGGCAATGGCAACGCCAGCGGAAAGACAAAACGTCTGTCAATCCACGAAATCCTTGGCCGGACCTGGGATGAGGATGACAAGATCATGGAGGAGGATGAGAGTGCCCCCACGCCTGTCCGCACCGTCAATCGTTCAGAGGCCAATGCCCGACGGGACCTGTCTGGACCTCACTTCAGACTTGACTCAAGGCTTGAGCCGTCCCCGCGCGATGTCTCAATCTCTGCCCCCAAGGAGTACAGCAGGCTGTCCTTGGACGACGATTTTGACGACGATTGGGCGAGGCATGATGAGTTTACTTGCAACCCCTTGTCGCCTCCCTCTAAAGGGAGCTCGTTGAATTCCAGGGGAATCAACCCTAATGTTCGCCTCGCCCTCGCCAATATCAGCGGCAACGGCAACGGCAACGGCCATGGCTTTTCTGGCACCAACGGCCACGATGGCCATAATGACCACCCTCTGAGCACCCTGTTCGACTGGAGCGAGCCCCCGACGCACGACAAGCACGACACCAACGGACGGTCGCCTCGACCCAAGACTGCGTATGCAAAACAGGAGATGGACTCTAGAGGCGGTCGCTCCGCCCTGCGGAAAGGTCCCACGCCGACTCATGTGCGCAGCCAAAGCGTCCCGGTTGTGCATGACTCCCCCGACGACCCCAAGTCCACAGGATCCAAGTATGGTACCTGGGGCATGGGCACCAAGACGGCCAGCGAGGACTGGGATGACGACTTTGAGTTTGGCGGCAGCAGCTTGGGCAGCGGTGACAGAGATGACAAGGTGTTTGCAGTCCCCGAGTCGATCCGTGCCACGCAGCCGAGTGTCAAGGCCCATTCCGGCCACATTCGCGAGTTCTCCCTCCTCGTTAATGACCTGAAGCGTCTCTGCCGCCATGGCCGGGACATGGACATGCTCGACGGACCACAGAAGCACCTGTGGAAAGAGGCTGATGGCATCATTGCTCTGGCATCGCCCGACGACGACTCGTTGGATGAGGATGATGAGGACCAAAAGTCCACATCGTCAATCAACTTTGACGCATTTGATATCGACGAACGCTTCGGCGATGAGGGATTTGACGCCCACTCCATGGACCGCCTCGACGCCGCCTTTGATGGCCATGAGCCGGCAATGTCAAAAACCGCAGTGGTACGGGAGCGACACTCTCCTCGACGACGATCTGTCTTTTCCCCAGAAGACGACATCTTTGGCACTTGGCCGCTGGGCGACGTTAACCACTCGAGACGACCGAGCCGCCCTAGAACACCCGAAAATAGACACACCAAGCCTCACGATGTGTCTGGGGTAGTCCGCTCAGTCATAGGTGCGATGCAGCATCGCGTACCCGACCAGGTCGACGACGGAAAGGTTCACTTTGACACGAACAGCCTCAAAGCTCTCGTCAAGCGGGCCGGAGATCTGCGAGACTCCCTGTCCGATATCGTCCGCCGAGCCGATCAAATCACACAGAGTCCGATACGAACTCCTCGACACGAGCGTCAACCCGAATCAAGCCCAGCCTTCACTCGAGTCTTTGACGATCCTGGCTCAAGCCCTCCCCGAAGAGCGGTCAGAAGTCGTGGGAACAACTCGCTTATGGAGGCTACATCGCCGGAAAACTCGCCGTCTTCGGGCCTGCCGCAACGAATGCAGATGATGACTGTGAATTAACAAGTCACATCCGCTACGCCGTTATCTCGGTGCTCTGCTATATAGCACGAGCGTGTACAAAATAATTTATGGAATTCTGTTTGCATAGCGACGGTCGGGGACCCAGGGATTTTTGTTCGATTACGTCCACATGGCTGAGGGAAGCTCGTCTTATTGACGTTGGCGCGCCCGAGAAGCCTCGATGAGCTCTTAGCATCCGATCTGTTCGGTCCATGTGGATGCTGGTTCCACGATGCCCACCTTGGGAGACGAAAACCTCGACAACCTCTGGTCGAAGGGGGCTGCTCCACTCGATGCAGCAGATGTCGCGACACTCATGGACGGCTCACGGAAAGGTGACGCAGCCATGGCCTTACCGACCAGATGGACCACAAAGCGAGACAGACTCGGAGCATACTCTCGCCACGCCCCCATGAGCAATGCCTATTAATGACTTTTTACAAGTAATAAGGGTAGATGGAACAAGAAACGCTGCGGCGGCGAATTGCCGATGCTCGTTCGCGCGAGCATGACTTGTGAGGGCTTATCAGTTTTATTTTACGAATTTTCTTGCGTTGTCCCTTTGTGTTTATGAGGAAACGTAACGTTTTCTTTGTTCTCTCTTCTCTTCTTTTCTTTTCTATTCTATTCTCGCGGCCTCGGGGCACGCTTTAATGCTTTGATGATTATTCAGGGGAAAAGGAAAGCAGAGTCACTGGAGGTGATGGAATGGCAAAGCAAACATCTCGGTTCTCGAGAGGATTCACGTCTCTTCCTCTCGAAGCACAAGACACCTGAACCTACCTACCTGGTGCCACGAACGAAGAAAAAAAACGACGCCGCGTTGTGCAAGGGTGGAGGGGGGAAATACCAGGCTGAACTGAACATACATGGAAACGAGCAGCAGCAACGGAAAGGGATGAGCACAAAAAGAAAGAAGTCAGAGTCACGCAAGAGGACGAGGGGTCCGGTTTCTTTTTAAGGGGTCCTTTGGGATAACAACATACAGGTTCGGACGGGGAAACAAAACGGGGCATACGGCAAAGGGGTGAAGGGGGGAGAGAATTAAGAACGAGGACGGGTTTTGTGTTGTCTTTTTTTTTTCCTTTCCATTTTCATGTCCTCTGTCAACGTTGCATTTGGGGAGCAAGAGAGAAAGAGAGAGAGAAGAAACAGAGGCGTCTACTTGCCTGCGCCCCTGGCCCTGTTCTTGTTATGATTGCATGCATGGATAGAGAGGTTTCTATAACGGCCATGATGATTTTACTGCCCACGCTGTATTCTGACTGCATCTGCATCTTGCCTTGTTCGCCGTGGTGTCTTGTTTGGACTCTGAAATTCGCTGCCTTTGCCTGCTTTACTTGCGCGCGTGTATAACGGATGGTGTTGCGAGGTGGGATGATATCGGATAGGAACGGGAATCCAAGGCAAAGACGGGTGAAGTAATCACGCGATATCTTACAATGGCCCAACGTTGAACAAATGTGTCACGAGCAAGGGAATGCAAGATAAGGAGCAAGTGGACGATTGGACGGATCATGTCAAAAAGAGACAAATAAAAAGACTGCTTTTTTGGTTCGCTTGCTAATTTTCTTTTCCATCGTGACACAAAAAAAGGTTGGTGGTATGGTATACAAGGATGGAAACAGAAGGCCCCCCAACACCCCCGAGGAGATCAAGAATCCCAAAGTTCAACCATAAGGAGATTCCCTCGATAAAACAAGAAAGCCCAGACGCTAGAATGTCATTCCACAAATCAAAGCCATGCCAATTGGCAACCCCGTCGCTTGCGTATCAATCTTGATGCCAAAAAGAGTTCAATCATCAAACAAGGTCCCGCTGATTCAAGTCCGGAGTGTGTCGTTATCGTCACGTCACACAGGCAGGGGACCCCAAAAGACCCTGCGAGTGTCCTTCCCCCACCCAAGGCGAGGCAAGGGAGGGGGGGGGGCAGCCGGGCCGGTTCTACCACAGCTGGACAAAGGACAGGCTCTTTCGGAGAGACTTGTCCAGCCAGGAATTCTCGTCCTCATGCGACGGGCCCCCAGCGGGGGACTGAGCTCGAGCCCAGAGGGCTTGGGCACTGAAGTCGCGAGGGGTCTCGCTGCTGACGGCAGGCAGGAAGGCAGAGGAGGTAGAGCCGTGCATGATTGGGGGTGGCGGGCGGGATTTCTCGAGTGTGCGACCACGGTGCGACGTGCCTGATGAGGCGTTTTGCTTGTCATAGTCCCTCAGCGCAGGCGTCAACTCGAGGAAGCGAGGGTTGGTTGGCGGGGATGAAGAAGGCTTCCATAGTTCAACCGACGGAGACTCGGAGTCATCGCTGTCAGGCTTGGACCAAAGCTGGTAGTTGGATTGGGATGATGAATCGGGCGAGCAAGGGTCAGAGTCGGCAGCGAGGTCCAGGGTCGTTGCATCCTTGTCGGTTTCGGGGGAGGATCGTCGGACGTACAAGCCCAGCTCAGAGGCACGGGTCGCCTCGTCCAGGGCAGCGAGCCACTGGGCGGGGGTCGCGTCAAACCGACGGGCCGCGGTCCTGGTGAGGGTGGTTGAGCAGGCCTCAGACTTGACAGAGGAGGCTGCGGTGGTGGTGGTGGTTGAGCGAGCAGAGACGAAAGACTCATTGTCCGTCGACGAGGCAACCGAAGAGGTCCTCGGCCTGACCGTCGACAGCGTGATCCAATCGAGCTCAACCGGTGCCTCGGCTGGTGCCCGCACAGACCAGAGGCAATCTGAGCTGAGTTTCGGCAGAGGGTCCTGCGAGATTCGCAGTTTCGGCCGGGTCTCAAGTGCTGCGGGGGCTTCGGAAGTAGTACGGAAATTGTTCCGGCGGTGATTCAGGCTGAATAGGCCCTCGAGCACGAGCTCGTCCAGGTCGCGCTGCAGCTGGACGGCTGCGGCGGTCGCCTTGGCGTCCCAGAGAGGCGCCATGTTCCAGAGATGGGTAAATCCAAAGTCGGGGTAGGGCTCAAGGGGTCTCCGGGGTGAGCGCGCCATGTCTAGGGCAGCCGGAGATAACTTCGTAGTCCGGTACTCGGTGCGCCGATGGGTCAAGCTAAACAGTCCGGTCGGCTCCTCATCATCGGCGCCGGCAACGGTGGCGGGGGCTGGCTCCCACAATCCAAAATTGACCGCCTCACGCGGTGTGGAAGGTTCGGAGCCGCTGACCGAACCGACCGAGCTGGATGCACTGGATCCGGACCAGAGGCCATCCTCGGAGGGTTCTTCGGGGATAGCGGGCTTTGGGGCGGTCCACAGAGAGAAGCTCTCAACAAAGGCTGGCTCAGCCTCTCTGGGTTTAACTCGGGGAAGGTCGTCCATAACAACAAGATAGGTCGCCCAGGTCTCTGCGTCGGGCTGGGGAAGGCCGTACGAGACCTTCACAAGGACTGGTGGTTGAGTCCACATGCCGGGCAGGGTGGAGGGGGACTTGGTTCCCCAGAGGCCGTGGTGAGAAGGCTCCTCTACCTTCTTTGGCGGAGGGGTCCAGAGGGAATTGCTCTCAATGGTAGGAAGAAGCTCAGCCTTTGCGGGCAGGACACGGGCAATGTCGTCGGTAGGGAGGTAGGCGTTCCAGGTAGCGGCGTCGGGTTGGGCAAGTCCCTTGGAAGGGTGCAGGACAGGAGGGCTGGGAGGTGACCACAAAGCCATGGATTGAATTGAACGAGTAGCGTCAAGGTTCCAATGCAGATTCTGGTGTCGGGGAGAATGCTGAGGAGGCAGTGGGAAGGAAGATAACAGAGAGTCGCTGTTGAGATTTGCAGAGGCGCCTCGGATTTGTATATGGCGAGCGGAGTTAACGGGAGCGGACTCGGCGGCGGACAGGTCGGCGGAGGCGGAGGGCGAGGGCCCAGAAACCCTCCAAGAAACAGGATGCGCCGCACCCTGGTTGCGGATATGCTGGGAGGGTGGCAGCTCCACGGGACTGGAAGTCCACGTCAAGGGACTCGACGACGCAGGGGTCCGATTTGGAAGCAGCTGGGGAAGAGCTGTCTCATGGGTGGCGACGGCGTCATTCATTGGTGCGCGAGACCAGGGGTGAGGCACGGGCGCATTGCTTATTGATGGAGATGGCACGCTGCTTATTGAAGCAGCAGGAGGCTCGGGCCTCGGAGCGGCCCCCCCAATGGCGGCATCGGCTGCCGAGCTCGCAATCAGATGCGCATCAAGTTTTGTCAAACCCTGGCTCGCCTGGCCCTGGCCCTGGTCACCCTCGCGCTCTCCCTCAACTTTTCCGTGGAGCCGCCTCCGGAGATCCATGTCCGTCGGCGTCATTCTGGAGTGGGGGCCCTGTGTCTGGCTAATCTGGGAGTCCGTAGCGCTGGCTCCGGGACCTGGCTTTGGGGGTGAGTCTGCCTGTGACGAAGAGATATTAGTTGTGAGTAAAGACATGGCAGCAGCTCTGTTGTTGTCGTCTGAAATTTTCGCCGAGTCCTGATCTGCCTCCGCATGCGCAGCAGCTCGTTTTTCCTTTTGCGCTTCGGAGCGAAGCCCGGCGACGTCGCATTCCCCCTGGTGGTGGTGGGGCAGCTCACCCTCGGAGGAGATTTTCCTTTGGCTAGGTTCCAAAAGGCCGACAATCTCCCACATCGTTGTTTCGTCGACACCGTCCTCATCGTCCTCCTCGGCGTCGCTGTCGTACGTTTCGTAGTCTGAGGATTCATCGTCGTAGTATTCTCCGTCGTCATCCTCGCGTTCGTAGTCATCCATGAACGACGACGACGAGCTCTCCTCGTCGCTCTGCACGCCCCCAACCACACCTGCATTGATAAGCCCCGAATCACCTCGGCTGGCCATCGTGCCAGGCATGGCCATGAGCGTCAACGCCCTGGGTGCCACGGTTGCGCAGTCCGACTTCTCACCCCATGGAAACTGGAATATCCCCAGCGTGCCGCGCCTATCGAATGGCTTTGGACTCTCGAGGATATCTGGCAGGAGAGTGACACGACGGATCCTCCGTGGGGGCTTCCGCTGTTGGACATTAACTTCCACCACTTGGGTTTTATGCTGGCTGGGAACTGATGCTGCTCGCCAAAGACCGCGATGCGCAACCGGATGTTTCGGTGCTGGTTTCTCCCACAGCCGGGAGCTCTCGATGGCCAGAGGCTCCAAGTCCTTCCTCGCTGCACGACGGATTGACCCCTCATGAATTTCTCCTGGCGCCATTTCTGCCGCCCCAGTCTTGGGAACTGGGGTCCAGAGGGATGGTGCAGTAGCAGCCGCTGCGGCTACCACCACCTCAGAAGTGATGGGGCGCCACAGCGCTATCGCCGGCTTGGCAACATCGTACTGTGTTCGACCAACCAGAGCCTCAGGATCCTCTTCGTATTCGCTCTCCGACTCGGTGTCTGGAGGAGTAGGGCTCGCGAGAGAAGCTGAAAATCCGGGGAAACTTGAACTAGTCGTCGAGTGCTTCATCTTGCCAGACTTAAAGCCCGTAGCCTGGGCAAGAAGCGACAGCAAATCGTCGTCAGCAGACGTCTCCAATTGCGCTCGTCGAGATAGTCGCCTTGGCGCACCTGAGTGCCAGACACTCCCATGTCTTGAATCTCGGCTAGGTGATGTTCCCACTGTAGACAGCGAATCTCGGCCAAGCATTGTGTGTCGTATAGCCTGCCATTGGCCTTCTTGCTCTGTCAGTTCCTGCTCCAGATTGGCTAGGAGCGTCATCCTCTGCTGCTCGGTTTCCGCTGGCCCTTTACCAGCCATGCTACTGGGGAAAGCCACTTCATCTTTGAAGATCAAAGAATCGAGATTGCGCCCTGACAAAATTAGCCACGTGATAACGGTAACTAAACAAAAATTGTCAATTGGCTTCGCTTTACGTACCTCTTTCCAGCGTCTGCCCCAGATCGCCTTCATCAGACTCAATGGGTGATGGCTCAGCTTGCACCATCGAAACCTTGCCCGTCCCAAGCAGTAGAGGTGCTGGCGGAGGACTCCGACGTTGCTTCACGGCATGCCCCCTGTCTGAGAATGTTGGACGAGTTTCCCCCACTTGGCGTGGCCAGATATGTTGTCTTTCGGCATTCAGCCGCGAATCCTCGGTACGTCGCAAGTCCGATGCAAGTCCGACGACCTGTTCGGTGGATGACTCCAGCATTGCTGCCAGGGACCCCTTGTTAGCTTCGTGGTTGATTGTTGAATTCCACGCATCCTTGTCCTGATGAGGTTGGTTTTTTGTCGTTGCTGTGACTTCAACCGCAAGTGCCCTTTGCACATAAACCCTTGTCGCGGGCGACCGAACGTCCCAGTTCACGGTGGAATCATCATCTCGAATTGTTGAGGTGTCGGGAGAAAATACACTGAAATCCTCGATTGGAAGAACAGGGGAAGATCGTCGTTGGAATCCCCATGTTGTTTTCTGGTCCTGCAAGGGTGAAGCGTCTCGGTTAAGAGAGCGAGGAGTTGGGGGGGTTGGACTCTTCGGAGATTGAGATACAGCAAAGGCAGTCCTTGTCGATGGCATTGGAAATGCTCTGAAAAGTTCGTCCGTCTGTTGTGAAACGCGATCCGAAGTTCGGGCTTCCGCTTTAGAAAAGCTCAACGGCAAGATAGGGAGATCAGGAACGGATAGTGACCGTCTTCTCCGACCTTTGCTCGTTGTGACCTGCGAAGACAAGTTACCTGTTTCCTTAGCCAGCATGAATTTGGCCAGATCGCTTAAATGTGACGAATTCAGATTCTCAATAGTAACAGGGGGAGGCTGGATTTCAATTGGCCTTGTGTCCCGCACAGAACCGCACGAGAACGATCGTTTGTGGCGAGGCAAGTTCGGAAGGTCCTCTGCAGGAAAGATTCCACGGCTAACCGTCGGTTTTCTGGGTATGGGCCGCGGTCGGTGCACCATGGAGGCAGCCCGTGTAAAGTCTTGTTCGGTTTCTGACCGTTCCTCGCCAGCATCCTTGGGTTGGACAGAGGACGGTGTTGACTTTGGGGTCCCGCCTATTGGCTTCTTACGCGAGAAGGCGGGCGATCTCCCATCGACCGGTAAAGAGAAGTTGACGATCGTTTCTCGAAGTGCAGTCCCGGGTTTTTGAGAATCGAGTCTTGCACGTTCTCTTGGAGGGGAAGCCGCGAGGGGTTGCACAGCAAGTGAGGCTAACTTGGGCTTGGACGAGTTCGGAGACGACGGCTGTCGAGGGGATCTTCGTCGGAGTTCCTCCACACCAGGTGAGAGCAAAACGGAAGTAGTCGTGGCCACTGGCGTTGATTGCGAAGCAACAGTTGCACCATTTCGACTCTGGCTAGCCATCCTTGCAGGTTCTCTCAGTTGGTACGGAGCTTTGTTGACCATCATGCCGGGAGCTCTGGGGTTCTCTTCGGGTTCGAATCTCCTGTTCTCGTTCCTCGCAGCAATAGCCAGGTCCACAGTTGCAATCTTAGCAAACGGGTTGCCATCGCCGCCGTTCTGCAGGATGGGTTTCGATATCGCCAATTTCGAGTCCATCCGCACAGGCCACTTCGGTCGACTCTTCTCCAGTCCCCTCATTTCCATTGACAGCGGCACCGTCTGAGCCCTAGGCGGAGGGAAAAGTTGGCCTTGTACGGGGATGCCGCCCATTCCGACTGCTGCTTGGCCGAGAGCTGGTCTTGTAATTATCGGCAATCCCTGATTTGATCCCATCGCCCCAGTAGCAAGGCGGGATGAAGCTGTCGGCACATCCCATGCCTCCTTCCGGAGCTCTTCATGTTGGCTCGAAGGGATTGTGGAATCTGCGGTCGATATTCCTCGAGCCTGCAAGTCTCGGTTCGCATCAAAACCGTACGGCGCATTCTCGGTCGGGCTCCTGGGTTCAGGCTTTGCGGAAAGCAAGAAGTGAGTCTGAATGAATGTAATGATGGCTAACAAGGTGAGCGGTGAGCTTAGGTGGGTATTTCGGTGAGTGGCTGAAGCATGCATACCAATGAGGGCCAAAAGACCCAAGGCGGGAACCATTGTCCGTGCCGCCACGGCTATGGACTGGATGCCCAGCATCAGAGGAGCACTGGTCTTGGTTGGTCAGCTTCAGTCTTGCGTGTTGTTGTCAACCATGACTTACTATAGTCCAGATGCCCAAGCCCACAATAACGAGAACGATCGCCCGACCTTGGCTTGTGCCAAGGACTCCCTCCCAAGCATCCTTGATGAGTCCATGAGAGACGGCTCTTGTCAAGAGAATGGCCACAAATGATCCATCAACCACCAAAACGAAAATGCCAGCTGTCAAGACTGACGTATGTGCCAGACATAGCGCATCAAGCTGTGGTCGTTGAAAGATGACAAAGGCCCCGCCCAGGATGAACCGCAAGAGTATGAATCCCTGGCAAACAATTGTCTCGGTCGGCGATGCTTTCGTGTATTTGTTGAAAATCCAGAGAATGCTCTGCTGCAAGCAGACCCGCGAAGACTGGTCGAAGATAGAAGCGAATGTGATTGCGACCTGGCAGCTCGTCACGGATTCGACATTGATCAGGATACCAAACAAGTCAACCTGCGCCCATAGGGCGGCCGAGGCAAGGAACGTGATGAAGGCGAGCCTCGGGGCATCTCGGAAGAGGTTGGAAGTGCGGCCTCTCAGAACGAGGGCGACTGCTGAGGTGGCAGCATACACAACCAGGCCGCTGTTGCTCATTAGGTGACGCGAAACTTTGGTTCTATCCAGAGGTTACTCACAAGGAAAAGGCCGCGGCTAGGGCCTGACGGATAGTAGAGTTTGTCATAAAAACGACATTAGTATTAAAAGAAAGATGTGCGACAAAGTATTCAAGTCGATCAACGACCTATTGGTGGAGAGAAAAAGAAGGGAACTTGGATCAACCAAGAAGCTCAGGCACCGCGAACCAGTTCCGCGGTACCGTTGCTTGTCAGGCAAAAACCCTATTAAACGGTGATGAAAGAAAGTATGGGAAAGAAATGCAACGGTTGGGAAAGGTAAGTTTGGGGTCGTTTGACGGACGAGACGCTCATGTATTCGAGTGCACTTGCAAACGATACCCGCCGTGTGGGGCCTAAAACAGTCGCTTTGCGTCAAAACGGGCCGTGTTCGAGCTCGCTCGAGGCATCGATTGTGTTCCGGCGCGGCGCTGCGCATGATTGGGCAGAATGATGAGGCTCATGGGGATTCAGACGAATGTCGACGGTAGCATCGTTTCGCGTGAAACCCCAGGTGTCAGAGGGGCGAGCTATCACCGCGACACCTGAGACGAAGGGGCCAGAAAGGCTCGGCGCTTGACCCAAGTTGAGCCGCCCGTCTAACAGATTGGGGGGACCCAGGGTTTTTGAGAACACATCGGACGGTGCTTCATAGAGAAAAGGGTGAAAGAAAACGGATGAAATAAAATAAATTTCAGAATGTGAGCCTTATTTCAGGTCCTTGTGAAAGAACCAGAGTCGGTCGGGAACTGTATCCGATTTGGGACCCGATGAGGGGAGAAACCGGGACGATCAGGCCCAGATGCCATGGTTGTGTCGGGGGGTGGCTTGGTCTTGGTCTTGGTCCTTCAGGTCGGGGCCGTCTTGGAGGTGATGGCGTCGTCCAACTGTGACATTTGAGAATCCAAATATCACGAAGAAGCTGCAAAACCCGTTGTGAGAATAAAAAGAAGAAGAGAAGTCGCGCTCTTCAACCTCGCGAGAAGGCGAACAAGACGTTTGCCCTTCGGACAGTGACCGAGAGTAGGGACGGCGGGGCCCCAGGGAGCGCTGTCGTTGGTGCGCAGTAGCCGCAGGTCATGCAACGGCAGGGTTGTCAGGGTCCATTTCCCGCATTGTGGCCCCTGGGGTTGCCCGATGTGGCTCAGAATCGGGACGAAGAGACGACAACGATTACCGAGGATATGAGGGAGAGTTGAAGCTGGAAGGAGTTGGGCTGGGCAACATGGCATATGGAAGCGAAAAGGTCTGGAAGTCCGAAAGGGCTCTCTGACGTCTAAAAGTGGCAGAGGCCACGAGGTCCATCGCAGATGCACACTTGCATGGGAAGGTACGTAATAGTCTCAACCATGTGTGCCTACCCTAGGTTCTCATGATGGAACGCAAGTACTAGATGATTGATACCTCCTATAATAAGGCCTTGAAAACTGTCGGGGTTTATTGTGAGGAATCACCTATCCAGCGCGATATCTTGTGGAATTATCATCTGGTTTTTTGGATGATAGAGTTGGAGCTACTTGCTATCCCGTGTAGGTTTTCGCCCCCGCGCGGTCCATTCCCCAGATTCCCTAAATCACCTTACCCAGCCGATGTTTCTCACCTCCAATGCCATTTCGGATTCCTTCATAGTAAACTGTTACCCAATAGAATAGACCACATCTATCGCCAAGTGTGTCAGCTGTGGTTTATTCCACCTGGATGACTGGAGAGCAACCTCTACCTTACCAACACGGCAGCTGTTGCCCCGACGTCAAAGCATTCGGTCATTTCGCAACATCCATCCTTTCCCATCTTAACCATCTACTCAACCATCAATCTTTCTCCTTTCGCCTTCCTTTCCCGTCGACAGCCGGTCGTTCCCGGCCATCATCAAGATCACTGACCGGCCCGGTCCTGACTTACAACAACAGGACCGAGTCATCTGGAGAAGACGGGGCACCCAAAAAAGTCCACTCCGACCAAAACCTTCGGCCGCCGAGTAGACTCCGCCCTGCATGATGCATCGTCTCCGGACGACTCGCCGGAGTTCATCAGCGAGGAAAAGGCATACGGTTTGATATGGTATCAACAATTCAAGCCTCGTGCGGATTTGGGTAATACAAAGCTAGCGGCGTTCCGTACATGAGCCTTTCTCCACCGATCTCTCTTCCCAGCTTCTTGCTTCCCCGCGAAACGTTGTTCGCTCGCCCAATCGACAGCCAGTAAATGGTCAGATGCCAGAAGCCCATCCGCACCACCATCGACCGGTTCGCGACGGGCTAGCGAGGGATTGATTCCAAACGCTAAGAGGTACTGCATTAGCTCCCGGAACCTTCGTCACCCTCACCGTTACCACAGGTTGGCGGAGTACTTGACTGCCCTGTACTCGGTTTGCTGCAAGGTTTGAGGGTTTGCTTGTACATGACATCTGCACGCCCTTGCGGACGCCATGTGCCATGCGGTAGGTCCGCACGCGGAACGATTAACGTGTTGCTTTTGATGTTGTCGGTTCCGAGGTGTTGTTATCTCGGTGACTCAAGATGCCATACCATACTCTGTTAGTCGCAATAGCGTAGACCATCTTCACTTTTCTTATAAGATTGGCGAGGCCAACACTTAACTTAAAAGCAACATCATCTACAACCAAACCACGCAACCACAACCCGCCCACACATCCAGATAAACTCTCAAACTCGCCTCACCAACATCACCATGGGCCGCTACGACCTCGAGTACCCCAAAGAAGCCATCAACACGGTGAAGCGCGAGAACCACCGCGCCGCCTACCGCCTCGAGACAATCCACCGCATCGTCAACACCTGCCAGATCCTCCATGTCTCCTTCAACACCCCCTCCCAGCCCTTCCCCGTCATCCTCCCCATGATCGGCCAGATGGGCTCCTTTGAGCGGCCCAGCGCCGACCTCGGGGACCCCCTGGACCTCTACCTCCACGGCTACGTGTCTTCCCGCATCATGAACCTCGGCCGCAAGGCGGGCGGCGAGGGAGAAGGAGAAGGAGAAGGAGAAAAGAACGAGGGCATGCCCGTCTGCGTCGCCGCGTCTCACAACGACGGCCTCATCCTCGCCCTGTCGTCCTTCTCGCACAGCTACAACTACCGCTCCACCGTCCTCTTCGGGCACGCCACCCTCGTCGAGGACGACGCCGAGAAGCTATACGCCATGGAGCTCATCACCAACAGCGTCGTGCCCGACCGCTGGCGGCACACCCGCCTGCCGCCCACAAAGGCCGAGCTCCAGAGCACCGGCATCCTGAAGGTGCGCATTGTGTCTGGCAGCGCAAAGATCCGCACGGGTCCGCCGCACGACGACAAGCACGACATGGAGAACGAGCCACTGCGTGACGACGTCTGGACTGGGGTCTTGCCCATCTACCAGACCATGGGGGAGCCTCTTCCGAGCTCGTACAACCGGGTTGATGTGCCGGGCCATGTTGCGGATTTTGTCAAGGATTTCAACACGGACAATAAGCAGTATTCTCTCGATGCCGCCAAGGATTAGCTTGAGGGTATTTGAAAACTGAATTCGATGGGCTTGAGGAACGGAGTTATAAGAAAGGATGCAGTTGATGGCCGATGGTTGGTGGCTGGAAGCACCCCAAGGCTATGATAGTTCTATATAAGATTAGACCGCACAGGCATATACACAAAAATTACAGATTATGTAGGGCCCTTGGAGCGAGACCTCATCACGGGCCTCACCACTGCTCCCAGATCTTGTCCGGCAGCACCGACCTCATAATCTTCCAGTGGCCCGCAGCGCTCTTCTGATGCCACTTGGTAACTTTTCCGGTCCGGTTCCTCGTCAGGACGTCAGTGTCCTCGCCGTCCAGAAACACCTGCTCCCGGACCTCGTGCTGCGGCGCCAAGAAGACCTGCCGGGAACGGCTCTGAAGGAGGTCACTCTGAACCGGGCGGCGGAAGGTAATGTCCCCGGGCGTCTTCCGGCAGAAGATGACTATGTTGGTAAAGTCGCTGCCCCACTTCTCGACGTTGGCCTCGTCGCGAGGGCTCTCGCGGAAGATGCGGCAGGAAGGAAACACTTGCTTGATGGTGCGGTAGATCATCTGGGGGGCGGGGAGGCTAAAGTCACCGGCGTAGTTCTGAGGGAGTCAGCATGGATGACTTGGAAGATGCTGAATCTATCCAAACTTACGATCGCAATGGCTCCGTCTGGCTTCAGCAAGGCCCCTAGCCCCTGCAGGAATTCGAGAGTGAATAGATCTACTGGCTCCGCACCGCCGGTGAAGACGTCGTGGACGATGTAGTCAAATGTTTTCGATTCGTTGACCAACTTGGCCGTGTGGCTGACAGCGTCTGCAATGACCGGAGGGTTGTTTTCTCGCAAGTTGAAGTACTTGGCTGCAAACTCGTGAACCACCGGGTCAATCTCGACAACTGTGGTGTCGATTCCATGAGACACCAGAGCAGAGGGGGTGGTTCCGATACCCAAGCCACTGTCATCGTATTAGCGGAGCACCACCAGCTTCAGCAGGGGGGAACTTACACAACGAGGGCGCTGGCTTCGCTGTCGGGAAGAGGAACCTCCCTCTCGATCAGCCGAACCGCCTCGAGCATGACGAAAACGCCGTATATCGGCTCCGACACCTTCTTGCCCTGGATCTGCACCCACTCGCCCCCGAGGAGACTGTGGTCACACCGCATGACCCGGAAGCCTTTCTCCAGGTTCTCCAGAACGGAGACATACCCGGTCAACGATTCCCGGCGCTCCAGGAGGGTCCAGTTCTGCGACGCAAGGGTGCTGTTGAGGGATGCCGTGGCCATGGGTGTCATGGCGTGCGTGTTCAAGGCGGCCGTGTGCAGCAGCGCGGGGATGGCGAGGACGAGGTACTTGGACGGCGCAAATACGGCGTACACGCCAGAAAGGACCAACTCGAGCCCGATGCGTGTGAAGATGAAAGCGCTTCCGATAAGAGCTTGCAGTCTCGCGCCGGCGATCCGCTCAGCCAGCCTGAAGAACCCCCACGAGCAGATCCCCGGCGCGGCATCGGCAACGAACTGAGGCAGCATGCTGAGGTCCGCGTCCTCGAGGTAATCGGCCACAGACGCCGCAGAGGCGACCGCCAGAGGGAACAGCGTGAGGCCCTCTGTGACGAGCGGACCCCACCAGGAACCGAGGCGCTCGCTGAACCCGCCCAGGAGGTACTGCACGGCCGGCGCGCACACTGCGATGAGCGGGAGGAGCTGGGCGGTAGGCAGGGGCAGGGCGTTGCGGAAGAACAAGTTGCCCGCCCAGCCCACGAAGCAGCCGGCCATGATGACGGGAGCATGCGTGACGGCCGCAGGGATGGAGCCGTAGACGGGCGAGAGGTTGAGCTGGGACACGCTGGAGGCAACCCCGAGGAGGCTGAGGACGAGGGCGGTCTGGGCATACAGGGACACTTGTCCCGCGGCGCGCCGGGCCCAG
Organism: Fusarium nematophilum; assembly: GCA_033030565.1. Classification (NCBI taxonomy): domain Eukaryota; kingdom Fungi; phylum Ascomycota; class Sordariomycetes; order Hypocreales; family Nectriaceae; genus Fusarium; species Fusarium nematophilum. The sequence continues at coordinate 54,193 of JAVIXY010000016.1, forward strand.
GTGTCTTCTTTGGCCTTGGCCGCGAGGTCCTTGAGCTCTCTCTCGAAACGTTCCGGAGTGAAGCCCTCAGGCGCGCCGGGCGCCTGAGTCTTTGGCGTCGCGGTCTTCTTCTTCGGGGCCATCGCGACCGCGAGATGAGAGCGAATAGTATATAGAAATTGGGCACTTAAAAAGAATGTACAGGGAGAAGAAAGGAAGGCAACAAAGGTTGAAAGGACTGAAGTGTCTGGATCCAAATGGCCTGCACCTGAAACTCCGTGGACGTTACGTGGTTGTGGATGCGACATTCCTGAGATTTACGTGGAGTTGTTCTTTATTCCAGAGTGTGGCTGGTGCTATGTGGCTGGTGCTGCGTGGCTGTTGTGAGAGCACCGGCAAGACTAGGTATCCGCATTTACGACAACCAAACGAGTAACCATGAGTCTGGAATGGGTATTAAGCGTCTAAAATTGACACGAGAGTCTAGTTTGGACCGGAATCTCGGACGATAGCCTCAAAAACTGGCATTTACTGGCACGGCGGCACCGCGAGTCCGTCCAAGCCACCATCATCTTCGCTACTAACAACTCCTTGGCTCAACTTCATGGTACTCATAGAATCATGACATCTGGATGGCGAGGTGATTCCCATGCCACCACTGAGTTGGTGGCCTGGATGTGTTCGACAACCCTTCCCGTGGGTTGCAGAGATCATTCCATGGACGCCAAGCAGGTTCTTCTCGTTAAACATTGCAGAACGGGTAGAGCGACGCTATGCCAGGTTAGTACCACGAAAGAGAATAGAGCGAGAGGGAGGGGGCGCTGGATTGCCAACCTGTAGGGCCATAGGCAGAAGGAGAACAGCCTTGTAGGGAAGAATATCCCGAGGGGTACTCCTCCGTGGGCTGCTTCAACAACACAGAGACCTGGACATCGCCGCTCGAGAGACGGCCTCGTCCAGCAGGTCCCAGATCCGTCAGACTCGTCCTCGCTGCCTCACAGCGTATGCTCCATGGATTCCCCAGCAGCGGAGGATTGCTCGGCCGCGGAGGAGGGGGAAACATAGAGAACCCTCCGGGGACGTTGGTTGAAATAGGAGCATCCAGAAAGCATGGTCTAGGAAGGACTCAACTGTTAGCGACTTTTAATAATACCAGTGTAAAGGGAGGGGCCACGGACTGGATATTTTCTTTGTGAGGAAGGGCTTTCTCCATTTCAGCAAAGCGCCTGTCTATCTCATCACGCTGCTTCTTCAGAATATCCGATAGCGCAATTATCTCTTGCACACAATTGCTCAACCTCTCAACGAGGCAACCCGCCTGCTCGGTTGGACTCATGGTGCCGTCCAAGGCATTGTTGGCGGCCCCGAGGCTCTGTGAGGGATAAGGAGCGAACTGTGGCAAGTCTTGCGAGAGGTCGACGAAGGCATTGGCCGAATCGACCGCTGCCTGCTCAAAGGCCGCATTAATGTCATCGGCACATATAGATGCGGATCCGTAACCTGACATGACATTCTCTGGATCTGGCTTGTTGGCCTGGACACACTGGAACTCTTGATCTGAGAAGTATTCTTCCATTGTTGGCTCCTCGAAGTGTTGGACAATATGGAAATCTTCTTGATCCGAGAGCTGTTCTTCCATTGTTGACGGCTTGAGGGCTTGAGGGCTTGATAGGAATAGAATAATGGAAAATAATGATGTGAAGATCAGTCGTGTCACCGGGAGACTCGAGTTTTATTTATATACCTCCTTTCTACACAGCAACACGTAGCAAGTTCTACGTGTAAGTGTCACTGAGGAACTAAGGTTCTGAAGGTTTCCCCCTGCATCACGGACATTGAAAACCGCGATTGATGACTCTACACTCTACATAAGAAAATAAAACCCAATGTGGTTCCTTTTTTCCACCAGTTCGAGACCTTGAACAGTGGCGGTGGCAGTGCGGTCCTGCGAGGTTCTCGCATACACCGTGGCCTCTGCCTACTCCTACTTTGCCTTTGATGACTAGGGCATTGTATGTTGAGTCATCTGAGATTTTTCATGTTCATCAGCTGCTATGGAACACAAGAGGACTATTAGAGTTGTTAAACACGTGTGCTAGAGAAGAGATGAAACTCTTTGGGCCTGCTAAGGGCGCAAGTGGATAGAGAGCACTCATAGAGGTCTTTGTTGGGTTTGGAGGTACTTTAAACCGTCTGTAGATTGCAACCTTACGCGGTAGCTCTTGAGCCTCCCGCGGCTATTCTAGGCGACAGCGTATCCAAAAAGGAATACATAGGCACCGAACCTTGTGTCACGTCGTAACTGCAGGGGATCGGAGAAACCGCCATACGCATGATGACGAGGCTGACTGGTAGTCACGCAAAGGCATGGCATATGCAATTAGAAACACTATAGTCAAACATTTTCGGACTCGAAAGACTTTACCCTGCGTTGTAAGAGGATTGGGTCATGTCCCCGGTCTTCCGTCCCGTCCTCCGACTTCCTCGCTCCGGCTCCCCCGCTCCGACATCCGGCCCCGTGACACATGGGCACCGGGATGTCCATGCGTTAGCTTAAAAAGACCTTCCTGATATAGCAGGTCGGCATGTGACTTGGTTAGCTACTGATCCAGCCCTCTGTAGCCTCTTTCCTTATCGAAACCAACAGCATCTGATGAACAAACTTACAAGCCCCTCACCTTCTCGCCCCCTCAACCGGAACCGGCTGCGCCCTCTCGACATGGCACTCGAATCATACCGGTCACTGCATCCACAAGGCTTCTCGGCTCTTCTTCACAGCTTCGATTCATTACGTACGTACAACCTAATAGACGAACCATCCACCCGGGTACGAAAAAAAAAAAAACGTAAGCAAGGGTCCATGGGGGCGGCTCGGCTCCGATGGATGGCATGGGGCTAGGGTGTAGGTGGGCCAGGCATGCATTTGGAGGAGGGGAGGATGGGTCATACCCAACAAGCTGGTTCTAATTTATAAGCTTCCTTGAAGGTATTTTCCAGGTGAGCGCTCTTATACAGAAATGGGTTGGAAAGGCTAATGTGATTTTGGAGTGTGTAAGTTCCTGTCTCAAAAGGGCAATTCACCAAGAACGGTGCCCGAAGATAGCCATGTTGGCAGTGATACCATCTTTGTTTCTTGAACGTAACGTAGCTCATGTCAATCTAATATCATCATAGTCCACCATCGTCAGGTATCCTTCGTGTCAAATCATGGTCCTTGCCCCAATCCAATATACCCTCCGTTGCAAAATGCGCCCAAGTGACGTCCCCCCATCCATGCCTCGGGCTCCCTCCAGAGGGGCTGCCGAGAAGGTATCATTCATCCTCAAACCCATCAAAGTGGCCAGAAACAAGAAACCGGCCACATGAAACCCAAAAAAGGTGACAACACGCCCATGCCAACTCCTCTGCCGTGGGAAACGCAATGCAGTAAACAACGACAGAAACGCCCGAATAATGCATGCCGTGGCCAAGTCTTTTGAAACCCAAATATCCCCCTCGTCACGTTGACCTCAAGAGAAGAGGCTCAAACCTCGGTCAACCCGCATCTCCCCTCCCGTCCCAACTTCCCCGAAATCGTCATCACATCCGTGTTGGGTAATCCTCCATGTCGTCATCGCTGCTGTCCTCTTCTTCACTGTCTGGGCTGTGCATCGCGCTAATATCTGCGCTGGGAATGCTGCTCAGGCTGTCCAGGATTCCACCGTTAAAGGACGGTGGCGCAGAGGCCGACAGATCAGCGTGGCTGCCGTTGCGGCTCATGGACGGCTTCTCAGGCAGTTGCTTCAGCAGGCCGGTCGAGATGTCCAGCATGGTCATGGCAAACTCGGTCAGTCCCTTGCCCTCGCCGGGTTTCGAGCTCACCGACAGAGTCCAGCGATACTCCCCAAGGCGGCGGCGATACCAGTCAGCTTCTTCACGCCCAGGGGATGTGGCCCAGAGCAGCGAGCCAAAAGTGCCAATCAGGGCGAAGTTGGTCTTGGACGCAAAGTACCAGAATGAACGCAGGTGGTTCGGTGAAAGGCGGTTGACAAAATCCATGGCAGAGATGAGTCGGGCCTTGGCGGCGCTGCGACAGATATGCTGCACATACGGATCGACCGCGCTGGCAGCCGACGCCAAGGACCGGATGATACGTCGGTGGAGAGTGATTTCTGCCGCGAAATATGCCAGATGGAGATAGCCGATACTCGATAACCTGTTGGAAGTCGGGTTGCTCGACGAGTAGGACGAGTCCAAGCGGATTAGCTGCGGCAATCCTCCGTACCACTCCTTGAGCTTCAATTGTATCGGTTTCGCGAGAGACAACACGAGATGAGTCCCCTGTGGCCCTGCGTTTGTGACCGTCTGCATGGCATGCAAGGTGTAAAAGGTGTCGAGAATCTCGGACAGGATCTCGGACAGCTGCACGACCCGCATAAACAACATCCGTCCTCGCTCAATGTCCAGCTTCTCCTCCGCATCGTTCTCATCCCATTCGACATCGGGGAAATCGTTGGCCGTTAGGGCTTGGACACCCCAGTTGGATGAGAAGATGTGCGATGGTCGCCCGTGGACGAGGGCGCCCCATTTGTCCTGCATGTAAAGTGCCCACGCCAACCGCTTCCGCAAACCCTTCTCCCATGGCGGAATCTTCCATCCTGAACAGTCGAGGTGCAACCCCAACTCGTGGCCCAGAGCTACAAGCTGCGCGGTTGGCGCCCACTGATCGCCTTCGGGTCGCTGGGATAGAAGCAAGCCGGCTTGGATCGTGGATAGCTTCGGACGAAAAGTAGCCTCATCCAGGGTAGCACGAATGATGCTCTCAAGCTCCTTGACGTTGGGCCGGGGTAGGCCAGCGAGGTCCTCGCTTTGCTCCCACCAATTGATGGCCAGAATGTAGACGGCAGCTAGTAGAGGCGGCGAGAATTCCCGGTGAGATCGGTCGTACTTTTCCATAAAGACATGTTTCTGGATGATGGGAAACCCTGGGTGAATGACTCGGAAGTAGATATCGATAAGATGCCGGCCATGGGGCGCCACAATGGACTCGACATGATCAGCATCCTGCGTCACATGTTCGTGTCCGGGAGTGTTGCGGTCAGGCAGCATCAAGAAGGTGTCGTGCTCACTGACTTTGCGGAGGGTGCCTCTGGACAGAAGGCTCTCGTCGTGAGGATCGAACGAGGAGAGGTTGATGAGCGAGGGCTCAAAGTCGGTGGTGGGACCAATGTACTGGCTGTAACGATCGTCTTGGAGGCCCAGCGTACGTTTCAGCATTGTCGGGCCGCCGACATTGGCCATCTCCTCCAGGAACGAGCTGCTAGCGGCAGTGCTGGAAAGGCTAGAGTTGTGGTTTCGTCGCCTGGATGCGAGACCCGGAGAGCTATGCGAGACCAATCATGTGTCAGACAGAGAAGACTTGGTAAGGGACATTGCACGGCAGGGTACGAGTAAGGCGGAGAATATCAGACTCAGGGCGTTGAGGAATAATGGGAAGAGTAAACGGGCGGGAAGGGAGAATGATAGACGCGAAGGAGAGGCACGGCGAGCAAGTGGAGTGTGGACTGAAGCCAGGGATCGGGGGTGGAGGCTCTAGCCCGCGTGGGGAGAGACAAGAGGCAAGCCTGGAAGGCTGGGGGATGGGGATATGACGGGTTGACGACTGACCTTCTTTTCCCGATAACGTCGTCGGCAGCTTCACCGTGAAGCTTCCTTTTTCGGGACGGGGGACTGCAAGCCAGGGAACAGTCGGAGCCAGCTGCTTGGCACTGGATGCAGCCATCGTCATCGTCGTTAATGATACAGTTGACACGCGAATACCGACATGCCATACAAGGCGGGACGGAAGAACCGTTGAAGGACGAGCCCTCAACGGGCGCGGAGCTCGCAGCGCCGTGGGCCATCTCGAGCCTATGGAAGCTATCCTGGCGATAAGCAGATGGCTCTGGCCGGGGCGGCTTGGGGGCGATGGCGATAGGTGCCGTCCGCTGCACCGGGACCGCAGACTGGGGAGACATGATGGCCAGGGTAGTAGTCTGTACTGGTGTACTCTGTACAACCAATATCTATCCGAGGCAACGGAATCCAATACCGGGAGGTTATCAGCTACTATCCACCGCGAGAGGCGGGGGGTACTGCTGCCAGGGCGATTCGATTCAGGAGATGGGGATGGATGGATGAGCTGCACAACAAGGTTCAGGCGCCCGTTGCCCTGCACGAAACGGGCGCGGAGATGCTTGAGCCGCAATGGGCCCCCCTTCACCTTGAAGCTCTGGCGATGAGATACAGCAGATGTGGTGTTGTTGGGTGACAGAAGCGATAGACTCAGGTCACGATAATAGGGCCCCACGGGGTCGGCAGTGACGCAATGTGCCCTAGAGCTGCTGCCAGGGCCAGTAAGGAGCGAGCTGATCGGAAGCGATAGCTAATAGAACCACGTTATCCAAATTGAGCCGCGATGAACGATGAGCGATCGATGCGGGTGCTCCGAGTTCCTGGACGCTCACGGGAGCAATGGTTGGTGCGAGATAACAATCTGGGGAAGCGGAGAGGAACGTGATGTGAGGCGAGGAAAGTGAAAGAGGGAAAAAAAGATAAGAGAGTCCCCGAGTGTGTAAGTGGTTGGAGAAGAGAGGGCAAAGAGTGGGATCCGAGATGCCGGGATGCCAGGGACTTTGCTAGGATGCGCGGATGGCGGGCGCAGATGGGCGCCGATGGAGTCGGTCGACGGACGGGTGGCCAGGGGGGTTAGCTGATAAGGCGGGCAAGCGGGGAGAATCTTGACTAAGAGAGAGTACGGAGTACAATTGCATGCGCTGCGCGCCGGACTCGGTCAGACTGACTCTCGATCCTCTGTGGTTGAGTCAGGACGTTCTGGAAGATGTTCGCAGTAAGTGTTTCGTAATGGCACGGCGAGCAGACCTCACAGCGGCCGGCTAGCACATGCAAGATAGTGATGGGCTCTCTCTTTGGACCGGGGGAAGGCTTTGACAGCGGCGCGCGGCGTCGCGCGATGGGGATGCGATGCGATGCGGCGAAACAGTTTGCGGGCGGCGATAAAGGGATCGCGCAGCGAGACTGGTCAACCTCAGACAAGTCGTGCCTTGGTGCGCCCGCTGCGAGCTGCTGGCTGCGCTCTGGATGGCTGGATTGCCGCTCTCGATCCCGTCTTTGACTCTGGAGGCGGGGATCAAAGCCTGGGGAACCGGGGATAGGATTGGACTGTTAAGATTGGGTTGGAATGCAACGGCAGATTCTCTGATGTTGCCGTTTCTGATGACTTGATATGATTTGATCTTTGATTGATGTTGATGCTTTGGAGAAGAGATAATCCGGGGGTGTGCGCAGGAGACCGGAGGGGCTTGTGTGTACAACACGGGACTGATAGATAATGGGAGGGGGAGATCTTTTTTTTTTTTTTTTTTTTTTCTTTCTCTCAGGTAACAACAGCGACAAGGACAAGATAAGCCAGCAGGCCTATCAGATTGGATGTCATTAGAAACGACCGACCGATGCTAAATAGCTTGCTAGGTCGGCCACGGGTGTGGCACGATACGGCCTGTTTTCCTTGCAGACGTATAAGCAGGGCCAAACCATATACTTGGGCAAATCCTAGGATGACACAGAAGCCAGTCAAAGGTTTTGGGGGGTATGGCAACGGTCGCCCACGACAGGAGGAGGAAGAAGGGAAGAGGGAGAAAGAGAGAGAGGGAAGGAGGGAGAAGGAGAGGAAGAGCCAAGATCAGGACGAAGAGGGAGAGGTGAGCGGGAAAAAAAATGGATGGCACAGGAGTTGCTGCTTCCACGCGAATTTTGGTGGACAAAAAGAGACCAGCAGAAACAAAAGTGGAAGACAGGCATGTGAGAGTGGTACCTGGGCTTTGCGGGGAACACCGCCTTACTGGAAAGTACCTCGAGGGGTCTCCAGATCCATCCCCCAGCTCTCATCATCGACTTTCGGGGCAAGCCTTGCTGCCCCCAATAGCTCGGAGGATGTCCCGAATGGGGGAATCTTGGGGAAAGGTACCAACCTACTGCCAGGCTGGGACGGAGAGCTACGTACCGCTTCCCCAATGCCAGTGCCCAACTTGATGAATGCCCGCTGCCATGATCCATGAGATGAGACCGGACATGCCCAGCCAAGTGGGCTCTTTTTTTTTTTTTTTTTTTTTTTTTTGTTGTTGTTTGCCCATTCATTTGAGATCCGGATGGAGCCTGTGTAACCATGAGATTGGATGAGACGACAGAAGCTTCCTCGCATGTGTGACTGTGGGACTCTGATTGCTTCGCTTGTCCTTGCAAAGGACAGGATATCGCGGGAGATGTAGTATTGCTACTCCGTACTCCATGCCTCTCATTAGGAGAGGATGTTTCTGCTGGTCACAGTATTCCACATCTTGGCGCGGCGTCAACCTACCTTCTCATCTGGATGGACACTTGATGTGGATGGCTTTTTGGTGGTGCCCGCTGTGTGGTTCGCATTGACAAGGCTCCGCCACCAAAGGGGAGGGCGGGCAGAGGAATTACCCGGTAAAGTCGTCCAATGTTTGCTCATGATGTTCGACTTTGGGCTTGGCCGATGTTGGTGTGTATGCGTCCGTGTCAGTGTAGGGCATGTCTCATGTTTTTGTCATGATCAGGCTGCTGGACAAACACCAGCCCCAGCATCTCGCTCAATCTCCGAAGCTGGGCTGTCTGGGGTTTGATACACAGAGGAGGGGGGGGCAGGCCCAGCCGTGCATCTCGCCCAGCATCATCAACAATATGTTACCCTTGGGTCGGGAATGGATCCCCTTCCACGGCCCATGATCCATGGTCCACGGAGACACGTCTGAACAGGCAGGCAGGCAGAGCATCCATCGACACGGGATTTTCTCGGCGGCGGCGGCGGCGAGCGGCCTCATCCAGTTACCCCAGGATAAAGGACCAAGACCAAGACCAAGACCAAGGCAAAGGGACCATGGGTATGGCCGTTTTCACTCAAGGGTCCAGAAGGGCTGTCGCATGCGCGCGGATCCGTGTCAGGGCGCGATGACAGAAACGGGCCGTCATAGGATGCTTCCGAACGAGTCGACAGAAAAAGTTGGATGGGTGAAGAGAGGAACGGACGAGTCGCGAAGCAGCAGGCACCAAGCAGGCTTATCTCTGAGGAAAAGCAGAGGAGATTGAAATACATAATGGCAAAAGATAACGGCGACAAAAGGAAAGAGGAACCCCAACCCCGACTCAAGAGACATCGCGCCGCCTCGTCAAGAGAACCACTTTCATGCTCCTCCATCAACACCATCTTCCGACAGCAAACCTCGCAGATCTAAGGGCATCACAGGTCGAGGGTACCTTGACGCGACGTGCCGCCGCTCAGAGATAACGAGTACGCAATACCTCAGAGCTTACGCCTATCGAGCCTCCCCGATTGCAGCGTCGCTGGCCTCCGCGAGGGCGCAGAGAGACGCCGATTACCAAATGGAAAAGCGACTCAGAGGCGTCTCTTCCCCCATTCTGCATGGTCCAGCAGTTGTTGTAACGTAATGGCTCGCCCGGGGGTTGGTTACCGCTGCTCGACGCCTCCGGGGGGCCTCAGTCAAAAACGGAGCCCGCAGCAAAGTGCGTTGCTCTCCTGCACAGACAAAGGCGGCTAAAATAACCTTTTTTTTTTGTCTCTGGTTCAAATGGTTGATGGGAACATGGGAACAGGATGGGAGCATGGGAAATGGAACCGCAGTCCAGCAGGTCAGTGAGCACTCCAGCGGTGGAAAAAATACACGGGAAAAGCCTGCATCCTAAGCCTACATCCTTGACACTGGGTATCATCAGAATCTCCTAACTCTCCTGAATATTTAGGTACTTTTTCCGAGAACATTTAGGAATTTCAAGGGCATTGTTATAGAGAGCCCCTTCCTACTGCTGGTGGTTTCTTTCTATCAAAAGGCACTGAAGCTGAAGTTGCAGGCCTGCAGCCAAACAAGAAAGAAGAAAAAAAACGTCACTTTTTGGTGTGTCCACTCCGGGACGGAGCCGACTGCCCTCTACCCCAGTTCTCACTTGTCAAGCTGCCACCATCGCCATCCCCAACCCTCAAGGGATCCCCATCAATCTAACCCCCCCCATCTGCTCACTTTTACCTGCTTTTGGCACCACGAAGCTTCCCCCCTCCAGCTTGCCCTATCTTACCCGGCGATGCCGACCGCTTCCCTGCCGGCTCCTGTTGCACCGAACTGCGCCGACCTGCTGCGGGAGGAGGTATTATTGACCGCATCCGACTTGCTCCGATGCGCCGAGCGTTGATAGCCATCATCATCGATTTATTCCCGGTCAGGCAGGAGCCCGTCTCTTGTCTTGTGTCATGGCATGTCCATGTCGATAAGGAATAAAGTGCATGATGCAAAACGATGAGTAACACCGAGATCCTTGGGGCCTCCGATTCCGGTCTCCGGAGAAGCAGCATTCGGGACACCGCGCACAGCAATCTCAACATTATCAGAGATCCCACAGTCCATGGTTTCAACGGCTTCAAGAATCCTCGAACCAAATACATATGCTGTGATTGGTCCGTAACCGTCCTTCGCTCACCATGGTCCGAAAACGTCCATGTCCCTGGCGTCCCTGACGTATGTGCGTCCCGCTTGCGCGCCTATCGACGTTGCCCTGGCCTGTTGAAACCGACGTCTAACCACCAAACCACCTCAAGCCCCATTCGCCCTCGACAAGCTCGACCGCGATCTTTGGCCAGCGAAGACCGCCCTTGTGCCGTGGGGGCTACAGGGGAGCAGGGGGCAGCAAGGGGATGGCTGCGTTGCCGGTCCTGCCCCGGTGGCCCATGCTCCTGCACGGACCGACTCATGGCATCGCGCCAAGGCCGGGTCTTTGGGTGTCGATATCTTCGGGGGCTGTCATCGTTCGCTGGTCCGGGGCTCTGGTTTGGGTTGAGGCTGTACAATGTATGTACAGCTTGTTCATACAGCGGCACGCAGTAGCCTGTCTCAGCTCCTGCGACCTTCGGCCTCGCCAGAAAAAGCGCCTGGGTCACGAATCCCCGTGTTCAGGTTTTTCTGGTCTTGATCGATCGCCGAGGTCCAAGCAGTGAGTCAGATCAACTGCTATTGCCGCTCAACTTTGAATCATGGGTCTCCAGTTATTTTGAGAGCCCTTGACGTTCCATTGAGACGTGGAGCCCGGCATTGCATTGTCAGCACCAAATCAGGCGCCAGGCCACGTGAGTGTGGAGATGACATCAGCCCTTAGCGATGACATCTTGACGATTCCGTTCGAGGCTTTTCAAGGGCGTCTGTCGCAATCTCTTGATTTTGGCAAAGTTGAAGGTTGAACCCATATGCTATGTGGTATCTCGCACGCTCATTTGGACTTTTCCGGCCCCGTCCATACCATGGTCCTCTCCTCGTATCGCTCCGTTGGCTCCATCGATCCTCGAGGAGGAAGCATCATATCAAGCTCCTCGCGAATTTCAAACCCGAGTCTCTGGTAGAACGTTACAGCGTTCATTGTAGCCTCCAAGATGACTGACACATGCTCTTCGGATCCAGCAGCTTGAACTCGTCGCAGCAACCCAGACGCGGCTCCCCGACCACCAAAATCAGGATTCGTGCAGAGATAGGACACATCTAATACCACTGTCAGCAACCGAGTGGTTTATGATTTCCGGGGGAACAGTTGAGTTGAGCAACACTGGTCAAGTCTTGGATCCAGCCGGCCCTCTGGCACGCCTCAAGTTGAGGGAACATCTCTTCTGTGTGTCATGCAACATCTGCAGCTTCTCAACTTCTGTCAATGGATGACTGACGGTAATGTGGCTTGATGCCGAGAACCCTGATTCTTGCTTCTTTAGTGAGCGCCGCATAGGAGTCGAGATACTCCCTCCGGCAGCATGCTGGGAACACATCCTCATGCTCCTCATGACCCCCCTGCCGCGTTTGCCGCTGGATTGTCCACTTCACGAAGCTCGCTATCTTCCCAGTCTCGGTGTCTCGCGCGATGAGGACACCCTTGTCCGCACTACGGATGTGCTCCAAGGTGTCCTTGCAGAGCCAGTCGCGAAGAAACTCGCGGCTCTCGGCGTTGGGGAATTGCGCATGCATCAGCAAGTTGGCGTCCATAGCGGCCAGGTGCGTGCTGGCCATTTCGGGGGCATCTTTCTCAGAGGGAACAACAATTTCGAAGGCCATGGCGAGTGGAGAGTCTTTGAGATATCCCGGAGATGTGCGTCCAAAGAATCAAACAGCCTTGTAAGTCGGGTGTTGAAATGAGTTGAAATTGACCAACCAGACGGCCCACGATCTTGAATTCAACCACTAGCCTCGAGGTTGATGGCACGTGACGACCTGCAACTTCAGATCCACCTTTTACGAGAACTGTTCTTGGCCATGGTCTGCACTGCGTTGGGGGAGGCCAGCATTCGATCGACATCTGGAGGCCAAAGGTCGTTGTTGAGGGTTGGCTTGTGGACTCGAGCTGGAACGACGTAGAACAGGACGACATGAGTGTGTCAATCTTGGGCCAAGGCGACACGAATCAACGCTGAACTCGCGTTCGAAATCACGAGGCGATTCAGGCTTTAGCAAGTGCTGCTACGGCCACTAGAATCTTTTGAGACAAATGGGTTTAAGCCAGGTCAACGATTAGGTTCGGCCTATGCACCCGGACTTGGAATTGGCAAGTGTCTGGTGCTCACTTCTTGTCAGAGCTTCAAGCACCAGCTGGCGTCTTGGAATCTGACTCGAGCTGGACCAGCAACCAAGGGAACGCCACCAGAAGTGTGTGGGCTGGTGTGGTTCCCCTGGGGCTGATACCTTGGACGGCCGAGAAACATCTTCATATAATATGTATTCCTTTTTCTATTCGACTACAAGGGTGTCGGGTTCATCACTCCCATGGATTCACTTGAACCCATGACTCCACGGCTATCGTAGTCGCCAACATCTCATTTAGCGCGAATGTCTTATGTAACGGGACGATCAAGCAGCAATTTCTCTGTACATGAGATAGTCTCAGTTACTATGGCAAAAGAAACATGAGTTTTACTGATGCAACCAATTGAAAAGCTTTCTTACTGTGGCTGTAGAGTAGCCAAGAAGCTGTGTTATTTCTGGGCTGAAGTTCTGCGGTCCGTTCACACCCAGAGCGTGAAGGGGACCCAGCATATACACGGATCAATGTCTTAGATAGGTAAATAAGTTTCGGGAAGGGATAGGTATCCGAAACATGAAAATAAGTTGCTTATAGGTTGATCATTGTTCTCAGTCAGGTTTTCAGACAGCCTTAGTAGCGGTTAGTTTCGGTGGGCTGCCAAGTAGCCAGTTTGGTAATATCCTCAGCTGCTTCGGGTGCGGAAAGAGTGTGCCTGCTACGAAGATCATGCTGCATTTGTCCTCCATAATCAGAATTGTTTCGGATCTACCATGCCCGAGTAGCCATCTCTGTTTAGTTCTTTTGCGTGAACGACGATGTGGCACCGCAGCCGCTCCAGCGACGGATGATGTCGGAACTAGCATCAACCCTCAACTACAAGTCATCTGACGCGATGAGAGACTGTATTCGGCTGTTAGAGGATACCGTCCCAATAGGGATGTTGAGACCACTCGATGAATTACAAAAGAGCAAATGGTCCCTGAGAGGCACAGGCTTACCCGCAACTCACTTCCAACATACAGAAATGACACATTGAGAGTGTTGCAAACTCTCACTTGATCGCACAGGTGAAGTTTAATTTAGTCAATATGCATGAATAGCAAAAAGCGCATCGGGGTTCCACTCCGAACGGCTCCATGGTAGCTCATGAGGAGACCGGATTCACAGTACCTGAGGGATATTGTCATGCAGAATCCCCTCACCCTCACCCTTCCAGAACATATCCAACAGACAGGAAGAAACTATAGAGTTTGCTCAAGCTCGGGTGATTAAAGGCCAGCCCCCTGTGCCTGCCCAGGGAACTTTGATCTGAACAAAAACAACAGGTGAGACCAGATCGCGCACCAGTATCAGCCAAAACAACAACTGAACGTGATAGCCAAACCTTGGAAACACCAGTGAGAGATCGAGATGCTGCAAGAGAAACGCCCATGTAGTCCCCGGTGCTACCCTTCCATTTCTCTCTGCATCAAGCCTCCTCCTTGTGAGTTGCGGGCTTCAGGATCGGTCAGCACCGTGACTTCAACATGACTGCACTCAGTCACAACACAAGCCAGCAGTGACTTTTTGTTACGGACTGAGTTTGTTCATGACGATGAGTGAATAACTATAGACTATTACGTGATTTTTTCTGGGTTCACTCGTTGCGCCTGTTTGGACCTGTTTGCGTCAAACTCACCTCATCGAAACTGCCGAGTGAGTTCTCATCTCATCGCAACACCGCCAATATTCTCATCACGCGCCGCTACGCCATCACTTTAACACATTTACTGTACCTCCTCTGGCTATCTCATCCTTCAGTCGTACTACGTTCACTCCACTTCACATTCCGCCGAGAGTATCACCCTCAGCATCACATGTGCCACAAATGTCGGGCTCAGGAACTCAAGATGACATAGAAACGGGCTACTTCATTGCAGTAACTATGGACCTCGTCTGGCGAGAACGAACAAGACTCCCTGCGTCTCCCAGCAATTAAAACTACTTTAGAAAAAATTTCATGCGGTTTGCAAGTGCTTCATCCCTTTCCCATGTGATGTGATGTGTGATGTGTGTGTGATTCAAAAGTACCGCGGTCAGGCCAGTTGCAGTTTCCAGCTCTGACCAAACGGCGTAACAAAATAACTGACAAGAAACTCTTTTTGTTTGTGTGATGGCCGCATCTTTTTTTTTTTTTACGGCTTGTCGTCGTCGCCGAAGCTGGGGAGCTTTCTCGGGCACTTGTTGAGGGCCTTGAGGGCCTTGGTGTTGCTCTTGGACTGGACGTCGGCGGGCTGCTGCTTCTCCTTGCCGTAGGTGGGGAGTTCGTCCTCGGCGGCAGGAGGAGTGTAAGGAACGTTGACGAGGCTGAGCTTCAGGCTGGGCACGGTCTTAGGATCGATCTTGGAGCCATCGATCTGTTGTATGTTAGTTAATTGTCACGAGACGATATTAGGCTGAGTAGGAAAACATACCTTGACAATCTCAACCTGAAGACCCTCGGTAATGGTGTCGGCGAGCTTGTTAGGCGAGCAGCTGCCCAGAGCCTGAGGAGTATCGGCAGCCTGGTCGACCGAGAACTCTCCGTGGACGATACCCTCCTGAGGCTGCTGCATGACGACGAGACCACCAACGCGCTTGCCCGAGACGTACAGGTCCACGGAGCAGGGGCGCTCGACCTCGGTAACATCGAGCTCGACCTGGGCGAAGAAACGGGTGGTCTTCTCGTCATCCTCCTGGCGACCCTCGAGATCACGCTTGCGGGCGGCGCCGTTGCTGTAGAGGCGGTTGATGGTGGACCTGGCCGAGCTGGCCAGCTGGCTCTGGGACATGCGCCAGTACTCGAGGCCCGCGTAGGTGTAGCCGAAGCCCCGGATGTTCTTAACGGACTCGGAGGTGTGGAACCTACCCCGGGCAGCGTAGAAGGGCTGGAGCGGGGACGTGGGGGTGATGCGGGTGCCGCGAGGAGTGGAGTAGCGGGAGCCGCCAGAGTAGCTGCCGGTGAAGGAGGCCTGGTTGGGGCGCATAGCCTGCCAGTAGGCCCAGAGACGGTCGACGTTGGTGTGGTGCATCCAGAAGATGGGGTCGAACCCGGAGAACTCGGCCATGAGGAACTGGCCACCGCAGGCTGCATCCCAGTGAATGGCGTTGTGAATCTGCTCCAGAGAGGCACCGCTGCTGCCGGTAGAGGCGAACTCGTCGAAAGTGTTGGAATGGGTCAGGACATCGTACTACTAACGTTAGCCGGTTGCTCTCGAGCATGATTCAACTCGAGTACTTACAACCCACTGCCTGTAAGGTCGGCGGCTGAGCAGGTTGTTGGCGGATGTGGGGAACCTGTCAGGAGCAGGGCACCTGAACATGCGGGTTCGGTCCTCGTCGTCCCAGTCTCCGTACTTGCCGTTCAGGACAACCTTGGGGAACTCGTAGGTGTAGAGGGGGTTCTTCATGTTGATGGTCTTGAGACGGTTGCCATCAGGAACCCTGACGGTGACCATCTGGGGGACGACAGCGTTGGGGATGCCGTCCCTGGCCCAGTCCCAGTAGGGAGATCGGAGGTTGTTGGCCGCGTTGATGTACTGCTGACGAACATTGGCAGGGTAGCCTTGGGCGAGTTTCTTGGCATGTTCGACGAGAACCTGCTCATAGAGCAGGATGAAGGGGCGGTGCCATGTCAGGAACAGGCTTTCCTGTATCAAGAGTTAACGCTCTGGTCGACTTGCCATGCAGTGTGAGCCGGAGTGAGGAAGCATACACCATGGGGACAGTATCCCGGCCAGCCATTTCCTGCTCGCGCACCACCGCCGTTCCACTGGATGAAGGGCTTGCCGTGGATGCCGGCAATCTGGAAGAAGGACTTCCAGTCGGTCTCTTTCGCATTGTACATGGTCCTCACTGCCCGGATATAGAGGTCCCTACAACATTGTCAGCTCCTATACACAGGAGGAGGCAAGTTTGGAACGCGTCAGGGCTACTCACCATGCGGGACCACCAGCAGCCTGGAGCTCATTGATGTTCTTTCTCGCAGGAACCGCACCTCCCCCGGAGACCGGGACACCGGTAATAAAGATATTCTGTGACTGTGCATCCGCAGGAGTGATCCCGCCGACCAGGGCCAGGGCGGAGATCAAGACCTTCTTGAGCATCATGTCTTCGGAATGCCGACTTTGTCGAAAACGAGTGTGTTCACCAAACCAATGCCGTGCTTGTTGCTTCGCAGACGAGAAACAACATGTACGACTTGAATCGAAAAAAAGAGGGACAAGTTCCAGGGAGTGATGGACGAAGAGGGCGCGGGAGACCGGCCGAGATATACGAACGACGAAGATGAGCGGCCATGACACGGGGGGTTAGACCCTCCCATGATCCCTTCCGCCTCCTCCGCATCGTCCGTCAGGCTGTCAATCATAGTCGAAGGGGTTCGTTCACGAACCAGCAACGCCAACGCCCCTCCAGAAAACAGGGGGGGGGAAGGGTGTGCAGAAGGGCGAGAAGAGAGGACCATGTCCACCTTTGGCACTACGGGCGAATATCACCCATGCACGTTACTTTTTAGCTCGCTCGTAACGCCACAGGTCTGTGCCCCTGGGCAAAGAGGCCAAGAAGGGCAGGGCATGGCAAAGCAGGCAAGCAAGCGCAAGGCAAGGCCCGTGGATGGAAGTAGATGTGGATGCGGAAAGCGGATGTGGATGTGAGATTGTGGAGGGAGCAAGGAGGGAGGCTTGAGAAGGAGGAGGAAAGTTGAGACCCGAAAAAGAAGTGTACAATGTTCCAATCTTGTTCATGGTTGCGCGACCAAAAGATCCAGCCCGGCGGTAGCGGCACGGCACCTGTGGCCAAGCTGTGGCCCGGCGGCAGCTGGTACCTGAGCAGCGCGGCGTAGCGCATTGAGGTACCCAGCGTAGCGTCAAGGCCCAGCCAGCGGTAGGCCGTGCCGAGGTAGCCACCCCAGCTGGAGCTGTCCATCCAATCCCAGCACCCTTGGATCTTTCCAGCCTGTTAGCGTATCGCTGAGGTAGCGCTGCTGTTGGCTGTGGACATTGGATGCTCTCATCGGGTCTTTTTTTGGACAGCTTAATCGACCATCGCCTGGTACTGGCGCTTAGTGTAATTTCACCAAGCTCGCGTCCTCTCCCATCGTGGATGCTTTTACGACGCCTCCGGCAACAGAGTTGCCGAACGAGAGACAGAGAGAGAGAGACGACAATGAATCTCTCTCCTTCTGCTGTTCGGCTGACTCGGGAGATCAGCGCATATCTCAACAGGGGCATTCCCAGGTTGGGCGACTGGACGGCAGTTCAGTTTCTGACTCTTTCTCCATTTCTCCATTCAACAGCTGCCTCTGCCGAAAGTCCCCCCAAGCCCCGGAATCTGACGGCCTATGTACCTAATAGTACCCCGGACGACAAACGACAAGCGACGTAGCATCTGATCCTGGCACACGGGATCCCCCCCCGTGGGAGCTGTGTGTGTGGTGAGGCTTGCCCATCCCGGAGTAGGACACAAGAAGAAGAAGCAAGCTGACAACACTCCACCTGGGAAACAATGGGCGGCCAATGACCAAAAAAAGAAAACGAGATGCGCCAGAGATGCAATCAGATGCACCCTGATGCAAGAGAGTCGACCGAGTGCCTGATTGGCAGTCGTCCAGTCAGCCGCTTTCCAGAAACAAATCACGGTGCGTCAATCCTACGTCAGGACCCCGTACATCAGTTGATGACTTTGACTTGCAAAAAACAACGGGGAAGCGATACCTTTCGGCACGGTTGGGTTCGCCGTAAAGCAACGGGACGGAACTCCGTAGAGAGAAGCAGACGCAGGAAGACGGAGAGAGAGAGGGAGAGGGAACTATACGCCCCCCCGGGTTTTGACGGACAAGCCGATTCGACGACGGGGTCACGGCCAACTCTCGCAACTACATCCCGTCCCGTGCCTATACGAGCCTCGCCAGTCTCGGCTGCGGTTCTCTCAATGCAAGCCCAAGGCCCCAGCGAAGCAGGCTGGACAAAGCTGCAAGTCTCTTTGGTCAATTGCGGCCATCTCTTGCGTAAAAACAGAAGCACCCCTCTTCTTTCAGGTAGCCCGTCGTCTATGTAGCCGTCTAGCCGGCCCAACCTGAGGGAGGCGATCAATATCCACTTTCAGGTCAGTCAGTTTTTTGTTGTTTTCCTTGCCCTTTTGTTGTTTCTCTTGTCTTCTCTTTTTTTTTAGCATCATGACGGATTAATTACGGTCTCGGCCACTTCTGGGTTGTGCTCACCGTTAAGCTAGCCCCGATAGACTCTGGTGAAGTTGCTGCCCACCCACTCTTGAAACAAGCCACCCGCTCATGCTGCTCGTGGCTGGACCTTGCTAGAGGCGAGCTTCAAGCTGGGGGGTCCAAGGGGGCGAATCTCTGTGGTTCTGTCTGAAGCTCCTCGCTGCCTCGCTCACAGGGCTTTCCATTATGGGATAAGGCAGGGGAGAAAGGGGAACTGGGCGCAGCTCGCACTAGCGGAAAAGAGCCCCCTAGAGCTCGTCTCCCTTTCGCGATTCTAGCCCGTCTCTAGCTCAAGCCGCCATCTCTGCGCGTGATGCCATACTTTTTTGGCTATTGGATTTCATTTGATTGGGCCCTCTTCCCTCTTTTTTTATTACCTCTAATAACGACAAGCCTGAGTCGCCTCATACGATCATGGGCCCCTTGTCTGTGGTTGCACTCCTGCAGACCTTCTGGTGGTTGAAAGAAAATATCTACGAAGAGAGGGTGTCGTGCCCGTCAGCCTACCCTTCAACATTGGATCATTGGATCCCTTTGCGAAGGGCCCAATTGATGATGAGAGCAATGCCCCAACCATTGACAATCGTCAGATGCCACGCAGATGCAAGATGCACACACCCAATGTACAGAGATCCGTATATGTATGACTGTAGGCGTCCGCCTCATGTAACGCTCCTCCAGCTGGCGGCCTCGTGTTGGGGCCCGCAACCAACACACACACACACGCACAACCACACCGCCCTTATCCCAATCAAGCATAAAGTAAAAGGCATTCAAGCATGATGCCGATACGAGCCCTACCACATTGGCACCCCTCTTGCACATTGCACGTTGCCCGGTATGGATCCCGAGGATGGGAGATCCCAGGAAGCCGGGATGAGAGTTTCAACCGTTTCCTGCTGGCTTTCCCTAGCCTCGTGTCCCGCGATGCAACGGAAGATGGCATCTCTGATTGATGTTATATTGGGAAACAAGACGGTAGGTGGCGGCAGAGCCCGGGGCACTACGTACTTGGGCACAGACGGAGAACGGACAAGACGGGACGAATGGCATTTTTTTTCTTCCACAAACAATGGGATTTCACCGTCGAATGACGGACAGCATGCGGTTGTGGACAAATTGGCTGCTTCTTGACAGACCTGACCGTCCATGTCACGAAAAGAAACTCCATATTTCCTCGGTGATTGACTGATTGATTGATCGACCGCAGCCAGTAGCCAAGCCAACATACAGCACACTGAACTGTCGGGGCTGCGGCTGAGCAACGTCGGACGCCTCTCCTCCACTCGGTCAACTCGCCCATTCGTGCCCAAGCTATACGCAGGTAGCTCGCTAGCTATACGCAAGAGGCTGACCCATCTTTCTACACGTAGCAACCCTCATCAGCCAACAAACCTCCCATCCTCCTCTGGACGTGGGAAAAGGGTGCTTTCTTAGCCTCCTAGTGGCCAGATCCCCCCCTCCCCGATTACACATTGTATCGCCAAGGCTTACGGGCTTGTTCCTTATATGTACTCCGCATTCAACCAACACCCGGCCGCCTTCGCCCTTCCCGCGCCCAGCTGGACCTGTGCCAACCCAATATTATTCCCTTTTTAGTCTTTTGCGATCCCCTCCCCCCTCCCCTTGTTGGAAGGGGAAAGAAAGTGGGAAGGGATCAGCTGGCCATGCATCATGGCTTTTTTTTTCTTCCCTTCCTTGCCCAGAAACCCCTCACTCGGACGATGAATCATGATTTGTCCTATTCTCGTCTCTCTCGTCTGCACTTTTCTCATCCTTTGCCAAACTTGGACCCTAGGCTACTGTATGTACAGCACATACTACACCGAGTCGCCGATCTCAAGCGGGGGGGGCGCGCATTGGTTCCGCCCACACTCTTTTGGAGTTTTTGTTGCTTTCGCAGTTCGAGTCCGAAAAAGCTATCACCGTCATCAGCTGAAACACGGGAGGTAACAACCAGGTGATCATCCTCCGCCGCATTTTCCCTTTTACGAGCGGTTCCTGCAGATCATCTATCTGCTTGGCGAAGGATTCCAACCAGGGAACGTGGCCCAAGCCAAGAATATCCACGTACCCTCTGCTCAACCAGAAACAAGTTCCTATAAACACAAGACACACTTGCACGTTCACTTTGAGTCAGCCCACAGTGGAAAGCGGAGCCAGTGTTTGATGGAAATGAGCAAGGAAAACATGTTTGTTCATAGACACGTGAAACTAAATTTGTACAGGAAATCCGGGTGAGGGAGAGAAAAAAAAAAGAAGAAAAAAGCATCGCTGTTGTGCCCACCTCTCATCGTACAACGCTCAAGCGCGATGGTGGTGCCTCGATCATCAATGCTGACCCGAGTGCCAGCCTCCTTCGTCTTACCAACAAGCCTACAACACACAAGTCCCGGGTAAACTCCCCTCAATGCCCGAGCCCACGACAAAGTCGTCATCATGCCGCTTACCATAATCCGATGGCCTCTCCACTTTCTAGATGTCATCATATCGCTTATCATAGCTCCTTCATTCATGCCCAAACCACATCCCCCCGTCGTTGTAGTGGGCGGCCGTAAGCCGGAGCCTCGCGGGCCTTTTCTTGAGGAAAAAAGTTCAGATCCCACTGCAGGAGGCTGGTGCAACATCATCCTCATAGGGACTGCTCCAGAGTCACAAGATCCCGGAAGCCCTCCTTCCACCGCTTCGTCTGCTCGGCGCTCGGCTTGGGCAGAGGACTCCGTGCAGAGCCTCCGTATCCCATCCACGCTTGTAGCCCGGCCTTGACGCCGACCACACCGCCCTGGATCGCTGTCCAATCCCCCTGTGAGACCACTTCCTGCATCTTTTGTGCCTCGGAAACCTTGCCTGCCTGATAGAGTTCCATTGTCCTGATGCACGCCTTCGGGGCGATGTTGGCCAAGCCAGCCAGAATGCCGTGGCCGCCACCAGAAAGAGAAGGGATCAGGAAGTCGGCAGACCCGGCCAAGACGAGAAACTCGGGCTGGGCTGGGTTGTATGATGATGATGAAAGTTTGCGGGTTGCCGCGGCCACCCGGTTGAGCTTGCCAGTGTTTCCGCAGGTCAGCTTGACGCCGACGATGTTTGGATGCGCCGAGAGGGTGACGATGACATCCGAGGACAGGTCCATGCCGCCCACGGCGCCGGGGAAGTTGTAGATGATGATGGGGATAGGGGACTTGTCCGCCACTGTTGTGAAATACTCCAGGATGGTTTCCGAAGCCGGAGCAAACAACGTGGCATAGTAGGACGGAGGGAGCACCAGCGCATAGTCACCGCCTGCCTCCCAGGCCTCCTGGCAGTACTGGATCGTCTCCCGCGTGCTTTGGCTTCCACAGCCTACGATCAGAGGCATGTGCGAGAACCCGCCGTCATTCAGGGCGGCTCTGGTAGTGGCGGTCACCAGCTGCCGCTCCGAGTGCGAGAGGTGGACGGCCTCTCCGTTGGAGCCCTGGGTAGCGAGGCCCGTGACACCGGCGCGAGCAAGTC
This sequence comes from Fusarium nematophilum, assembly GCA_033030565.1. Taxonomy (NCBI): domain Eukaryota; kingdom Fungi; phylum Ascomycota; class Sordariomycetes; order Hypocreales; family Nectriaceae; genus Fusarium; species Fusarium nematophilum. The sequence continues at coordinate 76,520 of JAVIXY010000016.1, forward strand.
GCACAGCATGGTCTGCGATCGCGGCGGTGTCGACGTCCTCCGTGTCCGGCTTGAAGAAGCACATCGTCGGGACGTAGACGCCAGGAACCAGGGGACGTGCGCCATGGTACCGCACGTCTAGCGAGTAGTCATCCATGGAACTACCAGGTGACGATGCTGTGTCTGATGCGTAGTTGGTGTTCCTGGAGCTTGAGTGCCATTGGCTGTATGGCTGGACCCCAAAGGACCCAACCGGCGAAGGTGCATCGTTGTGAGGGGCCATGTTGGTGAAGTGACGGGAATCTCGGGGCTGAATCGTCTTTTGCAGGTACTTCTGTAAAGCCCGAGTGGGTACAAAGTAAGGTGCAAGGTGCTGGTTTTGTATCAAACTCTGAGGCGTGATTGAAGTGGGATATCAAGAATGGGATGGGTGTCTTGCAATGAGGACACAAGTAACCTGAGCAAACAAAGGGAATGACAGACCTTTATAAAGATCCAGCTCTCCACACTTGCTGAAGCTCATCCCCCTCTTTTTACCTCTCAGCCAAAGGGAGGCACGACGATTCATCATGGCCTCGTGCCCTTTGGTGGAGTAGGATTGCGCGGGGAAACCTGTCGTGTAGTTGGAGACGAGATGGAGCACCACCGCTGTCGCTTGATACCGGTCCAGTGAAGCCAATTGACGAGCGAGACCAACAATTGACAAGGGGTCCGAGCCGGTCAGGGAGAAATCACGAATCTGAGATTGGTGAAGAGGATGAGAGACGCTCCGCAGCTGTGCGTCAAACCCGATCAAGAGTGAGGGGTTCATATGTTCATGATAGACACAGTGCGGAGGACACAGGCGTCGTTGGGGTTGAAATCTGGGGTTGGATCCAGAACTAGTCGGGGGGTCAAGACCGAGGATCCAAGTTTGCTGCCATTCTTTTGCGTGGGGGTTAGCGTGAGGCTGCTGTCATGCCAAATCACTCGTCATTGGTTTGTCGAATGGGCCGAAATCCAGCCCAAGTTGGCAATTGCAGTCAGGCCGCAGCCTCTTGCAGAAACAAAAGAAAAAGATGGCCTGTCTGATGCTGTGCCTCAGCAACAGGTGACCATGAAGGTAGAAAACCCCGCCTTCCTTGGTTGGCCAGGAGCGGCCTTTGCATGGCTAGACTCGCTGACTTGGATGCTCTGATGGTGATGCCGGCAGCTGGAGCGAAATGGCTACATCCTCCAAGGCCGAAGATACCGACTGGCTAATGGGCCCATCTCTGTCACGGCCAAGGCATGCATCCAAACGCGGCTATGAAATTCCGGCAACGAAACAGGGCATCCTGCAAGCAAATGCCGTCATGTGATCGTCACGCTCACAAAAGGGTGAGCGGTTGCCGTCTTGTGTAACCCTTTCGTGGAGTCGTGGCATCACTGCTTTCTTCCACGTCCGGCGTCAGAGGAGGCCTCTTTTTTTGTCTTCTTCCCGCAAATACCGAAACAAACCGGCCAGCCCGACAGTGACTGGTTCTGCCGGTCCATGTGCTCATAGCACGTGAGCCTCAAGATGCACTTCGAGATGCACTGGCATCCGAGCTGATGTGTTGCTGGCCGGGCAGTATTGATGGCTCTCATGGGGCAAGCCCGCACCTGCGATCCCACGTTCGTAAATCTCCGCAGCTGCAACCATGGGGATCATCTCTCCCCCAAGAGCACGGCCGCTGATGTGCATGACAGCTTGGCAGGCTTGTCAGAATAGTCATCTCGTGACCGGTTCTTCGTCGACACTGGAGTGGTTGCTTTGTGAGTCTCGAGCTGACCTGCCCCACACATGCTGGGGGTTGTTCTGATACTGTGCGGTGTTTGCTCCTGTGGAGCTAATGTTCAAGCGCTGCAGCTTGTTGTAAGCGAGGATGAAGAGCAGGGATTGCGTTGATGCCTGGTTTTGGGGTTGACTTCCTGGCTTTCTTTCTGGATGGAGGGTGAAGTTGGAATAGACTTGGGGTTGTTTTGAGTCAGGTCACGTGTGGTCCCCCATTTGCATCTACCTTCCTGTCTAACTTAGCTACTCAAATTGTCTTTAGAATCTTCAAATTGGAATCTATAAATTCTGGTAGAATACTGGAGGGGGTTCCAAAGGACTTGATTCAGTTGCCATTTCGAGCCTGAAGCAAGCTCATTTCCAATCTTCCCCGCCTCTATCAGCTGGGAATTGCTGACGACAAGGTGCTACGTCTAGCATGTGAAGAAGAGTGGAGTTCGTTCCCCCAACATCGATAGACTCGAGGACCAGGCGAGATAGTTCAACCCAGCTTGGAATCACTCGCATAGCCGGCCTGAGGTAAAAAGGATTGTGGGCTCTGCCAGGTTACCTGATAGCCGAACGAATGAGGCCACCTCCTCAACTCGCTTCTCGGAGTCTCGGGATCAACCAAGAAGCTCTTCGAACACGTTCATGGGTATCAAAGACGCCAACGCAGAGCTTCACTGAACGAGAGATTCTTTTGCAATGAAACGCTTGTAGGTATAGGTTTCACTGCCGGCCACCTCCGAACGCATACATAGTCTCCTGACCTACATCCCTCGCATCAGTGGACATAATGTGCGTCTTTTCCCCGCGGGGTTTAAACACTGGACGCTTTCTTCGTCCCCATATCACTGCAGAATAACCTCGCGATCCCCATTTCCCCGACTCCTTGTACATACAAGCGGGAGCGGGGGTGGACCGGCTGCGGGCCGGGCAAAAGCTCGTTGAGACCCCGCGACAAGCGGGGGAAGAATGGGCGATGAAAACCAGGGGATATCTCTCAGCAACTACGACAGGCTACTGTAGCGGACTCCATCTTTGTGCGTACGCGGTTCTTGCTATCAACTGAGGTAGCGTCATGTAAGTAGATTAAAGAATAAATGCACTGTGCGGTCTGGAGCTGGTGGGTTACGCCGCAGCCTCGCATCATGATCCTCCCTACTGCAGTCCACCGCCCCGCAACTTTGGCTCTCTCTTGCAGCGGCCTCCTCACAATAGCCATGGCGGTTACCGGCGGGGGCGGCTGTGCTGATTCTAATGGCTGAGTTTGGGGGTTTGAGGATGAGTCGTTGTTGACGTCGTTGCCTTTGACCCGGGAGGGAGCCTTGTTAGATATCGCCTTAGATATCGGCTACTCAACTCACTAGACATTCCAACTTGCGCTCAGAAGACGACAGGGAAACTCGCTGTGGTGTGATTAAAAAAAAAAGACTCCTGTGGGTGCCTTGATTCAAGAATATTGAAATAACTCTGAAAACCAAAAAAAAAAATCATTGACGTCGTAAACCATGCCTGCTCCGAGGCATCATCTCAACTCCAGCCAGCCGGTGAGTGCCTCATGTATGCCAGTACGCCACGTACCCAGAAAAAGAAGCAAATATTCTATACAATGACCAGTTCATCGTCATCATCCTCGAGCGTGACCTGCCGCTCTGCGAGCTCATTCCCCAGACTCTCCCTGCCGGCCTCACGAATGCCCTTTTCCGTGACAAAGCGGGTCTTTTTCCGCAACGGCGGCTGTTCTTCCTTGCGCAGCTTCTCCCCTTCCTTCATTCTTGCGAGCTTGTCTTTCAAGTTGCCTCCCCACCCGAAAGCCGACCGTCCGCTGCTTGCAAGCGAGCCAACCTGTGAACCGGCTTGCGAGCTATCGGGGCGCTTTCGCTTCACGGGACTGAGATGAATGGCAGAATCTCTGCCCAAGAGTCCCATCGCCTTTGCGTCTGGTTTGCACACCTCCTCCGTTGCGGGTTCAAAACTTGATGCCTGGGTTGAGGGCACGCCGGACGCCGGCGGTGCTGTCGTTCGCGACCCTGCTTGCCGCATATATTCTCTGCCCGCGGCATTGCCAACTTGGCCAAGCTTCTTCATCATGTCGCGTTCTCTCTCCTTTGCCTCGAGGTCTCTCTTCAAGAATTCTGCCCTCTCCTTCCGATCGTTCGGAGTCCTGTCTTTTCCATCGATCAAATCGGCCGCGCTCATGGACCGCGATGAAAACCAGTGCGTTTTCGTCTCCCAGTCGTATTTCTTGGATGGCTCTGGTTTCTTCTCCTGGCGCCAACCGTAGAGCTCTGTTTGATTTTGATTGTGCTTTCTGCCTCCAAAACTAGAGCCGTTCACCTCCAGCCTAGTAGCTCGCTGTTTCCGGATTGCTTCGTTGGAGTGAAACTCGCAATGATGGGTCCGTTTCTTGTTGATCCAAGCACCGCATAGTTCCCCATCCTTCTTGACAGATTGACAACCTCCAAGATCACGCGACGCGCCTATCTCGATGATCGAGTCTGCATCTGAGCTGATGACAAGGCTGAATCGTCCAGTGGCATGTCGTCCAGGAGGAGGAGGCATTATAGTAGGGTTTAGAATCGCCAATACGGTTCCCTCCGTGAGCTTCCAAAATCGCGTGAAACCTGAGTTGAAGAGGAAAAGGTCCAGCTCCCATTGTAGGTCGACCAGCGTCATCACCATATACTTTCCCCGGTCCTCGGCCTTAAGTCCATTCCTTGCTTGTGTAGGCTTGTGTGCCCGCGGCTCCGACTTTTTTGCCAAAATTCCGAATACGACAATGTCCTGTTCGATATCCGGTAGAGAAAAGTCAGGTGCTTTAACAACCTTGAGCAGATCCTTCAAGCTGTAGGCCTTCTTCCCTGATACGTGCCGAGCTACAACCCCATGTGGTAGGATGCGCTTTGACAAGTGGAAGCTCGAATATGGCTCAAATCCGGCGGCCTCCTCTTCAGGCACTTCTCCGGGCGGCGTCTTCTTCTTTCGAGTTTTGAGGGCTGTCGTGGTCTCCTGGCTGGCGGCTGTGCGAATGCTGGGTGCCGTATTGCTCCGTTGTAAGCCTCCGGTGGGTTTGGCGTTTGAAAGGATCTCCTCTCTCGAAAAGGATGGAGCTTGCAGCAGCTCATTGGGAATCTCGACGGCGTTTTTCTTGTACTGTTCCATTTCGTCCTGGTTGATCCCAAAGGTATTTGTTCTCACCCTTTGGATCTTATCCTGCCGCTGGCTTCGGGCAGCTTCCTCGGTTCTCACAGAGGCAAGCCGTTCGTTGAAGCTCAAGGTGCGTGACTCTGATGAAGTATTTACGCTGGTGGTTGTCCTCGACCTTCTTAGATACCCTGTTTGGCTGACCTCGGCGGATGTTTGGGAGTCCCTGTAGCTAGGCGCCCGTTTGAGAGAGATGTCCCTGGCCTTGAGCCCTTTGTCAATTCCGAGAAGCACTCGGCTCGGCGAAGTCTGCAGCTGAGGGGCCTGAAGCTTTCGGACAGGGGACGCGGGAACTTGGACCTGGCTTCGAGCAGCTGGGTTCGGCGCTTCCTCTCTGGTAGGGGTTGTTGCACGCGCTGGACGACTTCGTACTTGCGCCGATATCGCTAGCTCCGATGTTGTGGTATGCAGGTGCTCGACGCTCTCTTCGGTGGCCCTTTTTGACTTGGCGCTCTGCAGCTTCTTCAACTTCAGTCGAGCTTGGATTTCTTGGAGCTTCAACTCGAGAGTTTCTTCATCTTCGTCATCATCATCATTCTCGATCTCAGCCAATAAATTCATCGACGGCAGGTTGCGGCCTCTCCTTGAAGGCGAAGGCGTGGGAGACGTCTGGTCCATCATTTGTCGGTATCGCTCTCGACCGCGCGGGGTGCTCAGCAGAGCTTCGTGGGGAGATCGTGGAGGCCATTGGGGTTCGTTTGGCGGTTTCGCCGGGGATGCTTTGCGACGGTCAGTATCGTGAATCACATGCTGTCGCGCGGTAGGGTCAGCCAGCCTCACCTGGAGCCATGACGCCAGATTCAGGTCTCAAATTGGTGGCCCAGACACAGGGCCCCGATGGTATGCAGGTGCTTCAGAAGGGTGGAATCCAGCGGCGCATAGTCCCAGTCAGGCTACGTATATTCCAGACAAAGCGACAGCCATTCAGCAGCGGCTGAGAGCCAGTCACTTTGGTGTCGCTGGCGGGAAAGATGCTGAAAATGAGATTCGGGGTTGTTGATGCAGGGAATGTTTGGCTCTCAGCGTTTGATCGTTTGGTCCAGGTACATCCCCATGCATCAAGTTCCTGCTGGCTGGGTAAAGGACCCGCAAAACTGCCGTCTCAGCGTGGGTGCCCATCCGCTACCACCCCTGTAGCCCCGACGCGTAAAGCGCGTCTCGCCGTGTTCGATTTCATTATCGTCGACTGAATTCCGGATCCGTCTTCAACCTTTCAGTGTCAAACCAGGGGCGCTTTCATTCTTCAGTCATTCGCTTAATATCCAATCCCACTTGCCTTCTCGCCTCAATTCCACTGAAGCTTTTGGGAGTATACCTGCAAAAATCCCTTCAGCCACAAACCCTGCTCCAGGCCAAGATGGCGAGGACCAGGTCAACGAAAGCCGCTCCAGCGGATTCCAAGACTTCAGCAGAACCAAAGACTACAGGGTCAAAGTTTAGCCTGCATCCTCGCTCCGAGACCCCCTCTCAAATCTTCATTCTTCCTTCGAAAGCGAGCCCCGACGCGCGAATCGTTACCCTCCCCAATCCTAGGCATGCGCGGCCTGCCAGGTATCTGGTTTGCCCGGAGACAGGCATCTACGAATTCACAAAGATCGCCACGCCCAAGATGACCCCTCGGAGCTGGCTGATCGAAACGACACTTCCTAAAGGCGCGGATGCGGAGAAGGATGGGGAACAGGTCAAGGCAGAGGTCTCGATGGGCCAGGAGCTCTACCTGGCCACGGCAATCGACCCCTTATTCTTGGTGCTTCCAGCTTTGACCGAGGCCAAGTCAAACAAAGAGTCGGAAGACCAAAAACGACTCTTTCTCTCAAGCGACGACTACTTCGATAAGCTCCCTGAAGAGTCGTCGCATCTGTCCGAAATCCTACGTTGCAACAAGACTCGAAGGCTCATTAAGAGCAGAATGACGGAGATTTGTGACACGGTCGAGGCAGGCGACGAATCCATGTTTCGAATAAGCGAAAAGAAGCTTGTTGGTGTCATCCTTGAAAAGGCGAAGAGAATGAGCAAAGGAGGACTGCCACCCAGCATGGAAGAAAAGTTTGTCAAGAAGACACTCGAAGCACCAATCCTCACACAGAAGCGAGAGAAGACAGAGATCACGACGGTGACAAGTAATGCTGAGCTGGAAACCTCAACACCGGCACCAGAGTCGAACGATTCTCAATCTACCGCCGCATCAACTGAGACAGCGGAATCCCAGCCTTCAACCGCAGCCACGTCTTTCACAGAGGAAGCTGCCACAGCAGAGAAGGTTGTGACCGCCATTGAGGCATCCCCTGAAGTCACCGACCTCCAGAGGCTGCGAGTTGCATTCAGCTTCATCTGCTCGAGCTATATCGCGCCAGTTCTTGCCGCTCAGCTGCAGGAACTGCTGCAGAAGGAGACAGCTCTAGTCGATTTTGCGCCCCTCGATGAATACTTGTCCGAGCTTGCCAAGCTCCGCGCTCAAGCCCTGGCGTCGCACTCTATGAACGACTACTCCCGGAAGCGTGACCTGGATGAAGAGGAAGACGATGCGCGCGCCAAGAAGAGAAAGCTGGAGGAGGAAAAGAAGAAGAAGTCAATGGAGAGTCGGGGAGTTCGGGAGCTCAAAAAGGTCAACACCAAAGGCATGAAGAAGATGAGCGACTTTTTCAAGAAGAAATAATCGAGGAAGATCTATGTTTGGGTATCTGAGTCGTGAAAGCGTTAGGGGACAAGCCACAGGGGGCAATTATATCAATCCCAGCCGATGTTATCTGGTCCCCCGAGCCCGGCCTCTAGCCGAGCCAAAGCCTCTGCCGATGTTGGAATTTCCACGGGCGCTCGGAACGCTCGACACGCTACTCTCGGATAGGTAGCTCGAGCTGCCGCCCCTTGCAGTAGCTCTGCCTCGTCCGCGGGTGCTCGTGCCCCTGGTGCCCCTGGTACCGCTTCCTCGAGTCCCTCGCGCGGGTGCGGACGCAGCTAACCTTCGCCTCTCTTCCTCTTCCTCACGACGTCGCCGCAACTCTTCACGCCTCTGTTCCTCTTCGGCAGCTCTTCGCACGGCAGCCTGCTGCCTCTGAATTGCCTCGGCCTCCTGCTCAGCCATATCCTCGGTTGCGCCTTTCCAGCCGGGATCCAGGATCAACCGCTGGTTATGCTCAGTCTGGGATAATATACGGGTCCAGGTATTCAGCAGGACTGAGGCATTGTTTACTGTTTTGGATACGGTCTGTAAACGGTCAGTTGGGGGTCGTGGCGGCTGGTGGTGGCACGGGTTGTCGCATACATCCATGTTACCCCCCGCGCTCTCCAGGGTTGCAATAACACCCTCAATAGACTCGTTGATGTTCCGGACACCTTCGAGCTCCTTGCGCAGCGCGGCCTCGTGGTCTATGGGCTCAGGGCGTTCCTGAGTGGGCGTCTTGGGAGTCTTTGGGGTCTTTGGGGTCCTAGGGGTCCTAGGCCGAGATGTTGGTGGGGCATCATCATGAGACGGCGAGGCCCAGATGTCGGACTCGGTATATTCGGTGGTCGATTCGTCGGCCATAGCGGAGGATCAGGACAGTATTTGAGGAGCGGGAGATGCCGAGAAACGACTGGTGGGGAGAGTGTGTTGGAAAATCTCAGCGGTCCCTGTTGGAAGCGCCCGTCACATGAGGTCGCAGCAGACGGTCGTCTTATGTTTTGGAGTGCTGTATAGGTGACGTTATGGCGTTATGCACGTCGCGTGCCTCGGCGCTTGTTGACTTTTCGATATGATGGCGTTGGGTTGCCAACGTCTCTCATCAGCCTTTGTTTAATCGATGAGGGGCATAGCTATTGTCTCCACACTTCAATCCGCCTTTGTCTGAGTGAATGCTCGTGCGTGCAAATTGATTGGTCGTGCTTCCCGTCGCGTAACAGACGCGCCATTGAGGGGCTATTGACGCGTGACGCACCATTTTTTTAGTGGATAGGGCCCCCGAAATTAGGCATTGCACACAAGCAGAAACAGAGGAGGCTGGTGCTCGCTCACTCCAGGGTAGACTTGCCCCAGCCACTTCACTCATTCCACTTCCTCTCTTCATTCAAGTCTAATCATCTGAGCCTACGAATCTCCATCTCTGACTTTGCCATTATCCAAGTATTATCTCGCAGAATTCATCGCCGCAATTCTCCTATTATATTTTCTCAAGCCTATCCCCTCGCAGAACTCGCCGCGGCGACACCCGACTTAATTGCGCTGTTTATTTCCCCGATCAACAAACCTTAATCGATTCCCCCGACTCCCGGGTAGACCTGGCACCTCTCGAGCCCCGACTTCAGGGTACGAGACCTCGCAACTCTTCACAACCTTAGCTATAGGGTCGGCGAGTAGATCCAAACGGTTGTTTGCTACTGCGCCGCAGCTGCACACCTACCTTTCATCATGGCTACCGCCCACGATGGGTCGTTGACTCCTCCGCCGCCCTCCGGCATCCGCACTCCTCCAACTCCACGCCTCGGATACCAAGACCATTGGGAGCCATTCACTCCGCGCAAATCCGCTCGAATTTCTTCACAGCGCGCCTCCAACCGAACTCCGTCACCTAGCTCGTCCCATCGCCAACCATCTCGATCGCCGCGCACAGCAAAGAAGACAAGCAAGCAGTCTGCCTCGACCATCACCTCACCGATGCACTCGCCGCAGAAGAAGCGCCAGCCTGCTCTCGACTCGGTGCGCCGCGCATCGGGCAACATGTCGGCAGAAGGATCACAAGCCGCTGCTGCACTGGGTCTGAACCAGCGACCCGGAAGCTCAGTCACACGTACCGCTGGCATGCTCCCCACGCCATCCAAGACTCCCCAGAAGCCGCCGAACGAGAAGACGACGGCCAACATCAAGTCTTTCGCCCGAAATCTCTTCACCGGCGACGCCGAGTCGATGCCCAGCCCGAAGAAGCGACGCTCCAAGAAGTACACGGGCATTTCGATGGAAAGCTTCACTGCGGAGGAGGTTGAGGACCCTATTGAGATTTTCACCGACACCCGAGATCGAGTTCCCGCCCGCGACGAGAGCGAGAAGAACCCCTTCCTTGGCGATGCCCCGGAACCCGAGCCTACCAAACGTCGAAGCAAGCGCAGGCAGGTCAACATTCCTGGAGAGGGCGCCAAGACCATTGACGAGGCGTCCGGCCGCGATGATGGAATGGTTTACGTATTGTGAGTCCACCCCCGCCTACTTCACTGTAATCGCAGACTGCTAACCCCAGACAGCCGTGGAAAGAAATTCTTCCGCAAGTTTTCCGAGTACGAAGCGGAGGATCTGGATGAGCTCCAGGCTGAGGAGGAAGACGCCGAGACTTATCTGTCCCGGCCGCTCACCCGTGCCGCTATCAAGCCTCGTCTGCTTTTCCCGACCGTAAAGACGGACGAGCAAATCGAGGAGGAGGAGGCATTGACGGATGTGGAAGAGGAAGTTGATGAGCCGATGGCCGTTCCCGAGACACCATCCAAGACTCGCAAAGAACGTGCCAACACCCCCGAGGCACCCAAATTCGCCCCTGTGTCTCCCCCAGACACCCGACGGGTTACGCGATCCGTCAACAAGTTCGCGGATGAGGGAACGCCTATCAAGAAATCTGGCCAGCGAAGCCCCTTTGACTCGTGGCGACGAACCAAGGAGCCCAAAAAGGCCGAATCGACGCTCAAGCGACAAGGCGAGAGCATGACTCCGACGCACTCCAAGCGCACTCGAACTTAGAGACTCATCTTCTTTTCGATCTCAGCATGGCCTTGTTGTTCTTTGCTTCCCTCTACTGGTCGTCCCCGCTCTACCGTTCAGCCAAGCGACTGGACCGAGCCTTTATTGATACTTACTCATATCGTTTACCACTGCGTTTGGCTCTCTTGTAATGGAAAATAGCAGGGTTTGGTTTTACGGCGTTGGATGGAAACAGGATCAGTCTGAAAACGGACTCTCGGACTGGCAGGGAACGACGGAATTGTTATGGCAACGGATGGAACTGAACTGAAAGGATGGAATGGACACATGGACGACGTACTGAGTGATACCTAACCTCAAAAGGACAGCAACGAGGTTACCGCGATAGAGTGTTTGCTTTTCTTAATGAGGGCTTTCCTTGGCGTGTTTTCAATTCACTCGGCCCCTGTATTTTTTTCTAGGTAGACAATTCGTGAATTTAGTCAAAATAAAACCAGACAAGTTCATGATAATTACATGAGGCTGCTCCATAGCAAAGCCATTCTCTGACGTGCTGACGTGCTTTAGCGCTGTCCAGTTGCCGGTGAGTTGTCGCTGCCCCACGTCTGCCCCTCACCACGATTTCGGCCTCGCCCCTGCCTCGACATCTTTATCTCGAGGAGCAAGAGCATCTCGTGGGAGAGATTTAAGCTGTTTGAACGTCTTACGAGCTCCCCGCCTATTTCTTGAGAGAGGGGCAGAGCTTAAGGTCTCTTCAGCAGCTCACATTGACGGATCCTCTGCCGTCTCACCGCTCAGCCTCGCGCAGCCCAGAATTACAAGATGCATATCCTCGTCACCAACGACGATGGCCCGCCCTCGCCTCATTCCTCGCCCTATGTCCACTGCCTGATCCAGCAGCTTCAGCGAGCTGGCCATACCGTGTCTGTATGCCTTCCTCATACCCAGCGGTCATGGATTGGCAAGGCACACATGATTGGCCAGACCCTGAAGCCTCTGTACTACCGGCCGTCATCTGTCGTCCACGGCGAAGACTCTCAGGGAAGCACTCATCACCGGCCCTCGCCCTCGGGAGACGTTGAAGAATGGATCCTAATCGACGGGACGCCCGCCTCGTGCGTCCAGATTGGCCTCCACCACTTCTTCCAGGACCGAGGACCGGTCGACCTTGTTGTCAGCGGACCCAACTACGGCAGAAATACCACCGCTGTCTTCGCCCTGAGTTCAGGAACGCTAGGCGCGGCGCTGGAGGCTGCCGTGTGCCAGCAAAAGTCGATTGCCCTGAGCTTTGCATTCTTCTCGCGGAACCACGACCCCGTCATCATTGAGGCTGCGTGCCGGCACAGCGTCAAGGTCATCGAGGCGCTCTACAAGCAATGGCCGACGGATGGCAGCGCAGACCTCTACAGCGTCAACGTGCCTCTCGTGGAGGGCCTCGAGAAGAACAAGACTATCTGGACAAACATGCTGCAGAACTACTGGCGGGAGGGCGGCTGCTTCCAGGAGATCGAGGGCGAGGCTGGTGACGAGAATGAGGAGGAGGAGAGGATACGGGAGGGTCTGGGAGGCGAGGTTGACGACGGGGAGCGGCCTACCAGCGCGAGGAAGGGACACGTCCACAAGCACTTCAAGTGGGCGCCCAAGTTCACCGACGTGTACAAGAGCGTTGAGGAGTCTGGGCCTGGCAACGACGGGTGGACCGTCAAGGAGGGGCAGACAAGGTATGTCTCTATCGTCATTGAAGCAAAGACATCCGTTAACCGTTTGATCTAGCGTCACTCCGTTAAAGGCAAACTTCATGCATGGCCCTGGAGAGTTCAACCAAAAGGAGCTAGAACTGTAAGTATTCCCTGACTCCTGACAATCGATGTGGTGGGCAGGCGGCTGGATTATGAGAAGCGATGCATGATGCCTGTATTCTACGCCGAGACTACTTCCAAATAGATCCCTTTCTCATTGTTGATTGGCAGTCCAGGTCCATCAGTTGAGGGCCAACCCAGGCAGGAGGTTGCGCTTCGGCCGAAGGAGACTGAAGGGATTCCGATCCAAGCCATTATTTCCTATGAAGACTCATATGTCCAGCCTCTCATTCTCTCCGCCATGGATTCGCTCTTCCCAGAGGGAGTCTTCAAAGTGACTACTGAAGTGCCCTCGGGGGACGAGCCCGCCATCTCAAAAATTGTCTCGCCGAACGAAAAGGTCCTCCAGATCACCGCCTACGAGTCCATCGACTTTGAGCACGCCGCCGGCCACGAGCAAACATCCTTCATCAACAGCTACATGATCCGAAAGGCGCTCATCCGGAAGCACTACCTCTCGACGACAGTGGACCACTGGGTGGCGAAGAATCCGTCTTCGATTCTGAAACAGCACATCAAGCGTAGTGAAGCCTTTGAGGTCGACTATGCTGAGTTCCTCGACGACGCCCTGGTGGAGGCGTTTGACCTCCGCGAGAGCATGGAGCGGAACGAGGAGCGGCCTGGCCAGAACGACAAGGAATGGTGGATCTTGAAGCCTGGGATGAGCGACCGCGGCCAGGGCATTCGACTCTTTAGCTCCATGGACGAGCTCCAGGCCATCTTTGACGGTTGGGAGGAGGACCGCCCTGACAGTGACGACGAGAACGAGGAAGCCGACCCCAGAGACGACGACGGCGACTACATCACCACCTCTCACCTCCGCCACTTCGTCGCCCAACCCTACATCCACCCTCCCCTGCTTGTCGACGGCGACAACCGCAAGTTCCACATCCGCACCTATGTCTTGTGCACAGGGAGCCTCAACGTCTGGGTCTACAAGCACATGCTGGCCCTCTTCGCAGGCAAGCCCTACGCCGCACCCGCAGAGTCGGCCGACGACATTGAATCCTTCCTCACCAACACGTGCCTCCAGGGCTCACCGAACGAGAATACTGTGCGTCGCTTCTGGGAGCTGCCGCTGCCGGCTGCTGTTCGCGATGACATCTTCCTCCAGATCTGCGGAGTGACCGGTGAGGTCTTTGAGGCAGCGGCTAGGGCCATGCCCGTCCACTTCCAGACGCTTCCCAACGCGTTCGAGGTGTACGGTCTCGATTTCCTCGTTGACGCGAGGGGTGTTGCCTGGTTGCTGGAGGTGAATGCCTTCCCAGACTTTAAGCAGACTGGTGGTGACTTGAAGGCAATCGTTTCTGGGTTCTGGAAGGGAGTTCTGAGACACGGCGTTGCGCCGTTCTTTGGCATCGACGCAAACTCACTAAGGGATCAAGAAGGGACCGAAGACATGGTTCCCGTACGAAAGGTTGATCTTGGGAGAGGATAACGGTTCTGGGGCTACACAGGCGATATGGAGGTTTCGAAAATAGATAAAAAAAGGCGGCTATAGGGTAGGAAGGTCGACGGTTTGGTAGAGCTGCAGCACGTAGCACAGGAGCACAAAAGTCTATGATTTGCATTCCTTGGATCCCATGTTTTCTGGAACGGGCCTGGGAAGTGGACTGTCTGTTGTCGTATGATGCTTTGTCGGGATGTGCACGACACTCACGGTATCCGCAATATCGACAACGTGGTGAAGGCTAAACCAACCCCCACGACTATCCACGCAGCATAGCCTACTCCAATTTCCCATGACCCCAGGACCTCTCGATACTTTCTGCGAAAACGACGAGGAAAAAGTCTCTCACCCTTGAGCCCAACGAAACGGCTTCGTCGAACTCTGTACTGTGTACATACTTCCTTTGTAATCCGGCCCATGCATCATCGTCACCCGCGCACGGAGCGAAGCTTGGCTTGGGGGAACCAGGCTCATCGCGGGATGAAGGCTCACCGAAATTTGATAACTGAGCAAAGAACCCCCCGATGGACCATCTGATGGGAACGGATAATGAGGTCTTTTCCCTGCCGATTGGCATTAGAAGTTGACATAGCCACGTTGCGGTGGAGTAGCAGGCGGGTTCAAGGATTGGGTGAACCCCGTCGGAGCAAGAAACTTGGGATAGGGAAAAAAAGGTGAGATGAGATTTGAACGAGGGAATTTGATTCCTAAGTGTTTCCGTTGGGGGGGATTATTTTGTCATGGGTGTGATGAGAGGGACTCTTTGCTAGCGACGAGGCAGTGCATGACCGATGTGGTGTGCGAGGAACATGGCATGTTTGTTTATGGCCTAGGAAGTGTTTTGCCGAGGCTGGGGAATGATATCAGTCAAGACTCTGGGCGTGAGGAGAAGTTCAAGTGTGTTCTCTCTCAACCAAGAAGTTTTGCAATAGCCCGGGGAGGGCTTGGAAATAATTGGTCGTTTGAGGAGGGGGGGAAGGCATTGTATCTGAGGTTCGGCGATCTTCGAAACCGGTTGGATCTTGATGACCATCATTACGTGAGACCGAGTTACCATCATGATTGGGGGCATCGTGTGAAAAACGGAGCATGAAACTGTAGTTTCTCAAACATGTTTGGGGCTGCGTGTACATACTCCGTCTGAAGTTTGCGGGCGCCGATTGTTTCTTAGGCCGCGAGTTTTGATACTCGGGTGAAACTTTGTATACACACAAGACTCATAATGCCGTGCCTGGGCCGCCGTTCAGAGTTCCGAGATGAGAGCATCGATAGTCCAAAAATACCCTTGCTCAGCTCATCTAAGCCTGACATCTTGCACAAAGGAGCTTTCTGCACCCTCTTCTTCCGGACCAACAACTTCGCGTCGATTTACCTAAAAATAAGTCCTTAAGTGCGCCTCCCGATTCTTTCTCCCAGATACGCCCCTGCTAAGGGGGGAAGAGGCAGAGAAGGATCATTTTCCACAGCCTCGACAGCGTAGCAATCTCAGAGAGAAACGACTCCTGGAAAAGCTCATTTTCGCGCCGTGGCTTAGATTCCTCCTGATGGGACGGAATATCGGGACTAATAATGAGAGATTCTGGACGGCGCGAGGCTTCCGTCGGTCCTGGCAAACTGTCACTAAACGTGTAACTGGTCCATGTCGGAGATTTCAGTTTCCGTCTGGTGTGCATGCCGTTGCAATATGGTGATAGTCCTTGCCCGTCGCGGCAGAAGTGGCTTGTTGAAGCCCAGGGACCAGGACCACACTGGGCATTCTCCTTTTTCTGCGGATCGAAAAAAGAACCAGACGGGAAGGCGCCCAGTTCTGCCCAGTCTAGCTAGGCCCTTTCTCATCTAAACCGTGGCTTAGACGATGCTTGGGCTTCGCGCTTACACCCGCCCCCGTCAACGTCTTACATCACAGTTCTTCGGCGTATGCCCGTGGGACGAGGCTCTCATGGCAAACATTGACAGCCAAACGGGATGGAAAGTCTAAGCAACCCCAAGGTTTACATAGTCGCATCGAGCGGCAAGATCCCGATGGCTTCCCCGGAGCCGAAAACCGATTGGTCGAGGTGGCCGGGTCCAGGGCCAGAGGCGTCAAAGGGCACTGCCCTCTGGGTCAATATGAACCCAGTCTCAAGAGCTCAAGCGTGGTATTGTGGTGTCCACTGGTCCCTGTGTGCCGCCCTAAATACCATGGTTGTGTTGGAGGTGAGCTCGGCTGGACGGCAGTAGGCGGTCAGCTTGAATCTCTTGATATCATGTCCACTTGAACAGGCCTGGCATTTCAACAAGGACTCCAGTATGATTAGGGTGGTTCGAGATGGAGGGTTTTGCGTTGATGAAAGCGCCGAGGCCCAAGTTGTCGTCCCCTTTCGTAATTCTTGACTGCACTTGATGCATTGTTCGAACGGGTCTCACCACGGTCGAAGCCCCAGCACCAGCTGAGCAAGCAAAGACAAGTCTCATCATCTTTATGCTTTCATGGAGATGATGCCTGTCACCGACGATTCGACCCACTAATTCAACGGTGTCGATTCGTTCTCGGTGCCGAGATTCTCGATTAGACTGAGGCTGAGCAATGCTGTCAAGACTGAAATGGGCTAGTCGTGCGAGGACTTATGCGACTTTTTCGCCCCTTTCCAGAGAACAAAGTGTCGTGAGGACGAGACGAAGATTCCTGCGGTGAGGAGTTGGGTTGTGCATAATGTGATGATGGGATGCATGCCTGGGCCTTTTGTTCTGAGGTCGTGATACCGCTAGTTGCTGCGAGACCCTTGTCTGCATGTGGTGTCGAAGGGAATTGCCCCCGTACGCCAAGCTGATTGGTCGGTTGCTTGAGTGCTCGCGTTGCCCGAAAGAGACAGGAGCAACTCTTTTTCGACGACATATCAATATTCGGAGCCTGTGAGAGGATTTCTGCACTTTGCTTTAAAAGCAAACAGAGGGCCTTGTTGCAAGCATCAGCTCCGTCGTTACTAAAGTGTTGGTGGTGACCATGACTCGGCGCTCGGCGTTATGGTTATCCCGCCTTCAAGCCTGTGGTTGCACGCCGTACATGGCTCGATCATCTGCGTTACCCCATATTGAGGCTGTGCAAGCAAGACCTGCATCCGCCACTGGCAGGTTTTTCCGGGATGCATACGCCGAAGACGCTGGTGGTCGTTGGATTGCTGAGAGGGCATCGCCGACTCAGGAGGGCTGGGTGTGGACTGTTCTCGGCCTGCCAAGTTTTGGGCCAAGGGGCAATGTCTTGGAAGTAGATGATCGACACACCAGTGTTGCGCCGTGTGCAACCAGCAAGCAATCCGACCAACGAGAGCCCAGATCCGGCAATCCGGTTTTCATTCTTCACAATTGTTCAAAGAATCTCGCAAGCAGCGGCTAGAACAGCAGCCTCGTTTAATCTGTGTGGCAAACATGACTTTTTTGTTTGCAAGTCATGGTCCAACGCATGACTGACTTGTCGATACGCGTCACTTCGTCTCGATAGCGGTTTTACCAACTGTCACTCACGGCCCCAGGTTGGTCCGCCTCGGACAGGTTCTGCCCTGACGGGTTGGTCATCGACCGCCGAGACGGGGAGGCGATGGGAGGCAGGGGCACGGCTACGCAAAATGAGATAGAGTGTGCAATCCCGCCCGAGGCCAAGCTTTTCCCTGGCGATTCTTCTTCTTGCCATCCTGGTAGGTCCATCTTGGCCTTCCATCTTGGCTCACCTTGGCCGACACGGTGGGGCGCTGCCAATATCGCAATACTTTAATGGGTAACGTGGTGGAGCCGCAATTGGACGATTCCATGCTTTCCAGTCGACGGGATCCAATCCTTCTGTTGACGCAACAGTGTCCCCTGAGCTGGAGCTTTTATTATGTACCTCGCATAATCAGCAGGGAGTTCTGGTCGACATGCTCGTATCTGCTGGAGCCTCCTGGAGAGTTGATGGAAATCAGGATTCCTGGTCTCCTGGACTCCGCTAGCAAACACGCTATACGCCTTCATCTCCCAGACCCCGGAATGCACGGTCGAGTAAAGACAAATAAGCTCATCAGCCGTGTGGCTGCAACGCAAGAGGCTGCAAACTAGGGGAAGCCAGGGATTTCGGGAGGGTCCCCAATTTGCATGAAATTATCCATGGCGGACGAGTGCGTGTACCTCCGAGTCTCCTTTGACGCGTTGCTAAAATTCCATCTTGATGAGCGGCAGATGTTGCTGGGAGCAGAGACATGGCCGGGGAGGCTTGAGATTAGCTCATGGCCTACGTAGTCGCCGCCGTGCGCGGGAGGATGCCCTTGTCCTGAGCCGATGAAAGGGGGTTTATTGAGGCAAGACATGCATCCCCACAATCCCTGGAAAAGAACCTGAATTGCCGTCGTCATGTCGACAACCCGGGAGGATAGGCGCCGTAATTTGCTAGCTGGCCAGCTAGGTAGTTTCTTGCCATCCCGTTGTCGACATAGATGCCAGAGACACGTGCGAGAAAAGAAGACGTCATCGTGCTTGCTGAGCTTTTTGGGCGTTTGGGCTCGTGATTTTGTTTGTTAGGATTGAGGTTAGCCAGCAGGTCTAAAAAAACCCGGCCCGCTGAGGAAGCTTAAAAGGCCACCAGCTAGAATAAATTCCACATCTTGTGAGCATCTTTACCCCAAATGTGCACTGCTTGCTTGTGCTGATTGGATCTCGTTAGCCAGGTGTTGCAGGCGCCGGCATGAATGAGTAAGGAGACTTCGCCTCAAGGAGGGCTCCAAGACGGGATGAGCTGGAATCCAACCGATACAGTGTCGATCTTGCTTTGGATATTGGCGCCCTCACAAACTTCAAACAACTTGGACGACAAACCGTTTGAAGGATCACCAACCAAACGAGTTCCTGGATGTTGGGAGACGCCCGGTGGAAGCCGTTTCGGGAGGGCGTGGGCCTTGCAGCGCCAAGTCATGCCACTAGACGACTCAAGACGACTCGCAGCAAGGGAGTGAGAGCGCCGCTGCATTCTAGGGCCTTGGCTTTCCGTCCCAGTGCTGCACCATCTCCAGATCTGATGCAGAGTGTGCACTGTATGCACTGTGGAGCGACATCCAGCTGGGATTGAGGACCAGGGACGCGAAGTTCGAGATGCTGGTCAGCTACCTCCTACCTCCCAACCATCGAAACGCGGCTGGCTGGAAACACCAGCACAAGCATTTGGCAAACGTCATGAATTCGCCTTCAAGAGAGACGTGGCATTTGAAACCCGGAGCATTGCTCGCGAAAGGCAAGGCCCGTCGACTCAGCCTCTCTTGTTGTGCGCAGAAGGTCACGGCGGTTGCGAGAGGCCGCCTGGGTAGAGTCGAAGTCCGTCGGAGTCGGATGGTGGAGATTCCGGTGGATTGCAGAGGCAGATTGAAGTCCCGAGGCAAAATGAGGGCCTCTAGAGGAAAGACACAATATGGCTTAATGTATCTCTGAAGGATGAGGTTGATGGCAAAAATCCACCTCATTCAATGTGTTGAAGAAGAAGGATGGCCGTCATGACCGGGCAAGATTGAGGTGCGGGATGGCAAAGACCGATGTACTCTACAGTGCCTCTTTCGCAACCACCTCAGCTCCCACGCGAGAAAAAAAAAAAAGGGAATCTTAGAGGTCTCCTTGCCAAGACACAAGTCCTTTGGGGTACCTCCCACGCTTTGATGGCGTGCTTCAGTACCTAATCAATACCCCTAGGCTGGCCTGGACCACCCACGGAGGACTTGTGGGTTTAGCGCTTGGTCCCTGCCCAAGGCCCCATTTCGTCTAAGGTACGTACCGGACGGGTTGAACTACCATCGTGGTGATATCTCCACGGAGCCAATCATCGGCGTTTCCACTTGCACTGCCTCAATCATGGAGTAAGGTAGCGGCGAGAACTCGCATGGGTCAAAACACCACCTCCACTCGAACAAGTCGAACCCTTTTCTTCACCTCAACTTTTGAGAATTCTCATGCCTTGCTTTCGTTCATTGCCATGAACTCTTAGGCCTAATAAATCATCCAACTTGTACCAGCCGGTCGTGGCTCCATACCCGTCCCCAGTTTTCCTTTCCTCCTGGTTCCTTTAAACTACATATCGCCCCATGCTTGCCGTTTCTCTTGGCTCCACGCCGTTCTCTTCCCTAAACTCAGCTACCTTCGTCTCAACAATATCCATTGACGAGGCCTTCGCCGCTTGCATAGCCTCGCTGCGCTGTTCACCATCCGCCGGCGACCTCAGAGTCTAGGCTGTCTCTCGCTCCGCGCGGGCAGTGCCCCAAGATGGCTGATCACGATGACACGTCGAGTCCTCCACCCATGAGGAGGCGCGCGTAAGTTGGACTCGGACCTGGAGGCCGCGAGGCTGGACCTCCCAAGACCACGGGCCCAGAACGCGAGGCTGTATATGTTGCAATGCTGACCCTTTCCAGTCCGACCATCACCATCGACACCTCTGCTGATACACCAGCTCCACAAGCCTCCCAAGAGCAACCGCCTAGGACTCAGTCGCCCGTCTCTCCTCACGACGATACCGTTAGCCCTACGACGGCAGTTGATCCTTTATCGGCAAGCTGGATGTCTCAACGACCGGCGAGGCCCGAACTGAATACCTCAATGTCATTCGAAAACAAAGATAGCCGGCCGACAAGCCCACACAATGTTTCCAGCCCGGTCACATCCAAGTCTGGCGAGCGTGGTGCCGGCTTCCTGGCCGTGCCAATGAACCATCGATCGCGACAGAATTCCGTCGATTCTGACGATATGTCCCGGTCCGTCTCTTCGCAAGGAGACACCACCGTTGTGGCGTCCAACTCGACACAGGTGGATACGCTCAAAGGATCCGAGTATGACCATAGAAAGATCATCAATGACGAGTCGGCCCTGAAGCCTGATGTCGGTACCGAGGCCGACTTTGAGGTGGACGACAACCCCTTCGCTTTCGCGCCTGGCCAGCTCAACAAGATGTTCAACCCAAAGAGCCTCGCAGCATTTTATAAGTTAGGTGGTATGGATGGCCTGGAAAAGGGTTTAAGGTCCGACCGAAAGGCCGGGTTGAGCGTCGACGAAAAACAACTTAGCGGCCATGTGTCGTTTGAGGATGCAACTTCGAAAAAGCATAAGGGTCACGACGAAGGTGACTCCCACAACGCCGGGAGTGGAGGCGGCGATTCGTTCGCCGACCGATTGCGTGTTTTCAAGGACAACCGATTACCCGAGAAGAAGGGCAAGAGTTTATGGCAGCTCATGTGGATTACCTATAACGACAAAGTCCTGATCCTGCTGTCCATCGCCGCGGTTATCAGTCTGGCGGTTGGCCTGTACCAGACTTTTGGTGGCGAGCACAAGCCCGGCGAGCCCAAGGTCGAATGGATTGAAGGCGTTGCGATTATTGTCGCGATCGCCATTGTTGTCATTGTTGGATCCCTGAACGATTACCAAAAGGAACGTCAATTCACCAAATTGAACAAGAAAAAGCAGGACCGCGTCGTCAAAGTCGTTCGCTCAGGAAAGACTATCGAGCTTTCGGTATTCGACATCTTGGTAGGCGAAGTTGTTCACCTGGAGCCCGGAGATCTCGTGCCAGTCGACGGAATTCTCATCGAGGGTTTCAATGTCAAGTGTGACGAGTCGCAAACCACTGGCGAGTCCGATATTATTCGAAAGCGACCTGCCGATGAGGTTTTTGCCGCCATTGAGAACCACGACGACCTTAAGAAGATGGATCCTTTCATTCAGTCTGGAGCTCGCATCATGGAAGGTGTCGGCACCTTTATGACGACTTCTGTCGGCGTCTATTCCTCTTACGGCAAGACGCTCATGGCTCTTAACGAAGACCCTGAGATGACTCCTCTTCAGGCGAAGCTGAACGTGATTGCCACCTACATCGCTAAGCTCGGTGGTTCTGCCGGTCTGCTCCTGTTCATCGTTCTCTTCATCCAATTCCTTGTCCGCCTGCCTAAGCAGCCGCCGGATGTCACCCCTGCCCAGAAGGGTCAACAGTTCCTCAACATTTTCATCGTTGTCGTGACCATCATCGTGGTCGCTGTCCCCGAAGGCTTGCCCCTCGCAGTCACTCTGGCCCTGGCGTTCGCCACTACCCGCATGTTGCGCGACGCCAACCTGGTTCGACATCTCAAGGCATGCGAAGTGATGGGCAACGCGACAACCATCTGCTCCGACAAGACTGGAACTTTGACGCAAAACAAGATGCAGGTCGTTTCCGGAACCATTGGAACTAGCCACAGATTCGGAGGCGCTCGTCTTGGAGACTCCAGCGGTGCTTCAACCCCTGTCGACACCAGTGGTGATATTTCAGCTTCCGAGTTTGCTTCCATGCTCAGCGCTCCCGTCAGGGACCTCCTCCTCAAGTCTATTGCTCTCAACTCTACAGCCTTCGAGGGCGATGTAGATGGTGAAAAGACCTTTATCGGCTCCAAGACTGAAACAGCCATGCTCATCTTCGCCCGAGCTCACCTTGGCATGGGCCCCGTCAGCGAGGAGCGAGAGAACGCCAAGGTTTTGCAGCTCATTCCCTTTGACTCTGGCCGCAAGTGCATGGGCATTGTCGTTCAGCTTCCAAATGGTAGCGCCCGTCTGTACATCAAGGGCGCCTCGGAAATCGTCTTGGCCAAGTGTAGCCAAGTCTTGAGAGATCCTGCTGCCGATGATGCGCTTGCCGACATGTCCCAGGACAACATCGACACCATCAACCAGCTCATCGAGAGTTACGCCAAGCGCTCCCTGAGGACCATTGGTATCTGCTACAAGGACTTTGCGTCTTGGCCTCCTAACAACGCCAGGCTCGTCGAGGGTGGCAACAACGAGGTCGTCTTCGAGGATCTCTTCTTCAACATGGCCTTCACCAGCGTGGTTGGTATTCAGGACCCTCTGCGAGATGGTGTTCCCGAGGCCGTCCGACTCTGCCAACAGGCTGGCGTGGTTGTTCGCATGGTCACTGGAGACAACAAGATAACTGCTGAGTCGATCGCCAAGGAGTGCGGTATTCTGCAACCCAACAGTCTCGTCATGGAGGGCCCGGAGTTCCGCAACCTGTCCAAGTTTGAGCAGGAACAGATCATCCCCCGACTGCACGTGCTGGCTCGATCCAGCCCCGAGGACAAGCGAATCCTTGTCAAGAGGCTCAAGGACAAGAACGAGACTGTTGCTGTCACGGGCGATGGCACCAACGACGCACCCGCGCTCAAGATGGCCGACGTTGGTTTCTCGATGGGTATCTCCGGTACTGAAGTCGCCAAGGAAGCCTCGGCTATCATTCTCATGGACGACAATTTTACCAGCATTGTCAAGGCCTTGAAGTGGGGCCGTGCTGTCAACGATGCTGTCAAGCGATTCCTCCAGTTCCAGCTCACGGTCAACGTTACCGCAGTCATCCTGACTTTTGTTACTGCTGTCTCGAGCGATGAGGAGTCATCTGTCTTGACTGCCGTGCAGCTGCTCTGGGTCAACCTGATCATGGACACGCTTGCTGCTCTTGCCCTGGCCACAGATCCCCCTAATGATAGCATTTTGGACCGGAAGCCGGAGCCCAAGGGATCCGGCATCATCTCGGTCACCATGTGGAAGATGATTCTCGGACAGTCCGTTTACCAGCTTGCCATTACTTTCCTCCTCTACTACGGAGCCCCCAAGGGTATCTTGCCCACCAGTGAGATCCCCAGCAAAGACGAAATCGCGACGCTTGTTTTCAACACCTTTGTGTGGATGCAGATCTTCAACCAATGGAAGTAAGTAGATTCTGACCTGTTTATTGTTTAATTCGTACTAACCACCATTTTCAGCAACCGTCGTCTTGATAACAAGTTCAACATCTTTGAAGGGCTCACCAAGAACTGGTTCTTTATTGGCATCAGCTTCATTATGTGTGGCGGACAGATTCTCATCATCTTTGTGGGTGGCCATGCCTTCCAGATTGCCGAGGAGGGCCAGTCTGGCGTCATGTGGGCTATTGCCATCGTCCTCGGTTTCATCTCGATTCCGTTCGGTGTTGTCATCCGCCTCGTCCCCGACAGCTTCCTGCTCGCCTTGATCCCCGAGTTCCTCAAGAAGCGGGCGAACAAGGTGCCTGGTCTGACCATCTCGGACGAGGAGATGAGCATGTACCCCGAGCCGCTGGCTGACTTGCGGGACGAGCTCAACTTCCTTCGACGGATGAAGGGAGGACGTCTCAACAACCTCAAGTTTGCGATCCAGCACCCCAAGGAGGCAGTGGAGATGGTCCGGTCCAGAAGCCCGTCGCACTCGCGATCCAACTCTCTCAACGCGCCCCAGACACCGGTGCAGGAGAACCCCTTTGACGGATCACCGACCGCCACCCCCAACTCAGGCAAGAGGCCCCGATCTACTCGGTCACGGTCCAACTCTGCGCTGGTGGCGCCCACAGTGATGGCGGGCATTGTTGCTGCTGGCGTTGCAGCGGGTTGGCAGCCGATGACGCGGCCGGGACAAGAGGATGGGGATAATCAGGAACAGCAGAGCGAGGCGCAAAAATAAGGCGTATTGATCGGTTGGTGTACCATATGGGGCGGCTTAGACTTGGCTCGACTATTGTTTATTATTACTATTCCCTTGCGCGCGCTTTGGTTACGACTATGGATAGACAGAATTGCTAGGACCGCACCAATAATTGTTAGGACGGAGTATTATCGCGATGCCGACACTTGGCTCAGAGTTGCACCAGGCATCGGTATGGGCATTAGCATACAAATTCACAGCGTACCGTCCAAGTTGGGATCCACTGCCCGTGACATGTCGCCCTGTGAAGCGATTCCGCGAGTTGAGACAGCGCCAGACTTGCGAACGGACGGACGTAATAAGGGGGGGCGCAGGTTTCACCAGGTATCGAGTGCCAATTCATGGCCGAGAGTTTCAGACACGTTTCTGCCCTTTGCGATCAACCTCGACAGCGGCATATCAGCGCATATCTCTCTGGGCAAATGGCCTCTCCAAGCAGATGATCAGAGCCAATCTCGATTTAGGCATGTTTTGTCTTGTCTCCTGGCAATGCGGATCTTCGGATGATGACCCGAGGTAGAGCACAAAATCGATAGCGCATGATTTAAATGGCTCTGGGGGCGGAGTTATCCGACAACCACCCATGTGCAGTTTAATCTACCTGGCCATGCGCAACAAGTTTCGGGAGGATGCGGGAGATGAGGTAAAGGAGTGGCGAGTTACGAAGTGAGGTCGGGGAGAGTTGCTTGAAAGATTGCAAGAAAGGCCCGCTGTGTGATGATGACTCCCCAAGTTCTGGTGGATGACTCCTCTTGGCCATGGTGAATGCTAATATCTTTGTGATGATAATGCCCAGGCGCCCCCCGGCCAGGTTGAGTAGGATTTGCCTCGTGTGGCGGAAGGCTAATTATGATGAATGATTCAGTGGATTGGCTCAAGCTGGGGGGGGAGTGATTTGGGGGGGATTGATCTGGGAGGGAGGGGATAGGCGACGATTGTAGCCAGCCAATCAGCCAACTGGCCCCAGCCATGCCGTTGCAGAGAGACTCGGGGGAGAGAGTCGAGCAACGAAAGAGAAATAATTGACAAGGCAACTGAAAAGGATGATTTGGCGTGATATTGACATGAGAGCATTAATCTGAGAGTCTGGCGACGCCGGCAGGGAGGATGGCGGGCGAGAGAGGGCAAAGGGAGCGTAGGGGAGTGATGAAATGATTGATAGGTAGGGTACTTTGGCGATAGCCGATCGGTCACATCATGCACCAACGAGACAACGCAACGCAAGAAGCATCACCCGTGCCGCCTGTCCGCAGTTTTAACCGCGAGCGCAGGAGTGATTAGAAGGATGGAAGAGGACAAGGGGTTAAATATTCACAGTATCAGTACGGAGTATTATTGCTGTTGATGAATGAAACCTGAATGCTTGCAGACGCAATTGCGATGGGCAAGTACCCAGGTACCTACCTCGAAAGAGAAGGATGACTGGCGTTGTGCTTGGCTGGAACTCGGGCCTTTCTTGGGCTGAATTTTGGTTGAATTTTTAGCAAACAGCTGTTGAGGTTGGTCTTTGAGCTGGGCTGACTGGCTTTTGAGAGAGAGAGAGTAAGGTAAGCAAGAGGAACGAACGTCTTTTCTGTCGCTTATTACTCTGGATCGCTTCAACAGTCTGTCCCTTTTATTTCCTCCTGCTTCTCCATCTCAAACAATCCCTGCCATGACGATTGCTTAGCTTCGACCGCCGGCGTTTGCTTGGTATTCTTCTGCAGCACCCAAAACCTTAGGTTACCTGGGCTGAGGGGGGTGGTTATTTCACGTCGCCGTCACTTTTGTCCCTCACACGATTCGCCCATTTTCCCATTTCATCCATTTTCCATTCCACTCTTTTTTTTTTTCCCTCTCCCAGACAGAGACCCAAAAAGGGATCCATCGAAACCCGCACCCTTCTTCCCTGCTTTTCCGTCTTTAATTCTTTCACGCCAACGGCAACACATTTACAAAAACTCACATCACTGGGGCGGTGCTTAAAGTCACAACATCCCTGCTTCTGGTCCCTTTTTTTCTTTTTCGCCCCGAGTTCTCTGGTAATTAAGCCAAGGGCAAACGGAAGACGAGACGGGAACGCGACAGATGCGATAACACGAGACGACTGACGGACAGAGGACTTTGTTCTTCGGGCCTTTACATCTTCGGCCATCTTTCCCCTTCCATACTTGACTACTCCGTGCCGTGGTCTTGTTTTCTCGGCATCGTCGGCTGTCGACAACCCCATACTGTTACACTGTTGCCTCCATAGTCCGCAAAAGCTCGTGCCTTGGGCTTTGGGCTGTCCCTATCTCCGATTTCCTCGGATCCTTCCCGCCCTTTCTGCCTGCCTACCTTTTGCCTCCTTGGCCTTACCTTATAACTTGCTACCTGGACAATTTCTTCTTTTCGATTTCAACCCAGACCTCAAAACTTACATAACCACACACACTCACATTCTTCTCCTCCCACTGCCACTGCCACTGCCACTCCCACACACAAACGACAAGAGGCAAACGCAAACGCAAACGCACGCGCTCTCCCGCCCGCCGCAGATAAACATCAACTGCACTGGAACCCTTTCCCTGCGTTTCACCTCTCTCTCTCCCTTTTCTATTCTCTCCCTTTTTTCTCTCTTGCATCCTCCTCCTCCTCTATCCCCTCTACGACAACAAACTTTCTTCTCCCCGAAACTCACAGGAATCACATCCTTTCGTCTTCGGCAGTGTCCGGCCTCTTTATTTCGCGCGCATCCTCGAGCCAAACGCGCGGTCCGGATTCGACTGGGGGGGTCTATAATAATAGATGCCACCCTCGTGTCCCTGACCCGCTTCTTTTTCCCAACTTTCTACAACACGCTCGGCTCCTCGACTGTTTTCTAAAAGGTTGCTCCTCTAATAACCCTCCAACTCTGTTTCGACGCTCCGGAAAGGCCCAGTCCAGCACAACCTGGCCTCGCCACGAAAAAACTGAGACACTAAATTTCTCTCACCCACCGCGGATCCTAGCATCCTGAAAACAGTAATCAACACCGCTTTCTCTCTGCAACAATAACAACACCGTTCATCCCCCCCAAACTCTTGCATTTCTCTGCAATTCACCTGCCCCATTCCTCTCCAAATGAACACCAAACGAGGTGCCGGAAAGGGCGTCTCGCTCTCTAAGCGAAAAGCCCAGTCAAACGCTTACGACAAGCTGGGTGAGAACCCGACCGTTGAGGAGCTCAACCGCGCCGACGCCAACGTGGCCCTTGCTGAGCTCGAGGAACGAGTCAATGATGTGCGAGACTCGTGGGAGACGGATTCTCTTTTCGAGGATGTTTTTGAAGAGTTGACGGCTGATCATGGCATTGCCGCTGATGGTGAGTTTACACCCCGTTTTGCTCCCTTGAATCGCGATGCACCTTGTTCCCTGCTCCCGGTTCCCGGTTCTCCATTCCCTAGATCCGAGGTGTTTAATTGTCCACATGAAATGAAAACACACCTGGAACTCGACCTCTCTCACATGACCAGAGCTGACTTATCGTAGACCCTCAAGTATGCACACCCGAAGAGGCTAGCAGACTTCGTCGGGAGCTCCGAGAGTATGGTCCGGCTGTCTTTTGTCAGCGCACCGTTGATGCCGGTCGCTACACGGCCAGGAAGTTGCTCAGTGCCTTTGGCATCCGAGCTCCGGCGTTCCTCGAGGGCGAGACGGATGATGCTTACTTCAGCTTACTCTCCCTCGCCATCACGCGTGAGCTGTCCAAGCGCGCCAAGCTTCCGCGGTTCAACACGGTCGACGATGCCGTCGAGCTGATCCAACAGAGCAAAAACATCATCCTCATCACCGGAGCCGGCATCTCGACTTCGCTGGGCATCCCCGACTTCCGTTCCAAGGGCACAGGTCTCTACTCCAAGCTGGAGCATCTTGGCCTCAACGACCCGCAGGAAGTGTTTGACATTGACGTCTTCCGACAAGATCCCACCATCTTCTACTCGGTGGCCAAGGACATCCTGCCCAGCACTGATCGGTACACGCCAACGCACAAGTTCATTGCCATGCTCAACGAGCGCGGCAAGCTCCTGACCAACTACTCCCAGAACATCGACAACCTCGAGGTCAAGGCGGGAGTCCCCAAGGAGAAGCTGATCCAGTGCCACGGCTCCTTCGGCACGGCCAGCTGCGTCCAGTGCGGCTACCAGACGCAGGGCGAGAAGATCTTCCCCGACATCAAGGCCGACAAGATCCCCCGGTGCCCACGCTGCATCCAGACCCTGCGCGCTACGGGCGGCGCACCGAAGCGCAAGCGGTCCGCCGGGGCGGAGAAGAAGCGGCGGCGGTGGAGCGCCGAGGAGAGCTCCGACGAGTCCGAGTACGACATCCCTTCGGCGGGCGTCATGAAGCCCGACATCACCTTCTTTGGAGAGGCTCTTCCGGACGAGTTCTCGCGACGGCTGACGGAGCACGACCGCGACAAGGTCGACCTGGTCATCGTCATCGGCACGTCCCTCAAGGTGACGCCCGTGTCCGAGATTGTCAGCTGGCTGCCCTCTCACATCCCCCAAATCTACGTGTCCCGCCAGGCCGTCTCCCACATCAACTTTGACATTGACCTCCTCGGCGACTGCGACGTTGTCGTGGCGGAGCTGTGCCGCCGCCTCGAGTGGCCTTTCCAGCACGAGATGGTTCCCAAGGGACAAAAGGTCGATGTGCGCACCGAGGAGGGCTTCAAGAGCCGCCATGTCTTTGAGGCGTGGAATCCAAAGTCGGCATGAAGACTGGACTACCTAATGACTGATGGCCAGATTTACCGCAAGGGTCTCTCTGGTGGAAGCGTCTTGGGTGACGGTACGCGGGGACTTTATGATAGTCGCATTGTATGACGCGGGGGGTGGTTTCATGGCGGAACGATCGCCACTCGTTTCTTTTTTTTTGCCTTGTCTGGTGTTTCTCTCTGCGTATCGTGCGCATGTATGATGCTTTTGCATCGTGCTTTGTTTCATTTTTTCTTCTTTTATTTCTCTCTTCTGCTCATACGCAGGATGGCAAGGCGTCACAGGTGGAAACGGACAGACGAAAAATGGCCGGAAACGGAGTAAGGGCGTTTCTTTTATCTGACAGAGAGAACTGGCGAAGCCTTTTTTTTTTTTTTTTTGTCATGTTTCTTTTTTTCTTGGTTTGTCAAGATCAGATCTTCCTCTTTTTGTTTCTTTCTTCATTCAAAAAAAGGCTCAACTAGCTTAATATCCATCCATCCAGTTTTGCGCGTGTTTCACTGCCAAGTTTGATGCCTTTGATTCAGCTGTCTCCACTGCCAAGGGCCATGGCGTGGCCCGCTTCTACCTTGTCGGTTGGCAGCCGACCTGGGAAAAAGTGGCGTGAAAATAGGGAGACGGGCTTGGAGGATGATGTGATGTGATGTGATGCCGGGGATGGTTCTAAAAGCTGGACAAGGATGACATGGACAAGTAATACAATAGACGAGAGGGAATAATAGAGAGAGAGTCGTGTTAACTTGGGGCTTGCTGATCAAATTGAGGTTGAATAGTGCATGCGACTTTAGACTCTATCCAGTTCAACTACGACACTGAGTCTTTTACCTCTACGCCGGACACAAGGGAACCCTTTCCAAGCTCTTTCATGGCTACATGGCTCGCACCTTTTGGTTCATTAAAGCGGGGTTTCGAGTCTGCCCCGAGTCAAGCAATCCATTGGGCTTGCTCTGAGCATGTGATGATGGGACTAATGAAATAAGACGACCACGAGGGGTGCTGTAGAAAGAGGAGGGAAGGGACTGGACGAGTTACTAACTAGAGCTGAGGAGAAATTGTTCCGGATGTGATGGTGTGCAGCTTTTTTGTCTTATCAATATAATTGCCCAGATGAAGTTGTGTATCAGGGTAACGGGAGACCTGCTCAAAGGGAGTTAGGCCATGCGGGCAGCCGTCTTAGCGGTGGGTTTCCTTTGGACGGAGTACGAGTTATGATTTCTAGTACTTGTCAACACCTACAGGGGCAGAATAGGATGCTCGATGATGAGATGCAAGTCGACTTTCTAATGTGTCAAGGACTTGGTAGGTAAGAGAAGTCGCTCCATTTTGTACTTCATACTATGTCTGCCCCTCGACGATAGCCAAGTATACGGAACCATGGCAAACACCAATCCGAGTCACGCAGCTGCTGCAAACAACGTCGGCTACCTACACGACTTGGCTGGTTACCTAGGTAGCTTAATATAAACAACCATAACAACATTTATTCGTGCCTATTCTCTGTTGAACATTCACAACTTGTCTATTTGTCATGTTTCCCAAGTCAACCTCTAAACTCCCTCATCAACCCCTTCAACCATGGCCGAAGGCCAGCACAACAAACTGGTCGACCAATTCGTCCAGGCCTACGACGCCCTAGTCCCCCCCAGCATCGACCAGGACCGGGCAACAGCAATCCAATCCCAGCTGAGCAAGCAACGCACTAAGGCAGCAACACTCGACCAGATCACAACGAGCATCCGTCTAGGCCACGCCAAAGTCGAAAGGCTAAACACCGTCCTGGACCACGAGGTCGAGAGGTCCCCGCAGCAGCCCGCAAAGGTGGCCAAGCGGCGATGGAAGTGCTGCGAGCGGAACCAGCAGATCGTCGACGACTACGACGAGCTGTTTGACCGGCAGACGCGGTTCGTCAGGGCCATGGCGAACCTGCTGTGCGAAATCACAAAGTGCTCCAGAGCGAAAAAGTCGAGCGTCATGGTTGGGGGGTCGCTGAGGGTGTTTGGCAGGTTTCCCATGACGGTGAGTGGGCTGTCGAGGATGGTTGGGGTGTTGATGAGTGCGGGGAGGAAGGGGTCTAGAAAACAGGGTCGAAGAGTGCTTGATGGGTGATGTTGTGTTGGTAAGTGGGATGCTTTTGGTGGATCAGGTTACTGACTGTTCAATAGGTGCGACATAGAGGAGATGGCTGGTGATCGATTTGGAATCTGGGACACGAAAGGACGACTCGGATGGAATCTCAAACGGTGTTGGTTGATATGGTTCAGACTCTGATCGAATCACTCTGGAGTCTCTCATGTTCGGGTTTCCCTGTCTTTGCACTCTCGAGACCTCACGGCACTGCTACCAAAAGGGGTTATTTCGAGGTATTAAAGACGGTCAATAAAAGTTTTGTTTATCTCTAGAATTTCTCTTGTTCTCTCATCCTTTCGCCACGGCAGGACACATGGCTTGTACTGGCCCGTATCGTCCTCTTGAGTTTCCTCGTCCATTCACCAAAGTTTGGTCGGAAGAATCCGGGTCGTGACCTAGAGACTGCACCTGGCCTCCAAGCCAGAAGCTGCTGGTTGATAAGAGTGTTGTGGGTAAGACAAGTGAAAAATAGATGCTCTATCGCCATGCCCGGCCTGCTCGATCTCCTTTGTCGAACGGGCCCCGAGTCGAGTGGTCGAATCATTTGATACTAACGAGAAAGGCGGAATTGAGTGGTGGTTCTGCCTTTCCCTGAGAACGAGGGATGTATCCAGAGCTGGTGCTCAGTCGAATCCAGATCTCAGGCTTGGACTACATTTACCCTTACGTCTTTACAACCACAGCGCCCTGCCTCTCCTTCTCCTTCTCCCGTTTCTCCTCCTTCTCCCGGGTCTGCCATTCGACGGCCTTGACAGTGCACCAGACAACGAAGGCAAACACGTAGACCCAGAATACCCAGGTCGGCCTCCTCTGCACGGGGTTCTTTTTGGCCCACTCCACTGCAGCCTCCAGTTCTTCGCTCTTGCGGTCATGCACAGATATCGCCTTCGTCAGTGCTTGGCTCAACTTCTCTCGGCTCTCCAACCCCACGGCCCACAGCATCGCGTCGAGAGTTCGGGCTTGCCGGCGCAGCCGCGCGGTAGGCAGCGTGTCCCAAGATCCCGGCGGGGGATTGATCAAGGCGGTCTCGATTTGGCGGTTTAATTTTGCGAGGGAGCTCTCGTAGGCCCACAACGCCTTGAGCACTCGGCATCGCGAATAGGAAAGCTCTGCCTCCGTTGTTGCTGCTGCTGGCTCCTACTGCTCGGGCTGGCTGGGGCGCGGAGTGATGCTGTCTGACGACGCTTGTTTCTCTTCGCTAGGCGGTGGGGAGTATTGCCTGGGCGACGTGCGGATGAACCGAGCCTGCCGCGCCGCAGCCATTGTCACCGGCATTAGAGTCGACGTCAAGGCTGGTGACGGTTGTCGGAGGAGTTGAGAGGGTTGCGCCCGAAGTAGGGGTGTGGCCCGACGGCTGAGGGATGATATCGAGAACATGGCGTCTGATGTTTGATGTGAGGAGTTGGGTTCGCTTTGATGTCACGTTGAAATGGTGAAGAATGGGTGAACGACTGGGGAGAGGCGTCGAGAATTTATAAATCCACAGACTTGAAGGCTTGAGCAACTGACTCACGTCTTGAGGTTCGATTTTTCTCGCAGTGCAGGTGTCCCGTTGAACTCTGACAACGCACCCGTACAAAAGACGCTGCAAGGTAAGAGTCATAAAACGCTTTATTTCCACGTGAGGCAGTTGTGCCTCCTTGTATCCTTACACGCTGTTCTATCCATGACCGCTCGATGCCTGCCCGCCTGCCCTGCCCTGCCGGAAGAAAAAAAAAGGAGAGGCAAAAACTCTATGCTAAATCAAACTCTCGTACTTGTCCAACCCTGACTTTTGCTGCCCGCCCGTGTTGCTCATGCTGCCCATGCCCGTGTTGCCAGAGCCCCAGCTGGTCTGGTTCGTCGATGGCGGTGGTGCAATAGAGAATGCAGACGGCGTCGTGGGCGCGGCGGTATTGCCTGGCGGCGGGGGAAGAGTGAAGGATGGCGTGCGGGATACGGAGGCCGAACCTTGGCCAAGTGACATGCTGGCCATTGACGAGCTCATACCGCCGCCGCCGAACCCAGAGGCTGTACTTGAGCCCCATGGATTTGACGCTGCCGTGGCAGCAGCTGACCAGTTGACTGAAGATCCGGATGTAGAGGTAGACATGGTCGGCTGCTGCGGGGCCGCAAAGCTTGACTGCGCGGGTTGAGCGGGCTGCACGGGATGCGTAGGCTGGAGAGGTTGGCTGAACTGCGTAGAGGATGGGGTCAGAGCCTCGAAGCGCCCCAGATCCGGCGTCACTGTCCGGTAACTAGGAGCCTGAGCCTTGATGCTGGGCTGAGCTGGCAACTTCGATGGGTTGTTCGAAGGCGGAGGCGTTGACCAGGCGAACGTCGGGGCTTGGGGCGTGCTCGTCTTGGATCTCGCTGGCGCCGGGGCCTCATCCCAGCTTGTGCCCGCAGTGCTCGACCTCGGGCTGGCGACGCGTCCCTTGACGAGCGCTTCAAAGTCGTCCTCCGTGGCTCCGTTGCTCTGGTCAAAGGACGTGCCTGTCACACCACCAAAGGCCATGAAATCTTCGTTTGGTGCTGCCGTGCCGCCGTTCGACGTGCCGCTGAGTTCCTGGAGCTTCCTTGTCTGCTCGTCCTCGACCCTGCGCGAGAGACCCTTGATGAGTTCCATGAAAGCCTGAAACTGCTTCAGGTCGAGCAGAGGACCTAGACTCATGCTCCAGAGAATAGGCAGGATATCCATGGCCACAAAGTCTGCGTCTGCATTTTGTCCCACGATACGGAGCACGCTCAGAGCCGCCATCATAACAGCTGGTTCTTTCGTCTTGATCGCTCTTATCAGTGGCACGATCTTCTCCTGCATCGTGTACTTGTCGAGCGCGCTCGAGGATGACGTCTTTTTCTTGTTCTCCAGCCCGTTGAGCCCGTCATCCTCGCCCCCTTCACCGTTCGACCCGCCACACAAAATCACAAATGCCCGCAAGCCGCGGACTTTGATGGCGAGACTGTTGGTCTTGCTGAAAACGGCAGCTATCACGGGAAACAGCTCATTCTTGATGGTGCTGAAGTCGAGCACTGGCAGCACGACCGGCAAGCTTCTGAGGGCGGCATCAACAATGGAATGCGTCGGGCATTCGATGGCCGCCAGGATGACGGGGAGCATGTCTAAGCAATTAGTCGTGAACAGTCAACACAGTAATGGAGGACCAACCATCTTTGAATTCCTTCCCGGAGCAATTGCTTGAGATGGAGGAAATGTGCTCCAGGACAACCATAAGTCCCGCGTCTCTAGCCGGGTCCTTTTCCTGAGTTTGCTTGGCGTTTGCCACAAAGATTTCCCTCAAAGCTGGCCGAACCTTTTCTCCAAAAGCACGCCGTGCTGATGGGAGGAGGTCGATGATCTTGAAGACATTTTGCAGAATGAGCGACAGCAGTTCGCGGTCCTTTAGTTCCTCCAGCAGGACTGGCAGGATCTTCTTTTCCATTACCGACTTGGGGAACGACGGCAACACCTTATTCAGGCCTCGCATGAACTGCGCCTTTTCGTTGGCCGTCTTGGCAGGGAAAGAGTCCAGGAATCGAATAGTTGACACCAAGATGTTGTCAAAGTACTCGCTCTCCTGGAATTCACGAGCCGACATCCGCTGGGCAGGCCGTCTCGTTATGAGCCGGGGCAGAACCTGGTGGGAGAGTTCGCGGGGGAGTGGTCGAGCAGAGAGGTAGTTGTTGGTCGCGGAGGGGACGCTCGACGAAGACGAAAATAATCGCTTATACGTAGACAAGCTGCCATGGCATTCCAGGGGTGATCTGTGAGGTGAGTTGTACAAGGCCACCGACAAGAGCCCAAGAGAAAACATGTCGGACGACGAGTTTAGGTTGTTATCGACAACGAAGTCGGGCGAAGTATAGTCGAGGTTGAGCTGGACCGTCCTCGGTAGCCGGGGATCCATATTCAGCACCTCGTACAGGTTGATTCCTTGGATGGATGTCGGCTTGTCAGAGCCTTCAGGCGGGCTGCAAAAAGCCAGGCCGCTGATCTTCCAGTCAGACTACGACGTGTCAGTAGAGTATGGCGCTGAAGGAGAGGCGTAGTGTTGCATGCCTTTGCGTTGATGAGAACTGCGTCAGGCGTCAGGTTGCCGTGCACAAGACCGGCATTCTCGTGCAAGAATTCGAGGGCCTTGCTGATCTGCAGCAAACCCTTTTGGATTTCCAACTCGTCAATCTCGAGCTCCCTCCGTCGCTTGACCCCGTCTGCGTCTTCGGTGACGAACCGGCTTGACCTTCCCCCGGGGCCGCCGACCCTTTCTTGCTCGTCCTTTTCCTGCAGCAGACTCGATAATGAGGCCGTCACTGCCTCGGTCACGAACTGCAAGCCTCCGCCTCTCGTCTCTTCCACCGGTTCCACCAGCTCGAGAATGCTGGGATGCCGTAGTTTGGCGAGGCTCGCCGCCTCTTTTCGCAATCGCTCCACAACTTCTTCCACCGTCTTCTTGAAAGACGCCGCGCCGGAGCGGCCTAGTGAGTTGCCATGGCTGTCGAGAGACTTCTTGTCAAAGACAAAGACGCTGTACGCCTTGCCGGTAGACTTCTTCTTCGCATCATAAATCTTCCAGGGACCAGCTGTCGAAGTCGGATCCGAAGAGATGGAGTAATTGCCGGTGATATTGGTGGCAGAGATGGACTTGAAGGCCGAGGCGAACATGGTCGTCCGTTTACGCGGGGGTCAGTTGGGCAGCTATTTCGATCATGTCGTGGTCAGACGTCTTTTCCCGGGTATTCGAGTGCCGCGCACTATACAGTAATTAAGATGCCGCCGCTTATTCAAACTTGGCTATATCGCAAGATTCGCGTCGTATGCGACTCGGCGGGGGATTTGCCTGTCCGGGCTCGTATGCGCCGGCCGTCGGAATGCTGGATGACGTTGGAGTCGTCGCGGTGATGCGCGTACTGAGTTGACAAATAACCCTTAATCCCGTCCCCTGCGATAAGCTGATAATGGACCTCCCCCCCTGTAAGCCTGGCTTTCCCCAGAGCAGCTAGCCCTGATGAGGTAAGACAGCCTCTGGGACTCGCAGGAAGGGAGCTTCCCTCCAGGCCAGCTCTCTGGAACTTGCATTGCGAGTAACGGATACCTCCGGCTCCACTGGTTCGCGGCCCAACGCGGCTGCGAGCGCCTGGAAACGGCGTGTCTATGGGTACCTCGGGCTGAGTTCACAGCGAGCACCGGCCTATCCTATCGGGCAATTTCCAATCCTGAGAGGACGTGCCACATCAAAGTCCGATACACCTCCGAAGGCACCATGACTCTCTAATTATCGTCTCCCACCTTGCAAAACCCTCCTCCTCCTCCATCTCCAAGTATCTGGTCGGGTCGCCGTGATTATAAATACCCTGCCCAGCCTTTTGTCTCGTAGAAACGACTTTCTGCTTCAATTGGCAGCTTTTTCATCCCAAGTTCTCGAAAATCTTGCGCGCACCGCCTATATCGGAATCAAAAAAACCATTCTTCGCAATGAGACCCTTGCTCGTCTCTCGCTCCGCTCTGCGGAGCGCAACCCGCGCCTCGAGCTCGAGGTTGCTGCCTCTTTTCCAGTCAAAACGCTTCAGCATCAAGGCCGAGGCCGCCTCTGCCACAAAGCCCGTTGGCCTGGACCCTTCGCGACTCACCATTCAACAGACCTCCAGCCCCAAGAGCCTCAGCAAGCCCGAGGACCTTGTCTTTGGAAGAGAGTTCACAGGTATGGCATCGGGCTCGTACGATATAGCCGTTTCTTCAGCCATGCTAACCATGTGCAGACCACATGCTCACGATCGAGTGGACCAAGGACGATGGATGGTTGGCACCTCAGATTACCCCCTACAAGAACCTGTCGCTCGACCCCGCGACGTGCGTCTTCCACTATGCGTTCGAGTGCTTCGAGGGGATGAAGGCCTACAAGGACAACAAGGGCCAGGTGCGGCTCTTCCGACCCGACAAGAACATGGCTCGCTTGAACAAGTCGTCCGCCCGTATTGCCCTGCCAACCTTTGAGCCCAAGAGCTTTATCGAGCTCATCTCCAAGCTTGCTAAGCTCGACTCCCGCTTCATCCCTGATAAGCGAGGCTACTCGCTGTACCTCCGACCTACCATGATCGGAACCCAAAAGACACTCGGAGTTGGCCCCCCCGGCTCCGCCCTGCTCTACGTGATCGCGTCTCCCGTTGGCCCCTACTACCCTACCGGCTTCAAGGCCGTGTCTCTCGAGGCCACCGACTATGCCGTGCGCGCTTGGCCCGGCGGCGTCGGTGACAAGAAGCTGGGCGCCAACTACGCTCCTTGCATCGTGCCTCAACTTCAGGCCGCCAGCCGTGGTTTCCAACAGAACCTCTGGCTCTTTGGCGAGGAGGAGTACGTCACCGAGGTCGGCACCATGAACATGTTCGTTGCCCTCAAGGATAAGGAGACTGGCCAAAAGGAGCTCGTGACGGCGCCCCTTGACGGTACCATCCTCGAGGGTGTCACCCGCGACTCTGTGCTCGCCCTCGCCCGGGAACGCCTCGCCCCTCAGGGCTGGAAGATCAGCGAGCGCAAGTACACCATGAAGGAGCTCGCTGATGCCTCCAAGGAGGGCCGGTTGATTGAGGCCTTTGGCGCTGGCACTGCCGCCATTGTCAGCCCCGTCCGATCCATCTCGTGGAGGGGCGAGCTGGTTGACTGTGGTTTGTCCGAGACTGAGGAGTCCGGCGAGATCGCCTTGAAGATGAAGGAGTGGATCGAGGCCATCCAGTATGGTGATGAGGAGCACGAGTGGAGCTATGTTGTCTCGTAAAAAGGAATTGGCACTTTGTATGGCGTTTAATATAGCACTGGATCTGCTTGGTCAGAGGAATAGACATGATAATTGCGTTTCCAACCTATAAAACAGTGTACAAGTCTCCTTAAATCTCCAGGACTTACATCAAGACCAGACGCTGGGCCATAGCCCTCGACAGTTTTTGACTCACAAATGCACGCACAACCAATTGAACTCAACCAGTCTAGGATTTAAACCATTGCAGGAATCGTCTTCCAAAATGCATAACATGTACAAAGTGTCGATAGGACCGAGCCCCCTGACCGTCGACCGGCTTCCTCCTTCAAGTCAAACTCGCACCAAAAATTCAGTCCTTCTTCTCCTGCTTATCGGGGTCGGGCAGGACACCCTCCGCTTCTAACCTCCTCCGCGCCTCCTCGAGGGCCCAGGTAGAGACGCTATATTCAGCCGTTGGTTAGCACACCAAAATCCCGCATGAACCTTCCGTCGCCATTGATGGCCACAATCGACGCAGAGACCACAGTGACGCTGTCTTCCGCCGAAACCGGGACCCCTCGCGTTGGGAACAGATATAAGACTCACGTCGTGTCGGGCTTGAAGGCGAGGGCGACGCCGGTGGCAACGAGGCTGCCGAGGAACAGGTACATGGGCCACTCCCAACCCTCGGGCTCAGCCTTCTCGCCGGGCTTGATCCCCCAGAGCCAGCCGGTGGGGGGCTCGAACTGTGACTCGCCATGGCCGCCTCGTCGTCGGGCGGTCACGGAGAAGCCTCTGGAGGAGAGGGGCTGGCGGGCGCAGCGGACGGCACGCAGGGGCGCGACGGCGGCGCGGATGATGGCCATGGTTCTATCGTCGAAGGGTCGAGGCAGGTTCGGCGATGGGGGAGGAGGCGGTGCGGGGCCTCAATGGCTGGTGACGTGGATGAGGCTTTGATGGGGAGCTAGATGTTCGGTTGCTTGGAGGTTGTTGAAGTTGGAAGCCGGCAGATCGGAATCTGCTTCACGTGACGTGTCATATGTGCACGCCACCCAATTCCACGCCCCTTTCCATCAATACCTTCCCGTCCAATGTTGAAGAAGCATTTACCAACCTCGAAAACTCGGACAGGATCGAGAAAATTCCCACGCTTCTCGAATTGAATTCTATGGTGCGAATCAGGATGTTGACCGAAAATTTCTGGCATTTTCAGGGGTTTCTTTGCACCGGCCACAAGGTAAAGACACCTCTCCCTACTACGACATCGATCTTGTCGACGACCAGCTCAGCCTCGAGCGTGCTTCAGTTGAACCCAAGGCAATGTTCTCGACCGTGTATCTTGATCCATTTTACTCGTCATATATCTCCGAGAACATTCTTATCCAGGGACCCTCGACCTTTATGCGACACCTTGGCAATGGCATGCTAGTGCACGTCCTTCTCAGCGCCCAACATTCAGTGGATTGGTGTATGGGCCCGCCGCGTATGTCGCACTCTTACATCATTTCATGATGCCCAAGAAATATTTCTTGGGCATTTTTTTTTCACTTGGCTTTTCAAATTTTCTTGGCTTAATTTTCGGTTCCCTTTCCAGCCGTTACAGCGTGAGTTGTGGCCATTCTCTCTTTTTCAGAACCTATCGCCGGACATCGTCACCCAGACAGCGTTGCCAAACACCGAAGTTGGCATAGCCGAGGATCAACTCAGTCTCACAATCCTTCAGTTCAAAGGGCATCGATAGTTGAAGGCCCAAAAGAAATTGAGCAATCGCAAGCTGGATGCAGAACCTGGGCCTTTTCGATGGAGCCCGATAGTTCGAACTACTATTTCCTGACACTGCGCGAAAATACCTTCAGATAGCATCCCGGATAGCCAACCAGAAATGAGTGAC
Organism: Fusarium nematophilum; assembly: GCA_033030565.1. NCBI lineage: Eukaryota > Fungi > Ascomycota > Sordariomycetes > Hypocreales > Nectriaceae > Fusarium > Fusarium nematophilum. Next base: position 116,397 of record JAVIXY010000016.1, read on the forward strand.
AAAACTCTACGCGGACGCCCGCAAGATGCCGTCCGGTTCAAAGAGCCGGTCAATCCGTCCCGTGACCGCGGGGAAATGCTCCTGGTGGCCGAACCATCGGCGTCAGCCGTCCACTCGATGGCCGCCGACTTGCAACAGCTTGGACGGGCCAGCCTAGACCCGAGTGGGCTAAACGATGATCCCCGACCTGGATCAAGGGCACGCTCCGCGTCGCCGCAGCCGGTCGGCGGAGTCTACCTCGCCCGGCCAAGCCTCGACTCCAGACGGAGCTCCGTCGTGAGCATCATGCAGATCGACCAGATCATCTCGGACGACCGCATCAACATGGAGACATACGGCGTCTCGGAGATGCGCGACGGCTTCTTTGACGCCCTGTTCCTGAAGCCGTCGCCTGTGACGCCGGACGATGTCCTCGAGCGGTCCAAGGCGACTCTCCCCAGCGAGTTTGACAAAAGTCATCCGCTGTCGCCGAAGCACTTTTTGCCGAGGCAGTTGCATGAGCTGCGGTCCATGGTGCGCGATGTCACAACCACGAGAGCAGGCATCAGGCTTCTCAAGTCCTTCCTTGCCTTCTTCATCGCATACGTTCTGTGCCTTGTCCCAGCGGTACGAGACTGGCTTGGTCGATATGACTACATCATGGCAATATCAGTCATCATCAACCATCCAGCGCGGACCTTTGGTTCCCAGGTCGACGGCGCCGTTCTGACTATCGTCGGTACCGCGTCCGGCCTGGCCTGGGGTGTCATAGGTCTGTTGCTATCCACCTCAACTCTTGCTGCCAGGACTGGGTACGGCGCTATCTTGACCTTGTTTCTTGCTCTGTTCATGGCAAGCATTGCATACATCCGTACCTTTTTCATCCGTTTCTACCAGGCGGTTCTGTGTGCAGGCATGGCTGTTGCTTTCACCACCCTGGCCGAGACTAGTAGTCTCGACATCAAGTGGCCCAAGTTGCGAAGTTATGCCATTCCCTGGCTTCTCGGACAGGCCATTGCCATGGCTGTCAACTGCCTCGTCTTCCCTGATGCCGGTAACCGCCCGCTAGCGGCTGCTCTTGACAAGTCCTTCAGAACTATGCAGGTCCGTCGATCGTCCCGTTGGTGAAGTTTCATCTAACATGCCCAGGAATCCCTCGTCATCCCGCGTCCCAGGAACACAAGGCTACGAAGACGCCTTGCCAAGACCTTCATGGACATGTCTCTTGCGTATCGAGACATGAGAATCGACATCACCATTACACGCTTCCGTCCTGCCGATGTGCGGGAACTGCGTAACCTGGTGCAAGGCGTCGTGAGAGCCCTGCTGTCCATGGAGACCGAGACTGTTCTTTTTGAAGACTGGGACACTGAAAATCCAGTCGAGATCACCGTTGGTGCACCAGATCAAGCCGACGCATCGATCTCCGAAGACTCCGAATCCTTCGATGAAGACATCGGACGGCGAGTCGCTCAAACCCTCTCGGGCCCCACAAAGGAAGTCCTCGCCTGCATGACCGAGGGCATGAAGAGATGCCATGCCGCCTTGATGGACCTCTCTGGCTGGAGACACCACTTTGGCCCGCCCCTTGAGGTCTCTTCGGATCTTGTGCCGATCCAGGTGCGCATCAAGAACGCACTCGCTACTTTCGACGCTGCCGAAGCCAGTCTCCTGATCTCAACCGATATCCCCGAGTCCTACGCTGACCAGAGCCAAACCGTGGAACTCTTTGTCTTTGCGAGGCACGTCCGCGAGGCGGCAGCAACGATCGTCAACCTCATGGTCAAAGTCCAAGACATGCACCTCAACTCCAACCGCAAGAGACTCAACCTCCCGACCTACCCACCCTGGAAGGCCATCTACAGGACCAACGCTCAGGTCAGACACGATCGCGGCGGCGTCACGGCCGGCATGTACCAAGCGACGTTTGCAGAGATCGCCCAGCTCCTCGAGTCGGTCAAGGCAGGTGAGAATCACGGCGGTCCTCGTCAAAGCTACGACGCGGTCACAAGCCCAGATGAGACCATGCCTTCGGCAGATCCCAGCATCCGCGGGCACCCGGCCTCGAGAAGAGACAAGCTGCGGTACAGAATCTGGACGGTCCTCCACCGCCTCCAGGGTTTCGAGAGCAGATATGCGCTCAAGGTCGCCATCCTAACATCGGCATTGGCTCTTCCAGCGTGGTTGGGCAAGGACTCTTCCTGGTGGAATCGGTACGAGGCGTGGTGGGCCGTGTGCATGGGCTGGATCATGATCCATCCCCGCGTCGGCGGGAATATTCAGGACTTCTTCACCCGTGCCTTTGCAGCCATTCTCGGCGCTTCGTGGAGCGGTGCAGCCCATGCAGCCGGCAACGGGAATCCGTACGTAGTAGCTGTCTTTGCTGCCCTCTACATGCTCCCCATGATGTACCGCTTCACTCAGAGTTCTCATCCGGTAAGTCTCGCCTTGAACAATTAACCCATGCCTTACTAACTATTCCCAGCGGTCGGGGCTCGTAGGCTGTCTATCCTTCACGGTCATTTCCCTCGGCCTGCGAGACCACCCCGGCATGTCATCGGCCGCTCTCCTCGGAGTCCACAAGGGGCTGGTGTTCTTTGTAGGAACGACGACGCCCATCGTCGTAAACTGGATCCTCTGGCCGTTCGTTGCCCGGCACGAACTCCGGTCCGCACTGTCCTCGATGCTCTTCTTCATGAGCGTCATGTACCGCAGTAAGTCCTCTCTGATAGTCCTACCTCGTAAAGGCCACGTCCCTGCTCACATCGGTTTGATAGACGTCGTCGCAAACTACGTCTACTTTGACGAGGGTAAAGATCCCACGCCCGAAATGATCAGACGATCCGAGATGCTCGAGAGCAGAATGCGCGAGGGCTTCGTCCGCGTCAGGCAGCTCCTTGTCATGACCCGTCACGAGCTCCGCCTCCGCGCCCCCTTCGACCCCCTCCCCTACTCGTGCCTCGCGGGCTCCTGCGAGCGTTTCTTCGAGTACCTCATCGCCGTCCGCCAGTCAGCCCTGTTCTACAACCCCAACTACATCCGGGACAACCCCGTGGCCGCGGAGAAGCTCCTCAGCTACCGGCGGGATGCTGTCGCAGCCATTCTGGGCAACTTGTACATCCTTGCGGGTGCCCTCCGCTCACAGCGCAAAGTGCCTGTAAGACAGCTTCCGATGCTTCACAGTTTGTGCTCCTGACATTTCGCAGCGTTACCTCCCCAGTGCTGCCGCAGCGAGAAAGAAACTCCTCCACAAGAGCGCCGAAGTTGCCAGGGAGATGGCAGAAGACGCCGAGTACCGCGAGCTGGAGCGGCAAAAGACATGGAGCGACATATACAGCTACTCGTACAATGAGAGCCTAACTGGATGTGTCGCTCAGCTCGAAGAGTTGGAAAAGTTTACCAAGCTCATTGTCGGAGAGAAGACGTAAGAAACCTTTAGTCATCCCTATCTGACATGGCCCATTAACAAAACACCAGCTTCGAAGGCAGCTCCAAGCACAAACACGTAGAGGAGGATGACGAAGATACTGATACATCGCCTGCTGAGCAGCGTTGATATTGATTCCCGGATACCCTAGCTACCTATGCAATCCCTCCTGTTGTATACCCTAAGCCGTTGCCATAAGCCAAAATAACATGTTAATATGCGCCATTGGTCATTTCATTCAAGATGTCCCTCGTAATCAGTTTCCCCTTTAATAACGCCTTGTCGCTGATCCTCGCCTTTCTCGGCGAGGGTCTGCGGTTCTCCTTGCCCGTGAACGCCGGTGGTACCTTGCCCTTCTTCCTGGGCGATTTGCTCTTTTGTGTAGGGCCGGTCGCTGTGATTTGCGTGCCCAGATCCTCGAAATAGTGGCTCTCGAGGGCGTCGGCGGGCATGTCGTAGATCCAATCCCGATCTTCCATGAGTGAGATGAATCTGCTGAGCATGTTTTCGCTGCCGCTGCCCTTGAGCGTGCTCTTGCTGCCAATCACGAGCAGCTTCGTCTTTGCGCGGGTGAAGGCCACGTTGATTCGCCTCCAGTCCTTCAACAGGTCTCCGATATTGCAGGCTTCGTTGCTTCGCACCAGACTCAGGACCACGACCTCCTTGTCCCGCCCCTGGAAGCGATCGGTTGTGTGCATCTCGACCCCGGCGTACCCCTTGAGCCTGTCCTTGAGGAGGAACAGCTGCGCCCTGTAGTGGGTCATGACGCCAATCTCAGAGTCGGGCACCCCGATGGTCAGCAGGCTATCAACGAGCTGAGAAACAATCCGCACTTCGGCCGAGTTGACGATCCGCTTGCCCTGTGCCTGCTCGCGAACCAAGGGCTGGATGGTGTCTGTATTGATGAACCGCACGCGAGCCTCGCTATCCAGGAGGTCATACAGCCAACACCGGGACGAGCCGGGTCCCGTGCAGAACGATCGGGGGGTTGACATATGGAAGGTCGATGCGTCATAGTGTCGCTGCTTGAGGGCATCCATTCTGGGGACGTGGAGCTTCCTCTTGCGAAGTTGCTCCGTGCCGCAGCGAAGCTTTCCATCGTAAATCAGGGTGTTGCTGAGAGTCATGATATCCTCGCACATGCGGTACTGATGCTCCAGGTTGACGACCGATTGCGGGTGGGTGTCGGATAGGAGCTTGAACAGGCTGACGTCGAGGCCGCCCTCGCGTGCCTGCTCATTTCGTACCACGGGGGGGAGCTGGTTGTGATCGCCGACGAGAACGAACGTGCGGGCCATTCTAATAGGGCCGGCACAGATTGGCAGCGTGATTTGCGATGCTTCGTCCACGATGCAGTAGTCGAAGGTGCGCTCATGGAAGATAGGATGGTTGATGCCGAGACATGTCGTCGCAACGATAGGCGTACCGTGCCAGGCATCCTTGATCTCATCAAACGTCTTCATCGGTTGGCCAGCGAGGATGGCAAAATCTTGCACGTCAGGGTGCACCTTCGCTGGTGCTCCGAGTCGAAGAATCGGAATCTTGTCTGCCTTGAGCTTGAGCAAGATGTTGTCCACAGCGGTGTGAGTGTGCGAGGTAAGAAGCACGCTCTTCCCCTGAGATGTGAGAGCTTGGATGATGTGGGCAATGGTTGTCGTCTTTCCGGTGCCGGGCATTCCAAGGACAAGCGCGTAGTCCTCAGCACTCATCACCTTTTCAATCGCCCTATGCTGATCAACATTCAGGCTGTCTCGATCCGATACAGTGTACTGTGTAGGGGCGCTCTTGAATCTCGGCGCCACGAGGTCAACAATCAGCCGTCGGATATGTCTCGATCCGAAGACATCATCTGCCATCATCTGCACCAGGTTGTTTCTGACCGTGGCCATTCCGTTGCTGAATTCGTCCTGGTCCAGTCGGTATCGAACTGGTGTCTCCTTGATCTTTCCGTGAGTCTCGTCCTGTGTGGCACCCTCATGGGCAACTTCCATAATGCTGGCAAAAATCTGGTTATCATTCTCGTCAAACCCAGGCTGGCGAATCCGAGCATTGTGCAGCCGCCTATCAACGGCCACACTAATCCTCTGCCTCTTGACGGCTGTAACGTAGCCAATGGCAAGCGCAAAATGGCCCTCCTCGTCAGACACAACAATGGGCTCTCCCACTGTCAACTCAGACTCGAGGAACGAGAAGCCTGGGGGATGGTTCCGCTTGACAAAGGTGTAGTGATAGCGATTGATCCTGGGGTTATCCGTGTCAACCGATGCTGACCCTTCTTCGATGATGACATCTGCAAAACAACGCGACTTCTTTTCTCGCTCAGCGCTCGTCATCGTCCATAGTTCCCTCTTTGTTTTCTGGCTCTCCTTTTCTTCCTTGGTGAGCAAGTTCTCCCACTTGACAAAGAATTCCTGGTGCTGAGGCGTGAGGTGCTTGACGAGTTCGTCGAACTTTTCGTTCATGCCACTGGACTCTCCATCGCCATCGTCCGCCAGCCGGTGATAGATAAAGCACGATGTCTTGGCGTAGCACTTTCCGCACATGTGCTTACTCTTCAGCATCGGAGGCAGTTGAACGCTTCGCTCTCGGACGTAACATGCCAGTTGGTTGCGTTGCATAATCATGTGTCGGAGTTCATGCCGAATCGCCGGTATGCGCATCGTTTTCGAGGTCTCCATGTAATAGAGGATGCCATAGGCGATCTCAATATCGTATCGATCCGACAGAAGCAGTGTATAGAGAGCGGTCTGCGCCATGTGGTTGCTGTTTGCGTGCTTGCCGGTCTTGACCTCGAAGGGAACGGTCAGGGTCCGATTGTCTTTGCCGTCTTGCATCACCACTTCAACGGTGGCATCTATGTTCCCTTTGAGTCCATACATCGGAGACCACACGTGCTCCTCAACATCCAGGAGCTTCGTCACGGCCATGTTGGCCTTCTTTCCGTTTCGATCCTCGACTACGGCTTCGTTCTGTGGTTGAGACGACACAAAGGCGCCAGCCCAGTAGCTCAGCTCGGTCATCTTTGACTGTAGGTGCTCTCTGGCGGTGGCCAGACCGACTTTGATGGTGTAGAGGTCCTCGACATGTTTATCCGCGATTCGATCAATGACCGTACACAAAAACGGGAGATCCCATCGGTTGGCAAGTAACGCTTCCTGGAATATCTCGTGCAGCATGGTTCCATAGACAAGGGGGGGCGTCGGTGGACTTGTAGCCTTGACTCGATCCTGGAGAACGGCTCGACGCATGCAACCAAATGAATCGGCCACGACAGTTGCAGATATAAGCTGGTCGGGGTGTAGAATAAGGAGGTTTTGGGCATCATCAACGATACACTGCCCTTTGGGGGTAAAGTCGCCAATGACATGGACATATGACTCTGCATGGGCTGGAGTGTCAAACCACGAACCCCTGAGATGGACTGTTCTCATGTCCTTGGTGTTGTCGGCTTGGATAAGTAGAATCTACAAGGTCAGCGGGTGTTGTGTGTTGTCGAAAACCTTGGCGCAACTCACTTTCTCGGGGCGGGCGTGCCCATACTGGTCAACATACTCGCCCTCCAAAACATTCGTCACCAAGTATCGCTGAATTGTCTTTGGCTTCCGGCTCTACCTGTTTCTTAGCATATGGCGATCCCCCTTAGGTTCTTCGACGTACGTCTCCGGAGCAAGCGTGGTTCTGTGTTGCCTGTGTTGCTGCTAGTTCCACGGCCTCAAAGTCAAAATCTGCGCCAAAGGCATCCCCAAACTCGTCGTCCAGATCGCCGAGGTCAGCTTCTGTCGCCTGGGGTTGTGGGGTGGTGTTGACTGGGAGGGAAATTTGTTGGGACTCGACGGAGGTGATTAGGTCTTCCGCCTCATCAAAGATGTCATCATCCAGGTCGTCAAATTCGTCCATCACTGGTTGTTGGCCTTTCTGTTGATCCAAGTTCCCCACATCCGGTTTGGAATTCGCAGCTTCCAGCTGTGTCGCTGTGATGCTCGCTTCAAGTTGCATCATGGCGTCGTCGTCAAAATCGTCAAAGTCATCATCGCCATAATCTGAAGAGTCTGGCCCTTGGGGTTGAACTGGAGGTTGAGGCTGGGGCTGGGGCTTGAGACGGCGAGGAGAGCCACTACTGGTAGCACATATTCGCCTCTTCTTGGGAGAGGGAGACTCCATCAGTTGATCATCCTCCTCAATCTGGCCGTTGATGCTGCTAGTCACCGTATCGAGCAGGGCCGTCACCAAAGACGATTTTGAAGCCTCCAGGTCTTCCTTCTCGCCGCTAAAACGGCTTCCCGAGGTTGACCTCTCCACCCTCCTCCTCTTTGGCCAGTTCAGGCCACAACTTATTGCTCGCCGGAGGTTGGCCTCACCGGCCGTTGGCTTCGTAGACCTCGGTGATGACGAGACCATCAGCTGTGCCAACGCCGGGTTCGCGATTCCCAGAGGACTGTTTGCATTCCCCGTGTTCAGTGAGTATCGGTCCCATAGCTCCAGTGTCGGGTCTGCGTGTGGTGACTTCAGGGCTTGGGCGAGCTTCTTGACGTTGACTGAAGGAGGGTTCTGTTTTTCGGGGGCGGGTGACGATATCGGCGATGAGCTCCTAGCTCGCTTTTTTCCTTTGCGAGACATCATGGGCGACAAAGCCGCGAGGTAGAGGCTATCCTGCTTGTTATCCCAGAGGAGTCGGTCGTTTGGCGAAGTGTTGGCCTCGTCTTCGGTGCCGCTGTTTGGTTCGAGGAGATCTCGCCAGGTCAATCTAGTTGCGGGCGTAACAGAGGTATCGTCTTTGGCTCGGCGTGATGCTTCCCCCGACTCCAGGCCAGTAGCCTTACCATCCTCGATGTTCTCCGTGCTTGAATCGTCGAGTTTAGGTTGGTACTGAAATTTGTTAAGCTTGTTCTTGGTAACCTCCGACACCGGTTGCAATGCCCGAGGCTTCGGTGTTTGATGGACGGGGTTGCTCCTCGATCGCTGCCATGGCGAGCGGTGCTGTAAATCTGTTAGCCATCGCGTGAGTCTAGATCCGCGCTGCACACCTTGAGTCGGCCAGCTTGATCCGAATAGGATTTTTGAAGAGGCATGATATTTGATTATGGCCAAGGTTGGAACATCCTCAAACGTCAGCCAGGTAGGGTTTGAAGCGGGGTGGGTTATGAAGCGAATTGGCGGTTGGGGAGTTGAAGAGGGACGCGTTTAATGGCCTAGTAAAGCGCGACGCGATGGGTACACGCGAAAGGTAGGTAGGTATTCAGTGTTGATGCCAAGTCACGTGGAGCTCTTATCGATAAAGCTGCCCTTCAGTTCCTGCAGATCGATGTCATCCCCTCCAAAATGCAGATCCATCCACATGCGTCACCATATCCCGCCTTGTTCCGTCATCCGATATTCCTCCCGTTCTGTTGGCCCTCTCCTCGCCATCTCTTGAGATCACCTCATTCAGTCCAGAAACCCTCCCCGGCCAGCTCGTCTCACCTCGAGCTCTAGATCCCAATTGCCATGAACGCACCACCCAATGGCGGGGGCGGCTCCGGCCCTCCGGCACCAACCCGCGAGAGCTACCGACACTCGATGGAGGAATGGCGACAGCAGGCCCTCGCCCAGCGCAACCAGTACCAGCCGCGGGTGCAAGACCAGATCAGCCGACAGTTCCACGAATACTCCCCGCCCTTGTACGCCTCAATCATCGGTTACAGCCGCGACAAGAACCTCCTCGTCACGACGTCGCGGCTGTCGGGCTTCGCCGCCACGCTCGGCCGGGACCTCGAGGACGAGGAGACGAGGGCCATCGCCGAGCACACCCTCAACAACATCCACACCAACGCGGCCATCAAGTGGCTCACCCTCGGGCTCGCCGCGTACATGACCTACCGCGGGCGGCGCACCTGGCAGTTCCCCTTCTACAAGCCCAAGATGAACGGCCGCTTCAACCCCGACGAGGCCACGAGCCTGTTCTCCAACAAGAAGATCCGCGGGAAGTACCCGCGCTTCGTCTGGCACACGATGCGCTTCACCGCCTACGCCGCCGTCACGATGCTCGGGGTCGAGCCCATCTTCCGCGGCGTCAACTTCATCCGGACCGAGACCGCCATGACCCAGGACTCGCGGCTGAAGCAGTTCACTCAGGATGCCAGCAAGCGCGTTGAGCAGGTCATGTCCAACCCCATGGCGACGAGGATGCCCTTCAAAGGCAGGGAGGGAGCACAGGAGGAGGACGGGAGTGACCCGTCGGGCAGTGATAACAAGGCCGCCGAGCCTTCTTGGCGCGACTACAGACGAGAACTGCCCACCTGGAGCAGAAGCCCGACAGCCACTTCGTCCGCACAGAATCAGCAGTCTGACCATGACTGGGACCTCCTCGACGATGAAGACGACGCATCGCCCGTCTCCGCCTCCGCCCGAAGCCAACCCGTCAGCTCAACCCCCGGCGGCTCTTCCTGGGACCGCATCCGGCAACAGTCTCAGGGCGGCCAACAACAACATCAGTCTGGTTTTGAGTCTCACAGCGGCTGGGACGCTCAGTCCCAGCGTGGATCGCAGTCGCAGTCGCAGTCGCAGTCCGGCTGGGGGAATGGCTCTGGTAGCACCTCTGGCGACAGTTACACGTTCAGCCGCACGGATGAGGAAAGGGCTCTGGCCAAGGAACAGGCGCAGCAAGAGTTTGATCAGCTTATCGAGCAAGAACGGAAGGGTGCCGAACAGGGGCGCTCGTGGGGGCGCGGATAGGGCAGAATGAAGGGACCTAGCGGATTTGCATAGGTAGGGACCAAGGACTCGGCCCACTCACATGTTCCTGTATAGTATTAGTTGAACAAAGTAAAATCATCACCAATCACTTTGCATTTGTGTCTCGCGAAGGATATGATTCCGAACATGAAAGAATGTTCATTTTGATGATCGGCTGTTGCCCTTCTACCATGTAGGCTGTACTGTTAAAAAGAATCCCAAGCATCCACCTAACCAGTCCGAATGACTGTCAGTCCGCCTTTACTGTTTTACTTCATCAGACACCTCAACTGGCTCGACTGTGTTGCCGCTCTCCTTCTTTTCAACTGTTGTCTCCAAGATACTCTCGCCAGCAGTGTTTGCTGCGAGAGTCTTTTCTTCCTTGACACCTTCGTCCTGTTCAGGCTTGCCGGGCTGCTGCACAGGCTCCTGCACAGGCTCCTGCACAGGCTCCTGCGCAGGCTCCTCCGTTGCCTTGGGCTCATCTATCGCGGGATCGGGGTCCGTGGGGACCTCGACTGCTTCTGACTTGGCCTCTGACTCCTCAGGAACTGACGGAGCGGGCGCTTCTACAGATTCCTCAATCTTTTCCACGTCGGTCTCCTGCTCAGGAACCGGAGACTGGTCGGGAGTCGGTGAGTATGACTCTCCAGAAACTTCCAAAGAGCCCTCTGGGTCAATCGCCCAGAGAGTCTGTGGCAGAGAGAATGTCAAGGACGGGGCCGATTTCGCGGGTTCCGACACGGGTGCGGCGGGGCTTCTAGCGGGGGCCCGGCGCTGTGGACCTCGGGCGCGGCCTTTTCGGGCATCCGAAAGCGGGGCCTTTTCCTTCTCCTCGGACAGATCCTCCTGGGGTTTGGGCTCTTCCTTTTTAGGGGCTTGGGGTCCTAATTGCAGACGCTTGTTCAGGTCGCTCATAAAGCCTGCCTGTAGAGCGGCAATCTTGCCGCCAACTGGTCTACTGGGCACTGGGGGTTTGGGCTTGGACTCCCCGTCCTTGGAATCCCCAGATGAACTCTTTGTCGGCCGAGGGGGGAGCTGGGGCTTGGGCTTGTCCGATACAGGGGGTCTCGGCTTTCCTTCATCACTTGGGGTGTGCTTAGGCTTGGGGCGCTCGGGAACAGCCGGGCGATCCTCTGATAGCTTTTTCGCAGGGCGGGTTGGAATATCGGGCTTGCTCTCTTCCTTTGGTGATTCAGAGACCGTAGCCTCATAGAGTTGGCTTTCAGGGACATCTTCCCAGACATCCCGACTGGGGAAGCGCTGGCCGACGCTGGGCCTTGTCTGCTTGTTGAGGAACGAATCAGACTCTTGCGATTCTGTCCAAATCGGCTTATCATGCGCCTTGGGGGGCTGCAGATCAGCAGGACCGCGGGCCTCGCGCTCTGCAAGCTCCTCATGCTTTTGGGCAAAGATGTGAGCAGGGGTCTTTGGGCGATCAGCAGCCGATGACCTTCTCCGCGGCTGCTCCGGCTCGTCGGGTGTTGAAACCTCAACAGTGTAATGCACACTTTCGGGGGCATCCTCCCAGACGTCCTTGCTTGGGAAGTAATGCCGGGCCTTGTTGCCCTCAGCAGGCGCTGGCTTTTCTGACTCCTTCTTGGCCTCTTCAGGGAAGAGGGGTTCGTACTCCTTGACATCGTCCAAAGGTGTGGGCTCAAACTCCTGAGACTCGTTGTTCTTGTAGATGCTAGAGGGTCGACTTGTGCGGCTCAAGGGTCGACTGGTCGGCTCTTCCATTTCGTTGGCGCTACCTCGACGTTCGGGAGGGGGATGGACAGCGGGCTGCTGAAGATAAGGGCGGTCATCTTTGCCAACTTCATCAGACGCGAGAATGGGGGCGGTGTATTCTTGGTCCTCGTCGTCCACAGCAGCCTCCTCGTCGCCATAGGAGCGGTACTCGGGGTGCTTGGGGTCATCCACATGGACGGTCTTCTCGCCATTGGGGCCCGTGACCTCTGACTTGAAGGAGAGGGAGCGAAGCTTGTCTCCACCAGTAGAGGCGGGACGAGGCGAGGAGATACGAGAGGCGTACTCCTCGCTGGCTTGGAAGCCAACCTCGTCAGTGGGAGTAGAATGATAGTCTCCCGTTCCTACGACTGTCAGTCAAGCCAAAGCAGTAGCGTGCACAACAACTCACCCAGGACAGGTCCGCGGCTGCGTGTTTCTCTAACGAGCTTGTTCAAGTCGTTGCTGCTCATGGCATAATCGTTCTGGCGATCATGTAGAGGAGTCTGATGCTCCCTCTTCAAAACCTCAGGATGCTTCTCGTAGTACTCCTTGTCGAGCTTGTCCTGCGGGGCAACGCCATGGCCGTAGAGGCCGTAGCTGCCGGGAGGTCCACCGCGAGAGCTGTGCTTACGATGGTGGTGCTTCTTGAACTCCTCGGAACCAGGAGCGGGCGAGGGAGCCTGGACATCGCCCAAATGGGGGTTCATGGGCACGCGCTGGCCGATCTCGGGAATTCCCTGCTCATCCTCGATCTCAGGTCGGCCCTCGCTAGCCGATATGCTCGAGCTAGGCTTCTTCTTGTACCCGTCGCGAGAGGCGGGACGGCCAATGCCAAAGGAGGCGGCCTTGTCGGAGTCGGTTCGGGTAACGGCCTGGACGCGCTGCTTAGCGCTATGCGCTGGCAGGGACGGCCTCGGCGCATGAAGCTTGAGATCCTCGGCGACGGTGCGGGTATGCTCAGGCGATGCAGCTCGCTGCTTCTCTCCCGTCTCCTCCTCCTCGGCCTGGAGCTCGTCGGCCACGGCACTGTACTCTACACCCTCCTGGCCGATGGAGGGCATGGGAACGCTGCCGGAGCGGTCGATCGGGTCGTCACCATGCTCGTGGACGGCATGATTGGGGCTAAAACGGAGCGCCTTGGGGCTCTTCTGGGGGATGCCCTCGTTGAACGGGGAGGGAGCGAAGCGGTCTGGGTTGGGCGATAATGAGCGGTCGATGCCCTTGGCCTTGGGGCGCGGGGGGATTCTGGGGGGAGCGGCAGGCGCTTCGTCTTTGTCCTGGCTCCTCACGGGACGCGGCGGAATGGCGGGTGTTTGTTGCATGGTTGCAGCGGTCATTGTCGAGGTTTTGGATTGCGCTCAAGAGAGCCGGGGCGAGTATGAAATGTTTGAAGAGTCAGGAACACTGACAGAGAAGGGGCGTCTTGGGGGGGATTCGTGTAAGGGGACGCCTGGAGGGACCAACGATGGGTCAGAGCTGGGCAATCAGCATAGAGTTCAGACGATGGCAACAGCGCAACCGGGCCAATTGAGTCAAGATACGGTGCAAGAGTGCGGTCAGCAAGGGAAGGCACGGGTATTTGACGTGCTCAGCTCTCTGGAGTCATTCCGCATCCTCACGCAGCAGGCGGTGGCTCTCGGCTCTTGGGGCCTGGGGCCACGGCTTATCGTGGTTGCTCATCCGCGCATGCGGATCCACGGTTCATGGCGCTATCAGAGATAGAGGGATGCCATGGCGCAGCCTGCGCCCACTTGCATTGCGCCCGCCGCACACCGATTGATCGCGGCCAGGGGAGAACAACTTACCAATGGGGATGCCGTGATTGGTATTGGTATTCCCCCGGTGATGACGACGGCTACTGTGTCATCCAGCGGTTCAGGATAAGGATAAGGATAAGCTGTTTTGGGAAGGGGGATGGTTGGATGGTTGATGGTGGTTTTCGGGTTGTATAAGTCAGAGGGGAGGTGGGAAGGAAAGGGGAAATCTGCCAGGCACGTTTTCTTCCAAGCTCCCTCGCCTCTGTTGGGTGGTCCCAATTACTTATATCCTGGGTTCTGGCCTCAACAAGAAACAGCTGGAGCTTGTCCAGGTGACGACGGACCAGAGCCACTACGGAGAAGAGCTAGGTCACCTTGCTCGTCCAGGTCCCGTCGTCACTCGGTTGTGAAAACAGGGATGACAATGGCGCCGAGTGGACTGTGTGAGACGTGGTCGATCACGCACTGTCAGCGAAAGATCGTGGAACACGATGGCGTTGTTGAAGACTCTGACGGCATTGATGAGAAGAGTAATGCTACTTTTTATGATTCTTAAATTTATGACGCTTCTATAACTTGTCCTCTTATTGATCCCCACGAATTGACCGTATTTCATTCCCTCATCTCGTCGCTGACATCGGCGCAGCTCACCACCTCGCAAGCAAACCTTTGCTTGGATTGCGTCAGTTGGGAAAGGGTCCGGACACAGTGCGTCACCCCGCATGATGCCACCCACCGACGGATCCAAGCATGTACAAGTCCCTGAACGAAAACGGCCATGTTCCATGAGGTCGACAGCTTGTCCCTTTCTCTTCCAGATTTTGAGACGGGCAGTGCAGCAAGAGCCAGGTCAAACACAATGCAAAATTTGAGCAAGTCCCTGGCTCGTCATCAACTCCCATGTCCTTGCTCCCCTGGAAGCGCGTAGCTGACGACGTCGGTTGTGCTGGCATCCTGTCATACAGTATTCCGTCCGTACAGGTACCGTCTTTGCCATGCAGCCGGAGCCAACGCCATCGAAACTCCCAGGTACAGTACCTCACCTCGCTCCCGCCGACCCGTCCTCCATCATGGCGGGGATATCCTGCAGCGCCGTATCCCCACCGACCGATCGAGCTGCAGCGTTGCTAGCCCGGCTTTTGAAGCAGAACATGCCTGTCGCGTCGCCTATGATGGGCCATGGGACTGCGAGGTAATGACGCTTACTCGACGGCGTCCTACTGGACGATACGGTGAGCAAAAAGCTGACGGTCGTCTGACCCAACAAAGTCCACTTGAACGGTGGACGTGCGCCATTGGATATTGACCGTATTGAAGCGTCAAGTCTGCTGGGAAACCTGTATTTGGTTTGCCTTCGGATCCGAGCTCTGAAAGTCATGGCCAGGTTCTAAATTCTGAGAGAAAAGGAGGTCGATCCGACGGAAACTCTCATAGCAATCTTTCCCAGGTCTCGAACGCCGATCCGGTCTTCCATCCCGCTCCAGACCCGGAGCTTTGAGGTCAAATTCTTCTCCGTTGTCAGGAGCAAAAGAAACACACAGGAACCCGGTTGAGAATGATCGCCCCGGCCTCACAGACAGGAAAACTCTGTTTCCCCTGGACATGTCTCCAGTCGAATCAAACATCCCGCCCGTCCCCCCCGCTGACCCAGCCCGACCAAAATTGGCACATGATGCCACCACCGGCCAGAAGACTTCTGCTGCGAACCGTCCAAAAAGGTCCCATCATGACGCCATCCCCCTCCTCTAGAGCTCCAGTTGCCCGAGGAAATGGTCCCAAAGCCGGTCCGGTCCTTGAAGACTTTACCCCGTAGTCTCGAGTTCACAAGGAAATAGGTATTGTCCATTGTAATTGAATAATGTAATTCTGCTGCGGGAAACATTCCATTCAATGCTGGGCTGCATACTCATTCCTCCTTCGAATTGACTCGACCTCGGTCAGCGCCACCACGAGCCCTGGACTCCCTGGCACCTGGCTTTAGAACCGGGGAAACTTCCTTTGCAGCTTCAGATGAGAATTCTTCTGGGCCTATTGAAGCTAGAGTCTCGATGCTTGCCATTTCCCCACCCTGAGGGGCCTGCAAGCAATGGCCGTCAACCTAATCCTCTCTAGTGGCGGACCTGGGAATCTCTGCGCATCACGAGGTCGGCGTAACTTGACCCCAGCATAGCTACTATTCTTGTCTTGACCTTTGTTCCCAGGTACATGGGCTATGGACTATTGCAGTTTGACGCCGTCAAGTTGACAATTCGGGCCAGCTGCAGCGTATCTGTCATCTGACCCCGGCCATACCGAGGACTCGACTACGTGCTTTCAAGCATCAATACCTACCTACCTACATAGGTAGCTTTCCGTTGCTAGCTGGGTGTGGAAAAATACCCAGAAAGAGGCCACCTTCAATGCTATTATCAATATCCTCTATTCCTTATTAATAGCATATGATAAATGAGAGTATAATACTATAAGAGATTTTAAATACTTACCCCTTTTCTTAGATAAATTTTGGCCATCTTTTGAGATATATTTTACTAATATTCCATCTATAATTCTAGTGTCTTCCTACTATGGGCCATCCAGTGGTTGCTAAGGAGCTATTCCTGGTTGCTAGAGCTGTCAAGCTCCAACATCGCTCCTCTACGACATTCGGATACGTCGATTCCAATTCATGATCACCTGGCGCAACAATGATGCATAACAATCAATTTGACCTTCTAAACTTTCAATACGCGGTCGTCGAAACTTATCCTCGAATAACATCAACACAATCAACTACTCAAGTCAAACAAAAACGTAAGCCGTTCCTCGTCCCAGACGCCGAATTCCAGCCGGGTATACAGGCCGCTGCGTCAGCAGAGACCGTAACTCATCAAGATGAGCGAGTTTCCTTCCATCAACAGACGCCCTTCCGTCAGAGCCCTCTCCACATATTCTCGAATCTTTTGCCTTCGAGTGTCGTCGCAAGCTTTTGAGTGTGGGGGGCCTTCCATCATCCTTTCGCCGACAGCTTGCTCGCCTGTGCTTGGCGGGTACATTGGCATGGCGGGCAGCAGAGATGCCCCAAAAAATATCTACACAATCATCTGCGCAACGCCCTGGCCTCCGAGGGTCTTGCTGCCGACAAAGGCCTGGCCCTTGACGCCGGCGAGCAGGTAGCAGATGGCCGTCAGCAGCAGGAAGACACCCGCGGCGATCAGGCTGCTGGCGCCGCTGACATTGCTGACGAATTGCAGAGTAGCCATGATGCCGTAGGCGGCGGCGCGCATGTAGTTGGTCGAGATCTTGCGGATCACCTCATCGAACTTGCCCGAGGTTGGGCAGATTCGGAGCAGGAGAGGAACCTCGATGAACAGGATGATGAACGCTGACGCACTGCGGTCGATATTAGCCTCGGGAGAGCCTTGGGTTTGTTTTGGGGGAGGTTGGGGGGACCCGTACATCGCAAAGGCGCAGAAGATGATGCGAACCACGTTGAAGGAGAAGATGTTGGCGATTCCAACAGCCAGACAGATAATCATGGATAGGATTCCGAGCCTGGGCAGCCATCTTGTTAGCTCGATCGTAAAAGTCAATGCTTCGCCGTCGTGGGGTGATGGTAGAGTCCCGTAGGGAGGGAGAGAGGGGAGCTCGATGGCGAAGCTAGGATGCGGCTGAAGCTCTGGACAAAGCTTACCATTGTCCGTAAATGCCTGTCGCGTCAGTTAGCATCACATCTCGGGCATTGCACCGCTTCCCAGAGACCACGTACTGAAGTTTCGCGTCTGAAACTCTTCCTTGAGCGTCATCTTGCCAGCTTACGTCGACGGGGGGGAATAGAGCCTCGTATTCGGGCTTGCAGAAACCGAGGGAGAATCGGGCAATGCGATGGGAGGAAATATCAGCTCGGGCGGATCGGGGCTATCGACGGGAGGTGCAAATTCGATGTTGCGAATCGTCTGCGCTGGGGAGGCGATGGGGTTCTTCAAATCGGCGATGTTGAAAATGTAGGGTTGATGTTTGGAAACGATGAACGTAGCCTTTTCGCAAAGGAGCGACTTTCTGGTTGCTGGTCCGCAGGGCTTGGCTGTCAATACGGGCCGGACCCCAGGCAACCTACGGAAGTGAGAGGGAGGGAGTGGAGGTCCGTTGCTGGCGGGCGGGCGGGGGGAGGGCCTTGATTGGGCCTTGAGGGCTGCCGTTTGTAGGGGATTTTTACTGGGTTGAGACGGTTCCCTTTAGGGGAGATGATCCACTGATGAAGCAGCTATCGAACTGGTTAAGATGAGACAAAGGTGCTTCCCTTGATGAGACGGGCCAGGGAAAAGATGGCATGTGCGTTTCAGGGTCAGAAGAAGTCATCCCCCTTCTCCCTCTTACTCGAGTTATATCGCGCGTTCATGTCCAGGCAGCCCTATTTTCCATTGCCTTCTGCACAGCCAAGTGACGTACGTTGAGTACGCGGCATCGCCGCACCCGGAGCCAAGCCTCGCCGAGCTCTGAATCGAGTTGTTCACTGGATGAGCGCCTCGCCAAGGACATGTTACCCTATACAATCCTCACGGGGCTGGATTGGCATGCTTGGCAGCTCCATATTACTCAAGGATAACCGGGATGGTGAAGGAACATTGGTTTGGTGAGAAGAAATGTTGCTTCTACATCATGAACGAATGTGTATTTGCCTTGGATTGTGAGGATCACCATCCGGCATTGGGGTGCCAATGCCTACCTCAAAGGAAATAAGTTCGATCATCGCACATATCCGTCGCAGATTCCTGTAGTGAAATTCAAGGCGTTTCTGAATCCAAGATAGACTCCTTCGACTTACCAATTCTACTCTCTGGATGCCTTCACTTCATCGCTATTCCAGCCTTATCACGATGCATGGCCCTTGCGATATCGCCTCCCAGCTAGGGTGCAAGTGGAGATCCGTTGTTCCCGCGAAAGCTAGCAGAGTTGCCCATTACATCATTTCTTCAACATCTCCAAGCTGCGCCAGTTCTATCAAGCTACCGACTCGACTTGTACCATCTACACTCGGTGCCTGGCCCAAGATCTAGGCAGCCTGCAGTCATCCGCTCTTAAGCATTGCTCGCTTCTGAGCTCCATCTTGCCGAGATTCGTCAGCCTGCGGGGTTGCCAAAAAGGCAGCAAAAAAGATGACTTACACCGTCCTCTCCGACGCCCAGGTGAATTCCATCTTAGAGGGCCTCGACATTGACGAGCTGGATGAGTTTAGACATGTTCTGGCATCCACCCTTCATGAGTTCTCTACCGGGCTCGACGCTGCGGATGACTTCCAGCAGCCCCCCCGGCAGTCAACGCTTCACCCCGAGACTCTAGCCAAGACACTTTACATGCCCTCTTGCGCACCGTGTGGGATGGGCTGTAAAGGCAGGTTCTGTTCGACCAAGCAGAGACAGGAGTGCCTCTTGAGCTAACTGGTGGTCCTTCAGTGATATCCCTCACCACCCCCTCGGCTTCGCTGGACGCCCACATAAGACCCATCAGCCCTACAGGCGTCGTCAACCTGTTCAGGCCAGATGGTTCACCTCTGGGAATCGTCCACGCCACCGCGCTGACGGCCTTCCGTACCGCGCTGGGATCGACGTGCCTCCTGGCCCGCCGGAACCACGTCAAGACGCTCACCGTCTTCGGCAGCGGCCTCCAAGCATACTGGCACATCCGGCTCGCCCTTATGATGCGCGGCAGCACCATCAAGCACGTCCATGTCATCAACCGCCGCTGGTCCGAGAACGCCACCGGCCTGCTCAAGAAGTTCGCCAGCGTCCCTCATGAGACTAAGCATCGCGAGGGCTGGGCCGACACCAAGATTGGGCTCCTGATCCCGACGTTCCACGAGTATCAGCGTCTCCTCAAAGAGCAGATGCGCGACTCGGACGTCATCTACTGCTGCACACCTTCGCAGGAGGATCTGTTTGACGCAACCATCCTGACCTCTCACGAGGGGCGGAAGAAGGGCCGGCTGATTATTGCCGTCGGCAGCTCCACGCCGCAGATGAGGGAGCTCCCGGACGAGCTGCTCCAGCTGGCCGTCAAGCAGTACGACAAGCCTCACCGGCACTTCCACAAGCATGCGCCTGAGGGGGGAGTGATCGTGGTGGACAATATCCATGGAGTTATGAGGGAAGCTGGCGAGATTATCGCAGCTAATATTGGCCCTTCACAGCTTGTGGAGTAAGTGTATCAAAACGAACTCTTAGAGCCGCCCGCTGACCACATTTAGACTCGGAGAACTCGTGATGCTTCACCGTCAAGCCATTGAAGAATCGGACGAGCTCACGAGCAGCCAAGCCTCGGTCGCCTCTGACATGGAAAAGCTGGACCTTCACGGCAGGGCGACGTCCCTGTCGAGTGTGTTTGGGAGCAACGCCAGCGACACCCCCGCAAGCCCTACCGGTTCGGTAGGTTCAGAGCCTCGCAAATCCGGGTCCTTCTTCCACTTTAGAAAGGGCTCCAGCAGCTCCTCGGAGAATGAAAAGAGGAAAAAGGAGGACCATCTTGTCCGATGGCTGCGGGACGGCACAGTCATCTACAAGAGCGTGGGTCTGGGGTTAATGGACCTGGTCGTGGGCATGCATTTGGTCGAGGTTGCGAATGAGAAGGGTATTGGCACACGTATAGAGGGATTCTGATGACTGCCAAGGATTGAAAGGGTGTATATGACAACGGAAAAATGTTATTGATCTCAATAATTGGACATGTATTGACATTCTACTCGTACATAAAAAACCCAGTTCCGCTTACTCGGCCACCCAAATGGCAGCCATACCCATACCGGTGCCCACGCACATAGATGTTGCGCCAACCTTTTGACCCGTTCGCTTCAGCTCATACAGCAGAGTAGATACTTGCCGAGCACCAGTGCAGCCCAGGGGGTGGCCGAAAGCAATAGCACCTCCCTTGGGGTTGATCTTCTCCTGAGGAATGCCCAGCTCGTTGGCGCACCACAGGCACTGGCTGGCAAAGGCCTCGTTGATCTCCCAGATGTCGACATCGTCCTTGGAGATGCCGGCAAGGTCGAGAGCCTTGGGGATGGCCTTCCAGGGGCCCTGGCCCATGAGGAGAGGTTTGACGCCGACGATCGAGGCGCAGACGTACTTGCCGAGGATCGTCTGTCCGAGCTTCTCGGCGGTGGATCGCTTCATGAGGAGCACGGCGGCGGCGCCGTCCGAGATCTGGCTGGCATTGCCGGCGTGGATAGAGCCGTCCTTGGCAAAGGCCGGGCGGATCTTGCCCAGGGACTCGGGGGTGATGCCGTCCCGGATGCCGTCGTCCGCAGAGACGGTGATCTCCTTGGTGTTGCCCTCCTTGTCCTCAAACTTGACCTTGAGGGGAGCGATCTCCTCCTTGAAGAGACCCGCCTTCTGGGCCTTGAGGGCCTTTTGGTACGACGAGGCGGCAAAGGAATCCTGCGTCGCTCGGGAGATGTTGAGGTCCTTGGCCATCTGCTCGGACAGGACACCCATGGGGACCTTGCAGTTGGCGGCCTCGGGGTGGTTCTCGAGGAGCTCAGAGAACTCAGTGACAGCGCCGGGACTGGACTGGTCAGTCTCATTCATATCATTATACTCAAATAATGACTTACCCATATTGCAGAGACATGCTCTCGACACCAGCGCCAATACCAACATCGATCATGCCGGCCTTGATCTGGTTCGCTACGTCGACGCAGGCCTGGAGGCCGGAGGAGCACTGTCGGTTGAGCGTGCGGACGGCGATCGACTCGGGGAAGCCGGCGACTAAGCTGGCGGCGCGCATCTCGGTCGCGCCACCGCCAGGGGCCAAGACGGTTCCAACACACAAATCCTCGACGAGGGCAGGGTTGATCTTGGAACGGTCGAGAAGGGCCTTGAGAACGCCGGCCATGATGTCGGCGGCCTGGGTGTCCTTGAAGCCACCTCGGCCTCCCTTGGTGAATGCGCTTCGGCAGCAGGCAGTGACGACGATCTGTGTCGGTGGTTAGTCGTGATAAGTTGCGAACTCATGGGAACCATGGGCGCCATACGTCATCAGGGTTCTTCTGGAGGATCTTGTCGCGACCGCCGGCGGTCGGGTTGCCAGAGATCTGGCCACCGATCTGTGAAATTCGGTCGACGACTGGGAACAAGAGACATTAGCACAGGCGTCCTGGCACAAAGGACGCAGAATACGACATACCACCCATATTGTCGGTTGATGACGAAACAGGAGAAGAATTTAGGGCGATGAGAATAGGTAGCTCGAGAAGGATGAAGCAATGTCGGTCTGAGCGGTAGCAGGAGAGAGAGACCCGGAGCGGCGACAATTATACAAGACGGAATTCGGTAGACCTCGGATGTTGTGACAAGGACGGAGGAGAGAAAGTTGAAACCCGTCGCAAGGAAATGCTCGAGGTTTGTATGAGAGAGAGACCTGGACCCGCCGCGACCGAGGCATCTCGCCGCCCCAGGCTTGGCACTTTCTAGCGCCGCTTTTAGCGCCTTTCACATGCCAGATCCCCCAGGTTCCGGGGCGCGGGGCACCGAAGACGCTCTAGCTACTGGCGGTCACGAGGAGGCCGAAGTTGACAAAGCCCGGCGTTCGGGCGGTAAAGATGACGATCCAGCAGCGAGGGAGTGAGACGGGCTTGTGATCCAAGTGGTTGTAATCTTCACAAGCAAATTCCACAGAGACGCAAATACCTTACTCGTACTCATACACTGCTGATGGGCCGCTAAGAAGACTCCTATGATCATCACGTAAGCCAACCCGAGTGATCATTAATTCTGATTCCCAATGTCCATCGGCCTGTCCCAAGGATTGACTGACAAGCGTGACCAAAGCTGAAGCCCCCCAAGTGACAAAAGAAATCCAAAGAGAGAGCCTTAGACCAACCCACCGAAATACCTAGGAAACATTCATCGTCATGACTCATTATCATCATAATCCCCATCCTCTGGGTCGTCCTTCCGATTCGTCGTAACCCATATACATGTCTGCAACGTCGCCGAAGTCGGCTGGCTCCGTAAAACCGCACTCAGAGGTCGCTCTGCTCGTCACATATTGACCATCATCCCGGAACCAGGACGAGGCATTCGAACTTTGGTCCCCGTTCGGACTGGAGTCGGCCGAGGTTGATCCAAAATCTGCGGTATGAATCTTGATCTGAGGAACTGGCCTGAGATATCTGTGTGAGGCATCTTCGAGGCCCGAGTCTGATAAAGGTGCCAGATGACTCCTGGGCGTCGGGGAAATGCCCAGGAACTGGTTGGTGGGAACAATCCGACTGGGAGGCGCAGACTTTGACAGCAGTTGCGACATGGAATCTAAGTAGACAGCGGCGCGGCAGTTAGCAAGTTGTTATCTGATTTTGAATAGGTACCGGATCTCCTCGGCAGTGTCCGGAATTCAACTCACTATTAACACCCTCTAACGAGGGAACCAGGCGAAGCGACACTAGTGCCTTGTAACTCAGCACGACCTGAACGCGCTGGTCTGGCAGCTTGCCAAGGGGCACATCCAGATTCACGTCGACTCTTCCGACCTTTTCCACGTCGAGAACGTCTAGAGTGCAGTAGAGCTTGGCGTCCTTCCATCGCTGCTTGGGCACCGGTCGTATAACTGCTTTCCATTGTCGGAAAAAGGCTTCGTCGGCGATACTATCCATGCGCGTGAAAGCGCACAGCGCAATACAGGGAACTTCAGTTGAGGGCGTCTTGAGCAGGATGCGTATCATGTCGCCGTCCTTGACCAGTCCTTTCGGGATCGTCAAGCTGAGAGGCATCGAAAGCCGATGCCCTCCAGTAGTGGCAGATCGACGACGATTCCCGGAGGCACCGCCGTTTGAGATCTGGATAGGCGAGGCTGGACCACATCCAGGAGCGGCTCGTTGGGACTGTGGGCGACCGGCCGGAGAGGGTGCTGTGAGACTGAACACCGACTGCGGGTGAAATGGTCCCGGGCTCGGAGAAGACCCGACCATTGACTGCTCAGCCGACCCGGAAACATCGAGAAACAGGCCAGACTCGGAAATGTTGGGTGCCGACAGGCTGGGTGTAGCCTTGTCCGGCTCAAAAGGAAACGGGAGATAGCCTACAGAGCCGGCTGGGCTTGAAGGAAAACTGGGCGATTCTGGCAGCGTCGACGGCTCACGAGAGTCGGCAAGTTCTCTGCCCCAGCCGAGCTCGTCGTAGCGCATCGGGGTGTCGACGGTGTCTGCACAGCTGGCTGGCGTCTGCCAGGGCTGCACCATCGGACTCAGCGGGCTCGTCGGCGACCTTATCCCATCGCAGGCGACTGATTGCTCGATTCCGGGAAATCGATATGGAAGACCCCGGCGAGTAGTCGAGGTCGGGTTGCGCCGCGGCCGCCAAATCCCCATCAAGAGGCGTGTGTGTGTGCGAACGAAGCTTACGCACGCTGATGGCTGAGATGAGACCGGGCAAGGCGAGTTGGTACAGTTTTGACAGCGCTCGCCGTAAGACAGAAGCAGATGAGTCGTCAGGTTTTGACCGAAAAGTGTGAGGCCTGCGATTCTATTTAGACACTAGGCTCGTTCACATTAGATCCAGTTTATGAACTGGATGGTTTGCGTTGTGAGTTGTTGTTCTGCTTGATGAATGAATCGCCACTTTTAAAGGTCATCTTAATGTCCTTCCCTCGTGGAAGCAAGGCAACCTAACCCACAGCAAAGGCAGCGCATCGAGACGCTCTTATTTGACCTTCTTGAGTCAGAACAGACAAGGCGGATTTATTAGCGCCAGACTGTCAATGTAGGAGAAGCCTCAAACAACGAGTGTGCCTGTAGGGCCACATGGCGGCAAGCAAGCATTATTGGTCGGGAATTGTTCCTGGCCTCTTTGTTGTCTCCCTTTCCTCCCAGGCTCCCTGCCTATCGAGTCTCGGGGGTGGAACTCGATAGATCCGCCTGGGGGCTGTGTTCATACTCACCGACACTTGAGCCGCATACAAGTGCAATTCGGATATTCGCGGTTGGGAATTTGCACTTCCTACGTGTCGAGAACAGGTTTTATAAGTGCACTTTTGGTGACCTTGTGATGCTGATTCGTATTTTGAAAAGGCAATTACATATTGCATTGCCACACTTTGTCCCGTCATGTGGGGATCTCACCGAGATGAACTGCTGCTGCGCCTTGCCACAACACCAACCGTCACACTATCCGGGCGTAAGGCTCTGCGAACATGATCTTCCCTCCCGGGCTCGAGCGTGGAGCCGGCCCCCAATGCCGCAGCCTCGTTTTCAGACGTTCCCGCCTCACTCTTGGCATTGAACCACTTCCCAAAGAGATGAATGCCGAGTGCTCCGAGCTATCTCACCTCAGGAGGCCTGGCTTGAAAACATAAAAAAGGATGCTCATATCGGCGTCTAAGTCCACTGAAGCCTGCAGCATGTCTGCTCCATATCTATTCATCGGGTCAAGTCGAGGACTCTGATCAAGGCCCATCTGTATGTTTAGTTGAATCTCTTCCCTGGTGTTGCTGTCTAACTTTCTGGCAAAGATCTGCCGTAGCCATCATGGGAGAAATCGTGCCTGGAAATGCAACAAATTCGGCCTCGGACGCTCCCAGGTTGAGGCGCATCTCCTGTCCGCCGCCAGGATTGGCCGGATCCTCGGCCCCCAAACTGTTTAACCTATTGACCAGGAAGCTGAACACGGCTTCGGATGACGAGCAGCAAAGCTGCTGCCCCGGCATAGGGACGGTAAGCCTACTCGTAAAGGGAGGTTGTGCTCTGTTGTGAGGCTGACCGAGGCTGTCGTTAGCATACACGTTTGACTGGCTACTCGCTTCCTCGAAGAGGAACAGGTCTCTCATCGGCTGGTCCCTCGTGCCGACGAAGACAGTCGGCAAAGGGACCTCAGAGGAGAGGCAGTGGAGGGAAACCACAGCTGGCCAGAAAATATACGTTGACCTCGGGCGAGGAGCCTAGGCCTCGCCCGAAGCAAGCCCATATACTCAAGACAGACGAAGGGCAAGGGCTGCAGAAACGGGATAGCACGGGTGAAAAACCAGCAGCAGCCGCTGAACATGAGCCCGAAATGAGACAATACGTTGACGCAACTCCTAGGCACAATGCCGAGGGTCTTGGACTGAACGACTTGGAAGACAGGGTCAGCTGCCTATCCATCGACCACGACCGCGGACATGTAAGAGCTGTTAGTCCAGGCATTGAAGAGGCCTACAGGTCTGGGGCGGCGCTGACCCCCCCGGATATCGAGTTCTCGGACAGCGACATGGACGATAACTACTGGGCGTGGGATCAAGAGACGCAGCAGTTCCGACACTGGGACGAGGAGAACGAGGAGTGGGTGCATTTCCCGGAATACTTTGACTAATGGGCCGGCATTGGGGACGCGGGAGTTTGAGAGGCAGACCTGTTTTCTGAAATTGTGTGTATACTTCGTAATAATGCTTATCACAGAGCGAAGCCAAAAAAGGTGGCGATGAGAATTCTAGATCTTCCAAGTATTGATGATCACACATATATTGGTTTGCCGCTACTGAAGCCGACAAGAACTCAACTATGCCAGGTGGCATGAGTGAGATACTGGACATCTCGCAAACATTCATTCCCCCTCTTGACTCCATCACACGCTCGTTGAACCCGCTATACACCTCCCCATAACCACCAAATCAGACACGTCAACTCCACGAACCGCCCAGCTAAACCTTGCTCTCCGCCGACTTACCCGCAACCGGCTTGTCGTCGGGCGAGAAGCTCAGGCTGACGCTGTTCACACAGTGACGCTCATCCGTAGGCGTGTCGTACCCCTCGCCCTTGAAGACGTGGCCTAGGTGGCCGCCACAGTTGGCGCACACGATCTCGGTGCGCGTCATGCCGAGCGTGCGGTCCTCGTGACGGACGACCGCCCCGGGGATGCTGTCAAAGTAGGCGGGCCAGCCGCAGCCGGAGCTGAACTTGTGGGTCGCCTTGTAGAGCGGCGCGCTGCAGCCCGCGCACGAGTAGACGCCCTCCTCGGGGTAGTGCTTGTCGAACTTGCCCGAGCCGGGGCGCTCTGTGCCCTTTTCACGGAGGATGCGGAACTGCTCTGGAAGAAGGTCAGCGATCTTTGACTCTTAGAGTGAAATAAGTGAGGGGGTTACCTTTGTTGAGCACCGCCCGCCACTCGTCGTTGGTTCGCTGGTCGGGATAGGACATGCTGGAAGACTTTGGCGAAGAGCCGAACAGAGCGCTGAAGAAGGGGATGCCGGACATGGACCGAAGGGGGATTGGACGCAGAGCAGCGAGGTGTGAGGGGGCCGGAGGTCTCACGCGGGTCAAGTTGGAGAAGCTGTAGATGAGGGTGGACAAGAAGGGCGTGAAGCGCATTGGCAGTATCGGACAAGAAGACGCTGGGTATTGAGATGATTCAATAGTCTTTTTATATTTCGTTACTTGTAGGAATCTCAAGATGATGATGATCTAATACGATGGAGGTTATACGCCTGCTAGTCTGTGGCAATGAAGCGTGACAAATCATGGCCCTGTAACCCCAATAGTGTGGAATCAGAGGCCATCGAGTTGTATCATCAACCTGCTTCTAGCAAGGTCACAGCCACAGCCACACCTTGAATCGCCGTTGGGGTCACTGCAGCATCGAGGCTCGGAGTTATGCGCTGTCTCCAAGTATTTGAAATAGCTTCTAGCCAGCAACATCAGCACCGCTGATAAACCCTTGGAACCTGTAACATTCTCCAGCCCTTATCAAACATGGAGTTCTTCATGACGCCCCACGTTCATTTATGATGTGGCTTAGCCAGTTTGTCCCGAGCCTCCCGCTGCGGATTCCTGGATGCGATGCAAGTTGTAAGGCTGCAGGGTGTAGGATATTACAAGGCGGTAATGGAAACTTTTGATTGCATTCAGTAACTCAAGGTTTGAAATCCTGATCATTATCAGTTTTCCGCAGCTGCTTTCAAGCACCGTGGAAGCTTCTTGGAACACACACCATGTGGCTGGTGAAGATGTATTCCCCCCGCCATTTCCAGGGGGTCAGGTACCTAACTGCTGGGCTCGCACTAGCAATTCCGCTGGGCAGCTAAACACCATTGACACTGACCACCTTGGCACCTCCCTAATTACCTTACTCGACCACCCGAATCAGGCACACCCTTTCTCCTCCAGGTTGCCACTTTCCAACACCACCTCACTCCCGAGGAGCGCCCTCTCCGAATCGCCTCCTCCTGGAATCCCTTTGAGACCATCCTTCGCCCTGCCCTCTTTTCGCATCAGCTAGTCCTCCTCTCAGAGATTCCCACCGCCATGTCCAGGAGAGCCCCGAACCCCGCCGCCGAGCGCGCGGCGCAAAACCAAGCTACCATCAAGAGCCTCCTCAAGCTGGAGCCCAATAAAGTCTGTGCCGATTGCAAGAGGAACAAGCGTATGTCTGAAGCATCGTATCCCTTATCTGTCTGATCGTCCGCAGCGGTCATGCTGACATTGTCGCGATAGACCCTCGATGGGCCAGCTGGAACCTTGGCGTCTTTATCTGCATCCGATGCTCGGGCATCCATCGTGGCATGGGCACTCACATCAGCCGAGTCAAGTCGGTCGACCTCGACTCCTGGACCGACGAGCAGCTCCAGAGCATCCTGAGCTGGGGCAATGCGCGCGCCAACAAGTACTGGGAGGCCAAGCTGGCGGCCGGCCACGCCCCCTCTGAATCCAAAATCGAGAACTTTATTCGAACAAAGTACGAGCTGAAGCGCTGGGTCATGGAAGGCCCCATGCCTGATCCCTCGACGCTGGATGTCGACGGCGATGACGATGTGCCCCTGAGCCTCGTCAAGGAGAAGCAGGTTATTGAGCGCAAGGAGTCTATTAGGAAGGCCTCCCTGGGTCAGTCACAAGCGCCAAAGGCCGTCCCTCCGCCGCCCCAGGGGGATCTTATCGGCGGGGATCCCGTCCCGGTGCGTTCAAGCAGTGCTGCTCCTTTGGCTGGCAAGGTACCGCCCAAGGCGGAGCCAGCTGCCCCGAGAGCCACCAGCACCAAGGACTCGCTCCTCGGGCTCGACTTCTTTGGCGAGCCGGCTGCTCCTCCTCGCCCAGCTAGTACCACAGGCACCGCCCCGGGCGGTCAATCTCGTCCCGATCTGAAGCAGTCCATTCTGTCCTTGTATGCCAGTGCTCCCCGGCCTGCTCAGCCTCAACCGCAGCAGCCCGCGCAGGCTGGAGGCTTTGGTGGTATGGCTTCGCCCACTCTGGGCCACCAGCCCCAAGGCTCAGTCGGTGGTTTCAGTGACGCTTTCGGCGGCCTCAGCATCTCGAACGCTCCTCAGCCTGCAGCCCCAGACCCGTTCGCCAGTCTTGGCACTGCCGGTCGCACTACATCCAGCAGCGGCAGCAATGCATTTAGTGGCCTTGGAGGAGGCAGTTTCTTTGATACCAAGCCTTCCCAGCCCGCCGCTCCCTCCCACCAGAAGCAGCCTTCCAACTATTCCGCCTTTGGCGGCTTCTCCTCTCCGGCGCCTGCTCCCGCAGCCCCGGCGGCTCCTAAGCCGGCCCAGCCCTCTTCCGCCATGGGGGATCTCTTTGACCTCTCCGCCCCTGTGACCACATCCGCGCCTCCACCTAAGCCGAGTGTCCCGGCCTCTACCAGCTCTGTCTTTAACCTCTCATCTCCACAGAGCCCGCCTGCCGCGCCTGCTCCTGCTACAACAACTACCACGGCCGCAACCACCAGCTCTTTCGGAGGTCTCTCGGGCGCGGATGTCTGGGGTGGAAACGAGTGGGCAACCCCAGCGGCCCCGGCCCCGGCTCCAGTCTCGGCCCCGGCCCCCGTGCAGAAGAGCCCCGAACTACCAAAGCCCGCCGGCAACGACTTTGGATGGGGTAACTCGGGAGGCTCCTTTGCTAGCACCGCCATCGTCCCTGGTGTTGCCGGCGGATTCAACCCAGCACCGAAGGTGTCAGCCGATGAGGAGTTTGGAGGATGGAGCACTGCGCCATCCGCACCCAGTGGTGGTAGTGGTGGTGCGAAGCCTTCCGGCGGCTTTGGCGGAGACGACGACTTGTTCTCTAACGTGTGGCAGTAGTGGAACATCTTGGAAACATCTAGATCGGTTATTAGGGGATGGGTGGGTTTCTATACAACGTTTGCAGGCATGTTTGGGGCGTTTGCATGTTTAGGAGTCCATGTAGATCGCAAAATGGGGATCGATTTCAAAAATTGTACGACATGATGCGGTGAATATGGCCATGAATCTCGACGCGTGGAGGGTGAAAACAAGTATATTTCAAATAACGCCAACCCAACGCTGAACATTGACATGCTCTGAACCAAACAGTACTAAAGTGACTGGGTCTCTCGTGCTCCCTAAAAGGGGCGGGCTTCCTCCATCTGTTAGCCATGCACTCTGCCGCCTTGCCCCAGGCTCGGTATCCTTTGGCCTTGCGATTCCTCTTGTCCCGACTCGTAGCGCCCATTGAAAAGAGACGATACCTGCCACTGTGGATTCTAGGTGCTTCCTCCCCGAAAGTCAAAACTGCAACGCCGCGCTTTACACGGTCTGTACGCTCAGAGGATGAGTTTTACGCCATAGTACAGCACCAAGAAGGCGGCGATGATGATGCCCGACAGCTTCAGGATCGCGACGCGGTTACCCGAGGCTGCCATGCGGGTTAAGCGGCCGGCGGAGCCTTTCATCTGGGTGGTCATGGAGGAGAAGGTCTCGGACTGCGGGACGATGTTAGCCGATGTCGAGGGGTTTCCGGTAATCCCGGGGAGAGGGCGTGTAGACGAACAGTGTTGTCAATAACGTCCTGGGCGCGGGCGTTGTCGTAGATGTCGACGGTCACGCCGCGCAGGGCGGAGACCTTGGCGGATAGCTCATCGAGGCGCGCGTTGTTCTGGCGCTCGCGCTCGTAGGCCTCAGACATGGCGGATCGAGCGAGGAGAAGGTATCGCCTATATTGGAGGAGTATCGGAAAGGGGGGGATCGGTATTCGGCGTTCAGTTGCGATGATCCGGGCGGAGGAGATGATGATGGAGGGTTTCGGTCGAGGAGAAAGGTACGGGTTGGTAGGTTGTCGAGGAAAAGGAGGATTGTCAAGTCCGGATCGGGAAGAAAAAGACAAATGTGGTTGTCTCGTTGGAGTCGTTATCGCATCTAGAGGGCGTCGGCGATCGTCTGAAGGTTCCAAATGGTCAAAGTGTGTTCCAGGCGAAAGGGGGTTCGTTTCCAAAGCTTGAGAAAGCCGACCAGGACAAGCCCATGACGATTTCCACCACGCCCGGTTCGTGGGTACGTACCTGAGACCTGCACCGCCACACATCGAATTTCTCAAGCCACAGGTGCAAGGAAAAAAAAGGCCGTTGCATTGATTGGGGCTGGAGATTATTTATTCCCCGCCAAAAAAACCAAGAGTGACCAGGATTCCCGAGGGGCACTTTTAACGCCGCGGGGCGGGGCAGCTCTTTACCGAGAGGAGGTGGTTTGGTTGGGCAGCTATCGGACATCTCGTCAGCTTCCCCGAGTTATGATTTCCATGTCTCTTATGCTGTGGCTGATCTACAGTACGTTCTTTTTGACGGGAAGCCGGGAGTTGCGCTGC
Organism: Fusarium nematophilum; assembly: GCA_033030565.1. Lineage (NCBI taxonomy): Eukaryota > Fungi > Ascomycota > Sordariomycetes > Hypocreales > Nectriaceae > Fusarium > Fusarium nematophilum. Next base: position 147,532 of record JAVIXY010000016.1, read on the forward strand.
GCCACAACACGCGGCTGCCCCTTACGTAGGCGTGCGGCGAGCTCTCATGTGCTTTTTACGCCGCAACTTGACGTTTTCCCTCGCCTTCGCAAGCTACCTCACCTACGGCATCAACTTTTTTTTTACCTCTATTATAGCCATTACTCTCCTAAACATCATATATATATATCCTCACTCGTAAACGCAGAGCCTTGCCGTCGAAGCTCCCACCCGCTCACCGCCAAGACATCATCCGAGGCGCAGCAGCATCTGTCTGGTGACGAAGGAGCCGTGCAAGCTTGTAAACCCCACCCAAACCTCGTACTCTTCCCCGGTCCATCGCGAGCTTTCTTGGCTCCTTCAACAACCAAGAGACGCAAAAAGCAACGCGCAAAAGGACAGAGACGGTTCTGCAGCTGTGAAAAAGCGTAACAAGGCTTCCGCAAGATGGGCATCAACAACCCTCTCCCGTCGTCTATGGCGTGTAAGTCCGCCCAATCCGCGCTCATGATTGTGCATTCCCCTCATGGACCCAAAAGCACCCCTTTCCCTCTCGCGCATCCTCCTGTGTGAATTGCGCCTCTGGAGAGACATAAACTAACAGATTACTCTGCCAGCGGAGTGTAAGAAGTGCGGCAAGATTCTCGAATCATTCATCAACCCTCGCCAGGCTTTCGGCCCCGACAAGATCATTCCTCCGTCTATCCTCGCTAACGCAAAGGGTCTCGCCATCATCACCGTCCTGAAGGCCGGCTTCCTCGGATCCGGTCGGTTCGGTAGCGGTCTCGTTGTCGCGCGACTTCCCGATGGCTCCTGGAGCGCCCCCAGCGCTATTGCGACCGCTGGCGCCGGCTTCGGTGGCCAGATTGGGTTCGAGCTGACCGACTTTGTCTTCATCCTCAACGACGCCAACGCTGTCAAGACCTTTGCCCAGGCCGGATCCCTGACACTCGGCGGCAACGTCTCCCTGGCTGCCGGCCCCGTCGGCCGCAATGCCGAAGCTGCCGGTGCGGCATCGCTCAAGAGCGTCGCTGGCATCTTCAGCTACTCCAAGACCAAGGGCCTCTTCGCTGGCGTGTCGCTCGAGGGATCGGCCATTATTGAACGCCGCGATGCCAACGAGAAGATGTACGGCGCGCGCCACACGGCGCAGCAGCTGCTCACGGGCTCTGTGCGACCCCCGCCCCAGTCTGCCCCTCTCATGAACATCCTCAACTCGCGCGCCTTCAGCGGCATGAGGGTTGGCTCCACCGACGACTCCATGTACAACGATGCCCCCGTATACGACGACCGGCACGACGACGTTGTGTGGAACGGCCGGCGAGGGTCAGCATACGGCGAGGGCGTGCAGCGCGACCGCACGGGCACATACAACGACGACGGATTCGGCGCCCCGCAGCGGTCGAGCACGTGGCAGGACGACGTATACGACCGACCAGGCGGCGGTGGCGGCTTCGGCGCGCCATCGCGATCAAGCACCTTTTCCGCAGGAGGAGACGGAGACAACTACGTCTACCGCGACAACCCTGGCTTTGTTGCGGAGAAGAAGACGGGGCCCGGACGGCCCGCGGCGCCCAAGCCCAACTTTGCGGCCAAGCAAGCGATGCTCAAGAAGAACGAAGCAGTGGCTGTGTATAACTTTGACGCGGACCAAGCTGGTGATCTGGGCTTTAAGAAGGGCGAGATCATCACGATCCTGAAGAAAACCGACAGCGACAATGACTGGTGGTATGTAACCTCTGCATGCATATGCGACATGATAAAACAGAGTTGACTCAGACTGACACTACCTTCAGGACTGGCCAGATTGGCACGAGAACGGGCATCTTCCCGAGCAACTATGTCAAGATGAAGGAGTAAACGAACGGCTGGTCTGTCTTGGATTTTTTGATTTAAATACCCTTGTAGGCAACTTTTTTGGATGGATTAAAGCAAAGCACACTTTTGAAACAGCAACAACAACAAGTCTTTTGGACGAATTTGAGCAATCCCTCTGATGGGCTGTATCCTCGAATCTGCGCTGGACAGCGCTCGGGACCAACAGAATAACGTTTACGTTCGACGCGCGGGCAAAAGCGTCTGAACCTTTGTTTTCCGTTCATGCTACGCGCGCAACTTTATACTCGCCTCATGATTCCTCGTCGGCACTGCGCTGCAGCGGGTTCTTCTCTGCATCAACTCACTTCTTTGCTTCTACGTCCTCGTGATATCCACCCGGCGAAAAGACAAAGAGGCACATGCGCATGGTAGTTTGCACTTTATCCGCATTTCGTTATAAGGCAATGGTTATGTGGAGTGCATCTTTCTTTCTGGTCTGGGGGGGGCGTTTCATGTGGATTATAAGTTTGATCTTGCATTCTGGGGGCAATGGGGGTCTGGCAATTGGATCAGGATGTCTGCAAAAGCGGAGATGTATCAACTTAGAAAACAACTCTGCATGTTGAGCCTTATCTCACCCTACCCTCAGTCACAAACGTGCATATTGGGACTACGAAAGACGAGGTGGACGTGAGAATGGGAGTCATGGGACGGAGAAACATGTTGATCAAAAGCATCATTGTGCAGAAACCGAATGAAAAAAGAAATCTATGAGACCAAACGCCCTGCTCGATACACTCCCCTCTGTAATGAGCCCCCGTTGGCTCGTCAATCCTGAACGCCCTCATCTGCCTCGACGATGCCCTCCCCCCCCTCAGAGATCCATGCTCTCCGGGGTCAGATCCTTCTTCTCCACCCCCTTCTCGGCGAGGGCCGGCCGGGTCTTCTTGATAACCCGGATCCTCGTGGGGACCCTCCGGAGGATGTGCCACACGGCCTCCTCGGGGGTGTCCTTTACCTTGTGGACGACGAAGACGTCCGCAAGGTCCTTGCCGTGGCCGACACCCCTCTCGAGCTCGGTGATGCGCTCGCTGATCAGCTTGCGCATCCCCCGGTCCTCGCCGATGCGGCGGACGATCTTGAACTTGGGCCGGCCGCTGCGCCCGGACCCGCTGCTGCGAGGCGTGACAACCTCCTGGCGGCTCCGGACGATGATGTCGTTGCCCTTGAGCTCGTCCCACTCAAAGGTGTGGCGGAGATGGCCGGGCTGGTCCATCACGCTGGTGAACAGCCGGATGTCCTGGGCGTTGCCGTCGGACATCTGGACATTCTCCAGGTGGATGCCCTTGAACAGATCCCGGACACCGGCAACGCGACTGTACCAGGTGGGGTGCTGGATGAGGATTCTGTTGCGCGATCCTGGTAACATGTTAGAAGGCATGTCGAGATGTATGTAAAAGGGTATGTTGCGAATAGGGGGATGAAAAGTGAAAAGGGGAGATGTAGTCTCAAAGCTTGCTGGAGCGAAAAATGATGATGATGATGATGATGATGATGATGATGATGATGAGAGAGATATGTGACTTACGCTTCATCTGCTGGCGTCGCAGCTCAGCGAACTTGGCAGGAAGGTCCGCGATGGGGACGTCGCCGTCGTAGGCGAAAGCACCCTTCTTCTCGTCGTTGCAAGTAGCCATCTTGTCAGTGGGTGTGTGGATGAGGGTCGAAATGAGTGGATGATATGAGTGATGACGGAAGATTGGTGCGTTGGGAACGGAACTGGTTCGCGGGGATGTGGTGTTGATATCAGTGAGGATGAAAGAAGGATTGTGGATGATGAAGACGGAGAATAGCAGAGAAGGGTTTTTGATGTTCAAGATAGCTGAGCGTGAAGTAGATGAAGTCAGAGAGGAGCAGGGAAAAGAGCTGCGCAAAAGGAGGTATGAGATGAAGAGTTGAGATGAAGATTTGAGATGAAGAGTTGAGATGAAGACCTGAGGGGAACTGATCCGACTTCGATGTTGTGGGAAAATCTTGGTGTCGAGAGGGGAGAGGGAAGACCAAAATTTATACCCCTAGGGGAGACGCAAGTACAAACTGGCTTCACGAAATGCCTATTGTCAAACAGCGACAATAGGGCAATAGGCGGCGTTAGGTTGGAACTGGCAGATGAGTATAGTTCCTATATGCGTTTGCTATTCTACTTCTACGGGTCACGATGACTGCTCCGATGCGCCAACGGAGATAGCCCCCTCCCACTTAGAAACTTCCAGGCCACCGCCAGGACTGCAAACCTTGCAACTTGGCAACCCAAAAGTCTCTGCGTTTTGCTGTAATTCGATCCATGTAGAACTTGGCCGAAAGGCTCTTGTCACTTCCAGAGGCGACGTCTGCTTCATATTGTTCAAACAGACCTGCTGTTGCTTGGTCCAGCTCCTTCAGTGTTCCAGGGTCAGTGATAAGGACCGTGGGTCCAATCACCGATGTCGGGGTCTGGGGAGTTTGAACCAGAGGAGGCTTGATCGAAAGGGCTCCTGAAGCAGTTGACCCCACGTCCCTGTCAGTTTGACACTCGGCGTCCCTTGAGGCGACATGATACCCAGCAGTATTGGGTTTCGTATCCTTGACTTTAGGAATCTCCTCTAGTGAATGAGAGCCTGGATTGGTAAGGCTCCTTGATCTTTTGGATTTAGATGTGCATCGAGATTCCTCCTTTTGAATCGCGGGACTTTGGAGTGAGGTTGATCGCTTTGGGCGAGATTCAAAGGGAAGCTTCCGTGGCCGGGGCATTAGATCGCGAAAGTCCTTGACCCCCGCTTGCAATGCCTTCTGTCCATCATTAAATCTTTTAGCAGATTCGCCACCAGATCTGGGGAGTGTCGCTCCGTCCTTTGGTTCGCTGACCTCGATTTTTTTGGCATGGTCCAGGTGACTTGCATCGAGTGGCGGTGCAATGGCAGGCTCAGGAACGACAGCCGGTAAGTATTCGCCATTCGTCTGAGAGTCAACCTGGGGTGGAAATAACGTCGAGTCCGTACTGGGGTGTGAAGACTGACTTTGAGGTTGCTCGGGGTTGAATGAATGCTTGAGAGGAGAGCCAACCCGAGGCACGTGCATGTTTGGGTTTCCTCGACCCGGGAAAGCATTATAGGAATTCAACTGTGATACGGGCATGGATGAGAGTCTATGAGGGTAGGAGTAATCAGGAAGCGAGAATGTTCTTTGTGGGTACGAGATCTGGGGAGATGGCATTGGCTGAAAGGATGGGAAAGTTGGAGCGTATTGAAGAGGAGCATTCAACATTGCAGTAAATGATGAATCATATTGTGCTCTGAAATTCTGCACATTGTTCGGGAATGGAAGAGGGGGAGGAGTAATAGTCGAGAACCGTGGCCCGAAGCTGGAGGGGGCCTCAAAGGTAAAGGGTCGCTGGGTTGACGGCGCAACTGACGAGAGAGAGGTTGGTATGGAGTCCTTGACGTGGAGACCGGATTGCTGGAGTAAACAGACAGTAAGGGTAAAATCTCTCTTTCCTTCGAACTGCGCAATAATACTTTTGCCTTTCGCGGGAATATTGATGCACAGTTGATTAAGCTGCTTGTCGATGCTCGCGATTTCGTCGGGGGCCTGGGAGCTCCTCGCCAGATCGCCTATTCGAATGGAGATCTGGCTCGTTAGTACGCCGAACAGCAAGCCCATCATCTCGATGTGCGTACCAGTTCCTGTGTTCCATGATGAATCAGAACAATCAGAGTCCCGGTCTCTGCGTCGAGACGCCTCTCTCCCTCGACTGTCAGGGTAAAGATGCTTTGCGGGCGGCATGAGTTGTACGCTCGAGCCCAAACCTCATCACGGATTTCCAATCGCTTGAGTGGACAACAGGAGACTGGAGTAGGAGGCCCAGGCATGATGGATAAAGAAGATGGGTAGAATACAGGAGTTCACAGAACACCGGACGGAGGGTTTTGCGATGATATGTTAGTTATTGTAGCATTGACAGCGGCATTCAGGAGATGAAGAGATCAAGATCAAGTCCGGAAAATCACACGGATACTTTCACATTTGAAGGAGCTCCTAACCCGGGGAATTGAGGCTAGCTCCTTCCTTTCTATCCCTCGCCTCCCAACTCTGGGCAGGTACGGTGGTCGTCCCTGAAGTTGAGGTTGAAGAGGAATCATGCCGATTGGCTGACGGGGATAAGTGGCTGGAAGCCATCACGTGCTGATAAGCCGTAGCTTATCCTTGGGATTTTCGACACGCGCCGCGCCAACCAAACGACCTTCCGACCCATGCGATTCGACATTCACAGTGGACTCGGTTGACTACCAACCAAAGCGACAGTGTCTGTGAACGTCACACATTCGGTGAATACGAATTGTCTTGTTTTGCTGCCTACTCTGATGGACGCACCTGTCCATATTGGCGCCTACCATCAACCGCGACGACAGTAGCCTCGACGCGACCGACCGAACCCTCGATCATCAACCGTAGCTATCCACATTGCGCCAGCAGCCTTTACGCCCATTGAGCCAACAAAATTGTCCGATATTTGATCCCCCCGGCATAAGTGGTACCCGGATCCTCAGGTCGCCGCCAAGATGGCCCCCGTTCGCAACGACGTCCCGGCGCATGCCATCGACCGTACCCCCGAGTACGAAGACTTCATGACGCGACTCCGAGAATACCATACCAAGCGAGGAACGACGCTCGACCCAGAGCCCAAGGTCGGTGCGACTCACCTGGACCTGTTCAAGGTCTTTACCCACATCGTCGCCAACGGCGGCTATGACAAGGTCTCGGAGGAAAAACTGGCCTGGCGTCGCATGGCGGCCGAGCTTGGTATCTTCTCTAACAACGAGGCCTCGACCGCCTTCTCCCTCAAAGAGAAGTTCTACAAGAACCTCGCCGCGTTCGAGATCAGCACTGTCCACGGGAAGGAGCCGCCGCCCAAGGACATCCTCGAGGATGTAACGGCCAAGGGCGCCGGTCTGTTGACTCGCACTCGCGAGAACTTCCGAGGGAAGCGCGAGAGCAATATCGGTGCTACAGACTCGGCAGCATCAGGGGACGATGGGACACCAGCTCGCGAACGACCTGTTCCGGATGCTGCTGCCAGTGCGCGTGCATCGAGAGGCCTGCGTGAGGCGCCTCCCCAACGTGTCATTTTCCAGCCGGATACTGGCCCTTCTCGTACTACCAGGCACACATCAGCAGCGCATCATGCGAGCCATACGAACTCGCCGGCCGCAAACCCCCCTCAGACCCCCTCGCATCATCAAAACATGCCGCCCGTGCCACAACAGCAACAGCAGCAGCAGCAACAACAACAACAGCAGCAGAATTATCAAGGGAACCGAGGCCCATCAATCCTTCACCATCCTCCCAATCCCGAGAACACCTCCAACCTAGTCACCGCTTACCAGCCGCGGTTCCTCAAACCTCTGCAGCTCCGGGCTGTGGCAACGCCGAGCAATGCTCCCAATGAGTTCCAGAAAGCGCGGCAGCTTCATCCTATTAACCGACCACCAATGCAACCTGGCAGTAAGTGATTTGACCCTGTATGTACTACGAGGGATGATGGTCTAACAGTAGCAGCTGGCTTTGACGGTCCAAACATCTACATGCGCTGCCTAAACGCGCTGCGATCCAACATCCCTGCCGAGCAGGCCTTTGCCCTCAACCACCTTGTTAAGATCTCATTTGAGCGTGGCGATAAGTACAAGTTCGACTCTTTCCCAGGCCTTGCTGAAGGGTTGGTCGAGAAGGCGCTGGAGATTGGACACATCTTCTATCACGTCAAGTGGACAGTGTCCTGGGACTACTCTGCCGAGTCTGGCGAAATTGGTCTGCTTGATGGCAACTATGGCACGCAAGACATCCTCGAGCGGATCCAAAGCCTCATCGAGAAAGACCGGCCCGATGTTCTGCAAACCGAGGCCTATGCTGATGAGCTGGTCTTGATCACCGAAGCCGTGTTGACAATACGAAACATGGTCACTCTCCCAGAAAACGCACATAACATGTCCGACTTCTGTCCCATCAAGGACCTTATCTGTATCATCCTTCATCTACCGCACAAAGACACCCTTGTGGAGCTGAAGCATCTCACGCTCGACATTGCGGAACAGCTGACTCCGTTCATGAGTCTGGCGTCGGATGATCCCTTGTACAAGACACTGCTCGGGCAGATGATGTCTGAGGATCGCGGTACAATTCTTACGTCGCTTCGAGCGCTCGGTCGGATTTCGATGAATCTCGAAGCTACTAACAAGCTCGGCGATGTCCCAGGACCTGTGCTGGAGCGAATCGCAAGCTGGTTGCTTCTCAACGACGACGAACTTATCGATGCCTGTCTTGACTTTCTCTATCAGTACACTGCCGTCGTGTCCAATGTGGACAATCTGATGCGGTCCCTGACACCCGAGAACCTCGTCGACCACCTTACCCGTCTACTCGCCCACGGCGCGCGCAAAATCCAGCACGAGTTTATCCTGGCGCCGGAGCAGAGAGTTCCAGCCCGCGACCAAATCGCTCCCATGCCCGAGGACCTCCTTCAGGAGATGCTCAAGCTCGAGGAACCCGACCGCGTGCACCGCTGGGTTCGCTGCTTCTTCGAAGAGGACAGCAACTCGTTTGTGACACAGCTCGCTGCCTGGCAGGCATACCAGAACGCCTTTGTCGGCCCCCTGAAAGCCATTGGACAGCCACTGATCACACCCGCCGACTTCATCAGAAATAGCACGTCCGTGTACAAGGACTCGAACGCCCAGGTCCTTAGAGAGCCGGGCGATCCGCAGCAAAAGTTCATCATCCATGGCATACGAGCACGGCCGAGGCCTCTGAGCACCGACGGCAAGGAGTACGGGCGATGTCTCTGGGCCTCGAATCCCAGCAAAAAGAACGAAAAGTGCGGGCACTTCTACCTCCGCCCCGAGCAGATGTGGAATCACGTCCTCACGTCGCACCTGGGCGAGACGCGCAACGCTGAAGGACAGTTTGATAACGCCGAGAAGGAGTACACATGCACCTGGGGGGAGTGCTCTCGCTTTGCGACGGGTACGAAAATGCACCTCCAGGACTTTGCAAGGCACATCAACACGCACATCTCGGCGATGCTACCCAGCGAGGCGCAGTCTCGGCAGCCAGAGCGATCCTGGATCATCCCGGCCAAGACCATGGCTGTGACCTTCGAGGAGACCATGACAGTGCGGGACGAGCGGAACCCGAATCTGCCGCCTCAAGCGGCGGGTATACCCCTCAGCGCCGCGCTCGTGTTGCGCAACGTGGCTCGCAACGTGGTCAAGACGGAAGCTGAGGAGGAGTTGCTCAAGAAGCAGGCCAAGACGGGCGAGACCGGAGGATGGAATGAGACCCTCTTCCGCCCCATCTTGCCGCGACTGTTTGAGATTCTTGCGGAGAACAGGGCTCTGGTATGTCACTTGACCTCGCTCCACGACTTCCCCAACCCCTTTTCCCCCGCTCGTGTGGACAAACACGTCCGTGCTAACTTCATCTCGCAGAGTCCCTACATTGCATCATTGCTTGATCTGATCCGCATCGACAGCGACGGCCAAGGCCGTTGACGGAGCTGTGGGGCCGCGATTCGCTGGTAACGAGCGGGGGTGGGTCGAGCCCCGGACGGAGGCGTTTTTCGAGATCTCGGAGGTCGACCGACGACCGACATGCCGACGCAGCCTCCTCGTGAGATGCTGGTGGTGTTGAACCCCAGACAACGCAGCCTCTTCCCCTCTTTACCCCGCGATTTGATCTCACAGACCAGTTGGACAGCGCTCAATCCGGGGCAAGGGAAATATGGCGGAAATCACACTCAATGCAAGAAGCAATGGGGTGCAGTAGGAGATGAGACGAGGCGTTTTTGTGGCGGGGCGTCTCGACGCCTGGCATGACGAATGGTGCTTTGGCAGAGGGAATTATTTGCTGCGATTTAATTCCGCAAGAGCTGTTTCGCGCGGGCGGAAGAGAAAATGGCTACGGGGGATCAGCGTGGCTTTGCGTGTTTTGATTGATTTTGTCTAATTTTGGCTTGTGTAATAATACCCTGCCCTGGGCGTTTGGGCTGGCTGGTGTTGGATGAGATGAGGCGATGGGGGGGCAGCAGCAAGCTCGGAAGATGTAACTTGAGAGGCTGAGCGGATTCAGCAGCTTCGGCACTTGCGACGCGCCTGACGCGCCAAGTGAGAGAAGATAGATAGACTTAGACGGCAGATCGATAACTGATGTGATCTTGTCTTGGCGAATTGACGCGTTGCCAATGGGTGTTTCCAAGCACGGGCGATGGACGTGTAAGTCCGTAAAGCTGGGACGGACGGTTAGGCGTCTGGTAACGTGATCGCGCAGCCAAGAAGAGATCTGGCATGTACTGCGCAGATAGATACGATAGCAGATAGCTTAATCCGCGCAGGGCGTATGAAGGAGAGATTCACCGGCCCGGAAGAGGTCAGGATGCTTGGCGCGGCTTCGGAGGCTGCTGCACGGCGCCGGGCCGGTCCTTGGGTGGCAGCTGCTTGGCCCTCGCCCTCGGTGCGCTCGTCCGGACGGGGACCGCCGTCATGCGCAACGGACGCGGACCCAGGCTGCAGATTCGCAGATTCACGCTGCAAACGGGGGTTGTGGCTTGGTCAACATCGGCGGCTCATTCTCGTGGCATCAGGGAAAGTCGGGCGAAGTCGAGCATTTGGAGCCGAGATCCACCCGTACCCCGGACTCTGCACATCTGGTAGGCTCCTGGGGCCCGTGCACAACCCCCTGGGCTGGCTATCCGCTATCGTGCTCGAGTCCCTGCTCTCCCCACGCGCATCGCAGATTGTGCCACGCTGCGCCTGGACTAACGATGGGACGGCTTCTGCAGACATTCTGGAACCCGCCCAATGCATGCAGAGAGGGGAGGGGGGGAGGTGGACAAGCTCCCCCCCCCACCACGACGATAGCTCCCAGAGCGGCAGGGAAGCCAACAATAACGGCCAGGCCAACCCGCACCAAATTTCAGCCTCGTGGTGTGAGGCCAGCCCTTCAACTTGGCATGATCTTCATATCTGCCACACTATCAGACCGCCTGCCTGTGGTTGCGTTGGGTTGCGTTGCTTTGGCTGTGGTTGTAGTTATGCAGAAGAGAGATGCTGATGCATCGTAGATCTATCTCATTGTGCCCGCCCCGTCGGCCAAAGGCCGCTGTCGGTGCCGCCATGTCCGCCATTGGCCTCGAAGAAACTTTGCAGGATTTTCTGAATGTTTGAGCATGCTGAAGCAACCCTAGGTGGACTCGACGGATACCGAGGAGTAGGGATTTCCAAGAACCCTTGTGGGGCCCCCCCAAGGAGTTCCAAGTCCGCTCTGCCCCGCGCAGGAATTGTGCTGCCTGGGCTAGCAAAGTTGAATTTTGACAACGGTGGGCACTCGAAGGTGGAAAGCTTGGTCCTGACCCTGCTTGACAAATTTGCTGATAATGGGCTTCATGACATGGACTTTGCCCGAAACTGCAATGTGTGAAATGCGTACATGAGTTACCAGGGGTGAGGGTTTGTCTAAGCAATGCGGGCGTGCAGTTGGTGATGCGCAAAATGCGTCGCGGCGCTCAAGCAAGCAGGGAATATCGTCTGATGGCCGAGACCCGCCAAGACTGCCAGATTGATGCGGCAAGCCATCGATGCAGGTGAATTGCTAGTAGGTATCGAGATGTTGAGAGACACACCGTAGTTCTGGAGTTTCGCTTTTGCCTGACTTCGTCCTACCCAAGCGTCACCGGCCTCCAACTTGTCCAAGGGTAACGGAAGACTCGGTGGCTATCATCAATGCCTGTACCGGATTCGAGAACGACATGCCGTCATGAGTAACAGTTGCCACCGCTCCAAGAGGGCGACGTCAATTGGTAACACATTCTTTCTCGTCATTCGGCTCAGCCGCTCTTGTGCCTGTAGCACAACCGGTTGTGACCCCCCACCGAGGCTCGAGTTACCTACCTTTCGGTCACCGTTTCCTATCGCTTCCTTCGACGAGGACACGCAAGCTAGTTAGAAGCAGAAAATTCCTCGCAGGGTGGGGTGAACTGGCTCCAATCGAGTGGGCCATCTCGGCCAGGCGTTAAGGTTGTCTTGGCAATCTCCCGGTTGTCTATCCGTGACATTGGAATGCTAGCTCGTCAGCAGTTGTGTAGCTCAGAGTAATATTATTACGCCGCACACCGTGGTGAGGCGGCAGACCCAGAATGAACACCATGCCGGAAATCAGGCATAGGAAAACTCTGAAGCAGGGCAACATTGCAAGGACAATAACCTCAGCAAGATCTCGCCTGTCGGTCATCTCGATGTCCGTGGCTGCGATTCAACCTCTTGGGTGTGGGTCTCTCGAGCCGTGCAGTGCAGTCTGCTGCAGAACTACAACCAGCAATTGGTTGGTAACAAGGTCGAGATTTCAAGTCATGAGGAGGAAACTAAATCCGGCAATGTTGCCCGAATACAAGCCTGCATTCGAAGCCACGAATTATGCCTTCGATCGAGCAATTGGATGGGACAGGCTGTTCGATGAGATGAAGCCAATGGTAGCACCACCAAGATCATGGCGCAGGCTGAGTAAGTGAGTGGAGTATCTGAACGTTGACGCAAGGGAGCGGAAGCTCTGCTGTTTCCCCCCGTGTCGGCCGCTGCCGTTGTCGTTGGTGGATGAGACAGATGATGGCGGTCCGCGGGGAATAAGACAAAGCCACCATGTCCACATGACGGACTCCTGAAATGAAAGTGCGGTCTCGGTGAGGTGCCAGGCAGGTCGGGGTTGCAACAACTCACACCCCACGTAGCTGACTCGAATGTGATCTGCTGGGATTTTGACCGTGTCACTGATGACTTGAAACCTTGGTGTCAGGGACATGCCAAATTACATGTCTGTGCCTCATCTCGGATCTTCATGGTTTGCAAATAGTATTTGAACCGGCCCAAGGTCAAGCCCTTGAAGCGGACTGGTGCAATCCAACTCGATGGGCGGTGAAAAGCGAGGCGGAGGGACAGAGAATTCGTCTGCCTGAAAAGATGGGGGGAAAGGGGGGGGAACACAACCGAAACGTTGTCTCCATTGGCATCCTCCGGGCTACTGCAAGCCGCGGCGGGTGTCACCAGTGAGGAGGGGGAGAAAACAGATTGTTGATGAGGGGACTCGATTGAGTGATTGTTGAGTGGGCGGGCAGACGCTGGATGGTCCTGCGGTCGGTCGGCCTCAATGGGATTTGGCGAACCGTCTCGACTCTCTGGACGGTGTGCGGATAAGACTGCTGGTGTTGAGGCCCAGCGACAGTAAAAGTCCTTGTCTGTGCTTGTTCTCTGCCGGGAGTCCGGGCAGCTGCATACCGAAACCAAGCGAAACACGGCACTCCAAAATTAGACGGGGAAAAAGCTCTGCCCCGGGCCGCTCGGGGACCGAGGATTCCATTACCATTTGCCACTCGCGGCGGAGAGCGGCCAGCTCTGATGAGCTCATCTAAAGGCCATGAATACTACCCAGATAATAGTGATTTGGTAGGGTAGGGCAGGGTGGTGGGCGAGAGAGTGGGCGTGCCGGTCGGCGCCGTGGATGAGGTGGGGACATAGGGAGACAGCTACCGAGAGAGCTACCCCTGTAGCCTCCCCGAGAAGCCCCTAAGATTTAGCGCGGTATGGGCCTGTCATCCCCTGTGGATGCCCTGACCTTAAGAGCCCGGACCACCTGCGCCTTGGACCACCAGGGCCTGAAGACCCGCCATAGCTCCCCACAGGAATGGGGCGTCCCAGTGGGATTGATCGTCTTTTGGTGCATCCTTTGATGGCGGATCCGTGTTCCTGAGCGCAAGGTGACTGTGGCACATGCTGTCGTCAGGGCCAAGGGGGCTCGTTGTTCACGAGGGCCAGGTCCCGTGTTCTGGTGTAAATATGGCGGTCATTTCATCGTGTCTGGCAGCACCAATGGGCTGCGGCTCGGCTGGATTCTCGTTTCCTTGACGAAGCGCAATGCAAGCTGTGTTTGTGTATCGTTCCAAGCCAAGGTTGTTGTTCCATTTGAGGTGGTGAGATTGGTGCGAGGTGGAGGAGGGAAGAGGGCGCGAGGCTAAAGAGGTGAGGAGCCGCACAATTGGAAGCCACCACATATGCACGTCCGAATGGGGGCATCGAGAAGGAGCAACCAACCCGAGTCGCGATCTTCACCACACCTCAGGCTGCTGCCAAAGGAGGAGGTCAGGCCAGAGATGGAGACGAAGGAGAGCCGGGCCGGGCTTGAGCGCGTCTAGACGCACTGCTCTTGGCGCCAATTGCCAACATGGATTGACAATGGATCCGTCTCTATTTCGTGAAACAAATAAGGGCGTCATATCATCGGGGAAGAAGAATCTGGCGGTAGAGTTTGGCCTAGACGACGGGATCTAAACATAGCCCTGGATGGAGGCGAGAGGAAACAAGACCCGGAGGCTAGTGTCATTGCCAACTTCCCCAAACACCAAATCCCAAGATCATCACTCGCAAATTAAGCTAGAAAAACTTCCATCACTCACACAGCAAACTGCTGCAACCTGGCTTTACCCCAAAACAAAGGTCCATCACAGCTCTCGTCCTTATCACCGAAACCGCCATGGCCATGCAGTCCCCCACACTGCTTGCCCGCCTGCCCGCCTGCCCACACCCCCGGGGCTCGCCTGGTCTGACAATTCGAATCTCGTTGCTTCTTCCAACCCCTTGGCCTTGGGCTGCCGCAGCCGCTGCCACTCCCCCCAGCTGCGCATGGCCCTTGCACTCGATCTTGTGACCAGCAAAAAAGTCTCCATCCTGTCGCGTCAAGGAGGGAGTCCCCCCCGGCTCATGCGACATCGGTCCCCCGCGGTCTTGGGTACGTGCGTCCCCTTAGGACGAGCTACCAGGGACGGGGGATGAACAACACGCACGACACAGCTCAGCCCAGGTCTGCAATTCCCAACAAGCATTGCCAGACGCTCACCGTTTTACACCGAAGTCGGTGAGCATTGTGTCTCCCCTTGCTTGAGGAACGGTCAGCGTGCCTACAGTTGCTCCACCTACCTACCGGCCGTCACCTCCAGCTGTTATTAGTATATAAATGCACAACTGGGCGGTCGAAAGCACTTCTCCTTTCTGCCCTCCTCACCACCGCACACTTCCTCGCAACCGCAAAACTGCAATCTTACGCAACACAATCGCCCTGAAACAACCCGCATTCCCAGCTTCCAAAGCGGTATGTAACCCCCTTGGAGCTCCCTGCGGCATCCTCCCCCATCGCAGGTGACCGAAGAGACCATGTCAACCTGTCTCAATGGCGCTTGCCAAAGGGCCAGAACGCCCGAGAAGATGATGATGGAGAGCAGCCTGGCATAGCTGACACGCTTTGTTGTGCAGACACCTTGACACACCTAACCCTGCACACCACTCGGACAAGATATCTCTTGTGCGGCATTCGCCACCCCAGCAAAGCCCGGATCCGAAGTTTCCAGCTCGGATCTCCGTCGACCAAGACAACAAAGACATCACATCATAGCAGCCCAGTTGCCGTTCTGGAGTCGCTATTGAGGAGCCCCGAAAATAGTACCGGTCCTCCCCCCATCACATAGCAGCACGCCCACAGACATCGAACCTTTCCCCCTTTCGGACATTCACCTCCATCACAGAAGGATCATCCCGTTGGAAATCCTACCCACGGCGTTCTCCTCTCGCAAGATCGGCAACGGCAACACAACACGCACGCGTTCCTTCTCAGCGCCTGTTTGCACTCCCGGTTCCACTGAATCAATCCAGACCCCGCTCCCCCCCCTCCTTCAGCAAGCACTAGAAGCCCCAAGCCCCAAGCCTGACACCAGAGCCGCCCAAGCAGCAGATCTCTGGATTCTAGCCCCAGCTGAAGTTGATTTCTGACTTCTGCTCCCCTTTTGCCTTACGGACTTCCCGCCGCACTAAACTCTGCAGTAGCAGATCCCTGCGACCCCTACTCTCGCACGTCCCCTGCCTGCCACTACCTGTGTACTGGTACCTGTCTCCAAAAAAAATCGCCCCCCGGCCCAGATTTTTTTTTCTGCTTCACCTCCGCCACACCTCGCCCTCTCACTCCGTGATTCAGTACAGACCCACACGCCGAACTCCGGTGAGATCATCTCGACTATATATCAAGCCTCCCTCTGTCGCTGAAAGAAATCCCCTTCCCTTCATCGACATCCGCATTCTCTTCCTTCTTTCTCCAAAGCAATAAGCTTTCGCCTTGACTCATACCAAGCAAGGTACCTAATATACCCAAGCCTGCGCCTCATCCCTTATATAAACCTTGACAACCTCATACACCTGCAACACACTCTTCACCTTCTCCCTCTTTTTCACAGCCCCCCCATCACAACATCACCACAATGTCTGCCGCCGCTCGCAACGTCCTACGCATCTCTCGGGCTGCTGCCCCTACCGTCCCCCGTACCGCTGTCCGATGCTTCTCTGCCACCCGCATCAACCGGGTTCATGACACCGCCAACAAGAAGAGCGTCGTCCGCGAGAAGGAGGTGCCCGTCACCGTCTACAGTGCTGGCCAGGGCACCGGTGACAAGCACACCGTCAACGTTCCTGAGGGCGCCGCTCGCGTCCCCCACGACAGCCCCGTCCCTCCTACCGACAACGATGTTGTCCAACCCCTGACCCGCAAGGTCTTTGAGCAGCTGCCCCAGACCATGCGCAACATGAGCGTCTACGGCAAGACGATCATCGTCACTGGTGGTGCCCGTGGTCTTGGCAACTACATGGCTCGCGCCTGTGCCGAGGCTGGTGCCAAGAACATTGTCATCTTTGACGCCAACCAGGAGCTTGGTGACGAGTCCGCTGCTGAGCTGCACGACAAGACCGGCCTCCCCGTTTCCTTCTTCAAGGTCGATGTCCGTGACGGCGCTGCCATCAACGCCGCCGTCGACGAGGTTGTTGAGCGCTATGGCGCCCCTGATGTCCTCGTCAACTCTGCTGGTATTGCCGACTCCAACATCAAGGCGGAGACGTACGATCCCGCCATGTTCCGCCGTCTCATCGACATCAACCTTAACGGCTCCTTCCTCATGTCCCAGGCTGTGGGTCGCGCCATGATGGCCGCTGGCAAGCCCGGCAGCATCGTCCTCGTCGCTTCCATGTCTGGCTCCATTGTCAACTACCCCCAGGAGCAAAGCTGCTACAACGCGTCCAAGGCTGGTGTCATCCAGCTCGGCAAGTCCCTCGCTGCCGAGTGGGCCAAGTACGACATCCGGGTCAACTGCATCTCCCCCGGCTACATGGACACCGCCCTGAACCGCGTCCCTGCTCTCGATGCCCAGAAGAAGATCTGGAAGTCTCTGACCCCCCAGAACCGCCTGGGCAACGTTGACGAGCTCAACGGCCTCTGCGTCTTCCTCGCCTCCGACTCGTCCAAGTTCATGACTGGCGCCAACTGCATCATTGACGGTGGCTACACCTGCTACTAAGCGACCAGCTGCTGTCCTGCATTGTTTTGAGGAATTGCGAAAAAGCGAATTTGACGAAGAAGATTAAGACGCGCAGTCCTAGAAGAGGATCTGCCTTATGTTTTTCCGTTTGTTTGGAGTTTTGGGCATGGATCAAGGTTTCTTTTTCACCCTTTTGACAAGGGCCAAAAAATTAGGGAAGCATGAGGATACAAATAGAGAGCTCTGGATATGATTTAGAGCAAGAGAGTTTGCGCCGTATTAGTCGCGGTCGCAACAGGATCCTGGAAGAGGGGATCTGAATTTAATTGGCCATTGGCATATTACACCAGCAATTTCTCTGTTCAAGTGATGCTCGTCCACCAGTCCATACCGGTTGATGCTTCTTTCGCCTAATGATGATCCAAATTCGTCGCATTAGAGTTAAACACCCTTGGGCGCTAAGCGGTGGTTTCCTTGCGCTGATCGTCCAAGTCCACGATAGCACATACTTGGCACAAAATACCATGCACAAGATGGATACCCTCTCTCCACTGACAAGAAACATGCACATCCCATGCACGTAATCCCTAGCCTCACATTGGCCGCAAGCTTCCGAACAGCCAATCACATCCGCCCGATCCCATTGAAAACGGCAATCTGAACACCTCAGCCCATGCGGTCCCCGCTCTCTCTCATTCTGTCTGCAGCCCTTCACCGCTTCATCTCCCAGCTGCCAACCCGGGACGCGGGAAGCCGGAATTTACAGGCGGTGGAGACGGGAGATGGGCTGATGCCAGCATGGCGAGGGGACAGGGGATGAAGAAGAGAGAGAGAGAGAGGTTAATGGAATGGGAGGCTGATGAAAAGTTGGGGGAGTCCTTTTTTAAGGTTGGACTGACATGTCTCACCAGAAAGCCACTGAAGAAAACGCAGGAAACTGAGACAAGACATCTATATATCATCACTCAAACCACCAAACTTTAAAACCGCGATATAATATCTGATCACAACACCCCAGACACGAGTCAAGAAGGGGAAGAAAAAAAAAACTGCCCATCTCCCTCCACACAAACTCTCCAAAACCAACGAACCAAGGCGCACCACGTTCCGCCAGGGTGCGCTTGCATCCATCCCGCCCGCCGCAAAACACACCTGCTACAGAGTCCAATCTACTGATCGATAGCTACCTTGTTACAGTCAAGGACTTTTTTTTTTTAACGGAGGGCCCCGATGGATGGAGACCCGCCCTTCCAAGCCGGACCGCGCAACTAGACCGGCCGGCAGCCCTTCCCGCCTTTTTTCGGCTCACAGGCCAAGATGTGTTGATGCGGCGGCGGTGGGCGAGGGAGGCAGGGAGAGAGAGGGGGGGTGGTTGTTTGGAAAAGCATGAATAAACCGGCGGGACTTGGTTCCTTTTCGTCTTCTTCCTCTTTCTGAATCCAAACCTCGCAAAATCTAGATCTACCTTGAATCCTCCTCCCTCGGAAAAGATAATACACCAAGCTTGAGCACGAGACCCATTGTCTGTTTCTCCGTACAGTCACCGCTATTCCTTCAACCCCCCCAAGAGTAACAAAACGTTCCAGGCCGAAGCACTCGTCCGGCCCATCTATCCATATCTATCATCGTCCAAGCACGCGCCCGCTTAAAACAAAGAAACACGGCCGCCTTTCAAGATGCAACTCCTCTGCTCCCCTCCCATCTTCCGCATCGCCCGCTCCCTCCGCAACCGCCTCCTCAACGCAGCCTCCCTCCTGCCCGCCGCGCCCGCCGCCGCCGCCACCTCGATCCGCAACTCCCTCCACTTCTCGTCGCCCTTCCACTCGCACTCCCACCACGACAAGCTCAAGCACCAAGCCCGGCCCGCCGCCCTCGGCACCGTCGCCGTCCTGGGGAACGGCCTGCCTGCGGGGATGGAGGCACACGCCGCCGTCAAGTCTGGGGAGGGCTGCGCGAGGCTCAGGAGGCACATGAGCCCCTTCTACCAGCACTGGGAGCAGGGGAGCTTTCTCTTCCACGGCAAGAGCAAGTTTGTCTAGAGCTGCGGCGGGTTTGACGGATAATGAGCGACCCCGGGCGCCCTGGCCTCAGCAGTTTCTGTGTCCTTTTTTGCGTTGTTGTGCCTTTTTGCCGCCATGTTTTTTGCACTTGATGTTTGACTTTCGTTCGTTGGGCTGGGGCCGGTATGACAAAACGATGATATATATCATGATATATGATGATGACAACAGCAACAATGGTCATTGGAGAATGTGAGAAGGAAGCTTTTCATCTCTCTTCACTAGAAAAAACACACTCAAACACACACATACACACATGTCCCTGTCCACTGTGCACCCCCCCGAGAAACCAAGTAACAAAGCAAACAATTTTTTTTTAATGAGTCAAAGCTGGTGAGGAGAGGAGGGGGCCAGGTCTAGCAACATAATAGACCCAACCTCGAGTGTGAACTCGATGTGCAAGAAACAGTTCGTATGCAGGGGTATATCCAGCGTGTCATTTCTATGTGCTTCCAGGCGTCGTCATCTGCGTCCACCTGCCGGCACCGTGGTTTTTTTTTTTCTCTCTTCTTTTCTTTTCCTTTGTGGTGAATGTCTCGGCTCTTTGCGTCTCCATACGCATCAATCCGAGAGGCTTTTTTCCGTGACGCAGCATCATGACAACTCCCCACTTCAAGATGCAAGGCCTGCTATGATAGTTGAACAACTTTGGAAGAAAATGGTCATTAGATAGTTGAGAATCCAGGATCGTGATCGTCATGCGTGATCGTGATCCGCCGGGGACCTGGTCGTATTGCTGAGTCCCGCCGTCGCCGATCATCGTGATGCCGTAAAGGTACAAGGACGATGTCGGATCATCGTCTAAACAACGCTGATAATCGGATGTGTACCCTCTCCCTTTCCCGTCCTGGGGGATATGCGGGAGGTTTGGTTCGCTTCGGGCGTACCTACTGCCCCTTGCGAGCCTTTTCCTGCGCCCTTTGTTCTCGGGCAGCTCGTACCAACGGCGAGAGTTGTGCCAAATCAACACACTGCTTCATGAATTCGTGCTGCACCAGTTAGCATAGAGGCCATATTGGACGAGGACGGATACACATACCCTGAGCAGATCATGGGCGCTGGCTCGCTTCTCGGGATCGACCTTGAGCGCAAAGTACAAAAAGTCCTTGAACACTGGTGACAGATCCTGCTCGTTCTTGATGTGAGGCGTTCCGTTGGTCGCAATCAACCACAGAGCTCGCAAGGGAGATTCGGTCAGGTATGGCGGCTCGCCTTCTATCATTTCGATCGCCATGATGCCCAGAGACCAAATATCGACCTTGCGCCCGTACTCTTTCCTAGTGACTACTTCGGGTGCCATCCAGTACGGTGTCCCCACCATTGTCGTCCGCTTGTTCTGGGCTTCGTTGATTGTGGCGCAGAATCCAAAGTCGGCTGCTCGGGTTAGCCACGTCTCTCCACGCCTGCTGGGGGGCACACTCACTGAGCTTGATGTTACCCTCCATCGAGAGCAAAATGTTATCCGACTTGATATCGCGGTGAATCACCCCCTTGGAGTGCAGATGTTGCAGTCCTTTGAGCGTCTCCCGGCACACCGAGGCAATCTGTCCCTCCGACATGATGTTGAAGGTGACAACATCCGTAAGGCTGCCACCCTCCATAAACTCCATCACGACCCACAGCTCGCCGCCGCACAGGTAGCTGTCGATAAAGTTGACAATGTTGGGATGTGAGCTGTCCTTCATGACGAGAATCTCGTTGATGATCAGGTCCTTCTTAGGTTGCTGCTCGAGGTTCATCTGCTTGATGGCCACCAGTCGGTTCGTGCCGCGCTCATGGCCGGTGAAGACGCCACCAGACGCACCCTGGCCAATCTTGTTGAAGCCTCGGTAAATGTCTCGGGGGTCGCCCTCGTTGCATATGCGCTTGAGCGACGCAACCACGTCGATAGCAGCGCTTTGGCGAGCCCGGTGCCGCGGCCTCGCCCCGGGAACGCCGCCAGGACCGGCCTGCTGACGTGACGCACTCGACATACCGTTGGCCTGTCCATACGCGGAATTGGGCTGTACGACGTTTGGGTTCTGGGGGTGAGGAGTCCTCTTGCTGGGAGCCCGGCCGATCTGGCCAGACATGGCAGCCTGCGCCTGGGCTAGAGCTTGCTCCTGCTGCTGTTGCAAGAGCTGCTGCTGATAGGCGGCGGCCTGCGCCTGGGCGAGTTGAGGGTTGGGCTGGGGTGCGGTCGGCGCGTAGGGCGACGGTCCGGCGACGCGCGAATTGGATCTCGATCGGTGTTCTTCGGGGAGCATGGGGCCGTTGTCCTTTGACAAGCCGTACGAGTCGTCACCGGCCTGGGACATGCCGATGCCAGAGTCCTTGGCGGTGTAGGTGCCTTGGGGCAGGTGTCGGTTGTTCATACTGACGGGCGGCTTCGGGGCCGGGCGGCTGGGCATCAGGTCTTTGCCAGGCATATGGCCTCTGGGAACGGGCGGTGGGGCCCTGGGATTCTCAAAACTTCCTTCATGATTGACAGTTGGAAACCTGGGGTTCGTAGATGTATTATTCGGTGACATACCCATATAGTTTGACGGGTACATGCCCGGTGATGCTGCAGTCGCCGGAGAGGTGGCGTACGTGCCAGCGTGATGGAACTTTTCGAGGACCTGGTCCTCAGGAGGTCTCTCTGTGGTCTCCTTGTAGAACTGCAAAATATCAACCATCGTCTGCGGGTTCTCTCGCCTCTCCTTTTCTGGAATTCCGCTCTCGTTGATGAGCCGTTGCCATTCCTTGGGCAGGCCCTGGAAGATGATGTTAACGGCGGGCGCAAGTCTGCTTGGAGGGATGGACTAACCGTGAACTGGCCGGTGGAGCTGTCATAGCCGACGTGGGTGACGTGAACGGGGTTCTCTGGCGCCGAGATGATAGGTTTCTTAGGAGAGCCGACCAAGCTGTTCATGAAGCCCGAGAAGCCCGACTTCTTGCGAAGGACGGCAGGCTTGAGGTCTCTGCCGTCGTCCGAGTATCGCTTGGGGTTGATGGATGAGCCATCGGTCGGGACCCTTGGGCCGAGGCCCTTTTCGGACAGAGACGAGTCCATCGCGGTGAAGCTGGCCGAGGTTCGCAGGACGGGGCTCGCGAGCCTCGAGTCGGTGCCGGACTTGACGAGCTGGGGCGGGAACTGACGGTGGGCAGGAGCCTGGGGACTCGGGACCTTTGTAGACTCGATGCGGTTGAGGATGGCAGCGCCGTCAAAGGGGGCGCCGATTAGGTCGTCGGGGGCGGCGGTCTTGCTGAGGGGCCTGAGGTGAGAGTCGGAGAGGCGGTCGGGATGACGAGGGACTGGCGCCCAGTGGCTAGCGGGGGCAAAGTCGCCCTGAGGTAAGATGGGAGATGGGTTCGGCCGCAGGGAGTTGTTATTGTTGTTGTAAGAGGAGGATGAAGATGGATTAGACTCGAGGGGATACCAGGGCGCAGAGACAAGACTGTCGGACACGGTCGCGGGGTTGGAGCGGGCTGGGGGAGCGCTGGGGGCCCGTCTCAGGCTCTGTGAGCTGCGTTTGCTCTCGAGGGACTGGGCGTCGAAGCCACCACCACCATCGAAGCCGGACGAGGAGCGGGCGTAGTGGTGAGAGGGAGGCTTCTTGATGAGCTTGCGACGGTGGGAAGTTGCGGTGGAAGCAGACGCAGACGACGCAGAGGCGTATCCAGGGCCGTCCATGGTCCAGCGGCAGCAGAAGCAGCCTCGCAACAGACGAGTTGGGGCCCTTGGGGCTAAAAAAAGGTCTCAGGACGGCTACTAGGTACGGAGGTTTTCGATGGGTCGAGCGGGTGGAGGAGGCACCGCGCGGAAGGACAGGACAGGACGGGACAGGGTGTGTGTGCAAGGAGGCCTGGAGTCCGAGGAAGGAGGAAGACTGGAAAAGGGAAAAGACGCGTGCAGGCGCAGGCGGCTTCGGCGGCCAGAGGCTCTACCTCTAAACGCTACGCTTCTTTGGAGGGAGAGCCAACAGAACCAACAAAGCCAAACAATGGCAGGAGATGGTCAAACGTAGGGGTGAATGAACCTGGGTAGACTGGGCCTTGGAGTGCGTGGACTGGGGACACAACGCGGGGGTGTGGTGTGGGCGAAGGATGCTGCGGTGGCGGATGCTGGATACTGGATACAGGAGTTGCTGAAGCAAGCCGGGTTGCCTTTTTTTTTTCCGGCCCCGAGTTGGTGACGCAGCTTTTGGTTCTGCTGGGAAACCTGCCCGCGTCGAGAGGGAGAGAAAGAGCGTGCGATCGATACGGCCACCCACTGATGAGATGCTCAACGGGGAAATGACCAAGGTGGGTTGGGGGAATCAGGTTTGGGGTGAGAGAAGAGAAGGAAGCACACAAGAGGGGGGAAAACACACACACTGTGCTGAGTGTAAGCCCTGGATGGGATCGTTATTACGGGACACAAGGTGATGGAGAAGGGTGAGATGAATCGGAATGCGGGACCGCGGATAAGATAGCAGGTCCTTGAATGTCAGAATGGGGGGGTGCTTGTGGGAATTCGATGGGGCACCCCCGATAGATCAAGGGTTGACAATCGAAGATTCTTTCTCACCTCGGGCCAGCCTGATTGATACTGCTGTGCCGCGTCTACCAAGTTTTCCTTCCAGCTGCTTCTCCTGTGCTGACGGGATTGAAGATGCGGCCGGGGATAAATGGCTGTTCTTCTTCCTCCTGCCTGTAGTTGAGTTGTGTGGTTCGCCTACTGGAAAGAAGAGCATAAAAGGGCTGAAAGAAAGGTGCACAGAGAGGTCAATGCATCCCCAAAATGAAGGGTCTAGGTCGGATATGTGGGTGTCTGAGGGTCTAACTGAAGGGTTGAATGGGCAAAGAGTGCAACGCCAAGTTGAGGTCAATTGATCGATAGAATGGAAAAGCCATTGGACTTTGACTTTTGGCCATCAGTTAGTTAGTTGCTCAGACCCCGACAAACAGCAACAATCAGTCCCCGATTAACTGTCAACCAGCAGGCAATGCAATCGGTACCTGACGATGCCTCACCAGAGGGGGGGGCCATGAGCATGGGCGTTAAGTTTATAGATCCTTGACCCAGCCCACTTGACACAGCAGGTACCTGTAATCTGCGGGGCAACCCGCCCACTTCACTTGTACCTGGCGCTGGTACCCAACTCCCATTTCCCAACTCATCCAACGTCCTCCACTGTCGCTGCGACACACACGCTCTTTTCTTGTTCTCTCGGGCCGTTGGCGCGACTCTACAGTGCGAAAGCATCTCCAGGCACTTGGTGGTTGGGCCAGCGGCATGGTTGGAGGGATACCACGGACGGTAGGACCACATCTGATTTCCCCTTGCCGCCTCACATTTACTCTTGCTGCTCGAATGCCTCAGAATGACGCTGTAGTCTGAATCTACAACCGCTTCTTGACGTATTTGTAATTATGAGTTGCTATATAGGGCCCCCTCGCCGTGCAAGGATGAGGTAACAACAGCGATAGGGAGAGGAGGTAAAATAGTAGTCGCAAGGGGGCGCTTAATAATTAAATCTTTTGGCTGGCTGCAGAGTTGCCGTCCTGACACACGGTGGCCGCAGAATGTAGGGACGTTTGAGAAAATTGAGTTGACTAGTGGCCTAGGCCTGCAAAAGTTCAACTGACCTGTATCCAGAGTACTATTCAGCCTTGAAGAGTTGCGACTAGTCGACAACTTCCACCTCTTTCGCCCACTAGCTAGCGAGTTGATCAATGGGCAACAATGGTGTTGAAGCTGGTGCGTCTTGATCGATATCACGGCGAGAGCGCACTGTACGCACCGCACTGTACACCCTTCACATACATTGGGTTTCCCCTCGCGCCGGAGTTTTGAAGTCAATTGTTTCGTTGCCAGGGAGGCATGTCGGGAGTCCCACTCGGAGTAAACACTCGTCGTCTCTGAAGCTTTTTGTATGAATCCATTCCGATACCGATAGCCTTTGCAAAGGCCCCGAAGCCCCGGATTTACTCCGTCTTGTTCAAGACGGCGGCACCGGGGGGGGGCAGAGGGGGGCGTGTCGTTTAAGGCCAGTCGCAGAGGCCGCAGAGAGTCAGTCACAGTCTCTGCCCAAAAGGTGGCCAAAGGTCCGCGATCATGGCCAAGCGCGTCGCAAACGCACCACGATCAAGTGTGAGTGGAATCAGTGGACGCCGTTGGTGGAGCTTGGCCGGGATTTGCCAAGTTTCCCAGAGGCCAGGTGGGAAGATTAAAAAAAAAGCAGCGGCCAGACGCCAGAGATCAAGGTTTTGGGCTCCCGGTCCTTGAACAATCTTAGAGAAACTTGCCCTCCCCCTCCTCTTCCCCCCCAGCAGAGAGCCAAGCCCGCCACAAGCAACAGCTCAAGCTCAAGCTACTGCGCAGTAATCGACTGGCGCTTCCTTCTTCTGCGCCCGGAGCTCGTGGGTCGCTCGTGGCTGGTGGGGACGTGGCAGACGCCTTTTTGAAGGCCTGCGTGGGATGCTCCAGAAGCTTGGTGATGTGGCCGTGGCTGGCCCCAACATGCGCCGCCGCCCTGACCCGTTGGTCGGCGACGCGCCGCGCAAAGGTTATCCAACATCTTCCAATGCTTCTCTGATTCTGCGCGAGTCGCATGCTTCTTTTCTCTCCTCTCTGACACCTCGAGAGGATGGTGTGGGGCGACAAGCAGGAACCGCAACATTGCGCCCGGGAACGTGAAGACGTTACATACTATGTATGTGCAGCAGTGGAAGAGGCTGTCGATGGGGCAGGCTTAATGACTTGATCCCGTCATCCAGCCATTGATGGTGCTTGGTCCTTTCCAGTGATGGTGCTGACTGTTCCCGTCTCTTCAATTGCTCGCACGGCGTGTCACCTCACCTCATCCCATCTAATCTCATCCTCCCCGGTGCAGAGACACCGACCTAGATCTGACGACCGAAAGGCCTTGGGTCGAACAGAGAGAGAGCCAATGTCTTGCCCTTCTCCTCCTCTGGCTCATCTTGCTTCTTCATAGGCGAGCTGCATGCCATTTACTCGCCAGCATGCCAAATCGCCGATGAAGTCATCAAGCTGCGACTGTGGCCGTCGCCTTTCTTTTTTGATGGCTTCCCTGTTTCAAGCCACTGAGAGGGTATCAGCATCTGAGCTCCACAATCCGTACTGTCTTCCCCCCGGGTGGAAAGAAAACACCGGACGTAAGATCAGGGAATTACTTCTATAATTCTCTAAAAGTATTCATAATCTTATAGTATTGTATTCTAACTTATTAGATAGGGTTTATTTAGATTAGAAGATCCTTAGACTGCATTAACAATGTGAGCTTTTCCTGTGTATTTTTTCCACCACGAGCTTCCCCAGCGAAGCAGCGGGACGGGAGCCGCCCGGCCCCCTGCTATTGGCCCTGGTGGCCCGCCAGGCTTGTCAAGCCCGAGACATACATGAGATGGCCCGCAAGTCCGGCTGCTTCTGAGGCCAAGTCCCCGGGTCGGCCTGTTACGTTTCGGAGACGGAGCCATTCTCACCATTCAACTATGGTCGTCCTTCAATCTCGATGCGTGCTTGTCGCTTCGCTGCCGCTCAGTGAGATCCGGCAGGTTTCTGCACGCCAGGGGGGGGCAAGAGGGCCATCAGCGATACGAGGAGTGTGAATCCATTTGTTCCATCGTTGGCCGGTTCTGCCCAATCGTCCGGCAATCCAAGGGCAAACCTTGCAGCCTCACCAAATTCCATGCTGTCGACGTCCCGCGAGAGAGAAGCAGAAACGACAGTCTGGTTGAACCGCCGCCAACATTTCTAGCGACAGGATACCCTTACTCGACAGCCCTCCCGGAAGGCCATACAGCCCATCCCCGTTGGCCACGACGGTTTCTCAGGATCCCGTGCATGGGGGAGCACAGCACGTAGCCCTGCCCATCGATACGGACGCCCGCCGAATCCTGCTGTCGCGCCTCAGCCTCTGCGCCCCTGCATACGTGTTCGTGCGTTATGTGCCCGAATTTGGAGCAGACGCTGGTCCACGAGCAGATTCCAAATCGGCATCCGACGATCAATGTGAGTGAATGGCTCCCCCCTACGTAGTTCGTGGTGTGTGCACGGCAGCCCAGCTGGCGCAAGCGAAGGTGATTCAATTCTGACATACGAGCTTCATCCGTGATCCTGTGCAGCGATCAGCTCGTGGCGTGGGGAAGTTGGAGATCTGGGGGCTCGAGTCCAAGTATTAATACCGTCCAATTGAGTGTGGTGGGAGTGCATGGGGGATGCTACCAGGAGGACAGCCAGTACCTGCGGTAGCCAAATGCGATCAAAGGACCTGCAGTTCGGTCTGCATCCAAGGCCAGTGATTGCGTGTTTGTTTAATTATCACTACTACGTAGTAGAATCTCTTGCGGCTTCTCGGTCAATTCCAATGCGGAGAGGGGCAGTGACGAGCGACGATATCACGTCACAACGTGAGCTGGGCCGGATGTGAATGGGGGCATGGGGTTGCAGCGCCTCCCAGCGCGGGAATCGCGCCAAGTTCCGGTACCTGACAGCGTGTCCATCAGGGGCCGCAATGGATTGAGAGGTTGATGCGGACACTGCAGCATTACACCCATTTCAGACGACGAGGCCAGATTGGAAAAAACTATACCGGCGACCAGTCTGCTGCAGGGCCCGATGTCACCTCGGGGAGCCCATGTATCCTCCTGAACACCTGGGGAGGAGTCCACACGAGTGTGCTGGCCTGGCCGACGAACCTGAAACATACATAGCTTGCTGTTGGGACGTCGAGGCCTTGGCTGACATTGCGAACGACGTATAACCCCATGCTACAGCTTGCTTCGAATGCCACCAGACAACTTCATGATCAACTCGGGAAGCATGCCATGTCTTTTGCTGTCTTCATCGCAGAAGTGTCTAGAAGCTCAGAGTTACTCCAAACCCCCACGGCTTGATTCCCACAGCCTCTCAGGCCAGGGACATCTGGCCATTTCTCGGCAGTTCTGAACCGCAGTTTCTTCAACAAAGCTTCTGTTCCGCAGCAAAGTTGGGGAATACCTGGCTTGGGTTGCGCAATCGCCGTCGGTCCAGGCCTGGATGGCGAGAGGCCAGCATGGCATATCTTCACGTCGACGCTGACGAGACAGCCCCTAGCAGCAGAAATAGGTTCAAATTGGCAATGAACATGCCGACAGAATGCAGTTCATAACCCAAAATATCAGAAAGATGGGAGATCCATGGAGAATTCAGGAATCCCATGAGTCTTCAACGACGCACCTTCAAAGTCAATCACATGTCTTCTCCCGTGATCCGATACCCCACCTCCCCTATCAAGCTGTCGCCTTCCCTGTTGGGTTTGGTTCCCGCTGCCTCGGGCAAGCTTCGCGTAAATTCTAGGTGGCTCGACCTGTGGCTCTGTGGCTCCGGTCATGGATCCCTGCTGCTGGTAAAGGTGGCCTACAACTCCTTGGGGGGAGTTCGTCTGGAGAAACTTCCACCTCACCCTCTCAACTCTTCATCCTCACTCCCATCTCCATTCTTCATCCATCTGTCTCCGAGTCCGTCGCCTCTTGCGGTCTACGGTCTCTAGCACTGCTCTGGTTTCTCCTCCTGGTTCCTGGTCTCGTCATCTGCTGGTCTCTTGCACAATGTTCTAGAGACCCCAACTCGAATTATAACTGATCATCCCTCCTATATCGAACTCGCCAATCTTCAACCATCCTTGGCCGCAGGCTTCACTGCTCTCGTAGGCACAAAATCCAGTGCGTTTCTAGTCCCTCCAGGACGTCCGCTTGCTCCGGCTGGCTGGCCATGGCGAATTAGCCCCTTTCTAACGTCCAATATCAGTTCATCCCACCTACCCCAACGACTCCACGTTTCAACGCTCTCGAAACAATAACTACGTTCGCCATGGCTTCCGAAATTCCTACCGGCGAGCTCTCTGCCGCCCAGAAGCTCATGCAGAAGCACGCCGAAGCCCCTCACCACGTCACGGTTGAGGATGCGCCGGATGAGGACCTCCCTGTCCGCTCCGCCGCCGAAGCCTCGAGCTCCGCTGCCGAGCCGAGCGCGAAGCCTGCCGTGAAGCAGCCTGCTCCTGCGACCACTCTGGACACCCAATCGCACGAATTGTTCCCTGAACTCGGTGCCCCCAAGGGCAAGAGCGCCAATGTGGCGCCCATCTGGGGAGCTAAGAACGCCAATGGCAAGGCCAACGGCGCCGCATCCAACGCTGGTTCTCGTTCCTCGACTCCCGCCTCCGGAGCTGCCACCCCCAACAAGCCCTCCATGTTCATTCCCGGCCGCAATGTCGAGACGGTCACCCTCGACCCTCAGTACATTCTGCCTCGTGGTCAGCTGAAGCGGCCTATCCCTGACATCATCAAGGACATCAACCGCAAGTCCCGCGCCACCATCTCAATGGCTACCTCGTCCAATGGCCGTTTCAAGTTCGATGCTACTGGCCCTCAAGACGTCGCTCAACAAGCGCTCAAGGATCTAGTGGCTCAAATCGGTACTCGAGTAAGTAACCTGCCGTAATCTGTGACCCCAGACCCCCAGCTAACCTGCGTCAGACCGCCATCAAGGTCCCGATCCCCCAATCCACCCGTGCTCACATCATTGGAAAGGGTGGCTCCATGATCAAGGCTCTCCAGGAGAAGACCGGAGCCAAGATCCAGCTCCCCAAGGTCGACGAGAACAACCCCATCGACGAGGAGGACGACGATGCCACCATTGATGTCACCATTGAGGGTAATGCCCTGTCTGCTGCTTCTGCCCGTGATGAGATCTTGAAGATTGCTGGCGAGCGAGCTGCCAATGTCCAGACTAAGGTTCGGGGCATCCCCGCCGCATTCTACCCCTTTATCGCCGGCCCGGAGAACTCTCTTGCCCACGCCCTCGAGGAGAACAACGGCATTCAAATCCGTGTCCCCCCTCTGCAAGCTTACTCGGCTGGCCCCGCCCCTGTCACTGCCGTCCCCGGTCAGCGCCCGACCTTCGCTCCCGCCGGCCACGAAGAGAACCACATTCAACTTGCTGGTGATCGCGCGGCCGTTCAGAAGGTCCGTGCCGAGATTGAGCGCCAGGTTGATGAGCTCCACAGGCAGCTCGCGGCTGAGCAGCTGTCGATCCAGCGCGGCCGCCACCAATTCATTATTGGTGACCGAGGTGTTCCTGTTGAGCAGTTCTTTGCCGACACCGGTTGCGCCATCCTGTTGCCCATCGATGAGGACGATGACACCATCACTGTCGTCGGACCTGCTGATCAGGTTTCCGCTGGTATGGAAAAGGCCATGGACCTCGCCATGGGCATGCAAATGTCCAACCTGGACATTGCTCGATTTCACCGAAACGCCCCCGGTGGTGCGGCAACCCACGCTGGAAATGTCACGCGCTACCTCCGACAGCGCAAGGAGATTGAGCGCCTTGAGAAGCTCTACAACACCCACATCAACACCCCCTTCTCCGAGAATGGCGCCCTCCCCTGGGAGCTCTACTCGCGAGAGGGTAAGAACGCCATTCGTGCTCAGTCCGAGATCAGCGGCATCATCAACGGCCAGCCCCCTTCGCGCATGAGCTCTGTGCCCATTGACCCCTTCTTCTTCCAGCATCTCCGCAACGACGTGACTCCTCGAGTCAAGCGGGACTACGGTGTTCAGATTGTCGTCCCTGAAGCTTCAGAGGCTGATGTGCCAGTTCTCCTCGTTTTCGAGGGCCCTGATCCTGCCGATGGACCGTACCAGGTCCCTCGCGCCAAGCCTACTGATGCTGAGGCCCGAGCTTTCAAGCAAGGACTTCAGGATGCCCAAAAGCATATCCTTGAGCTGATCAACAAGCAGGAGGCCATCACCACTGCCTCCCTCGATGTGCCCGCCAAGTTCCACGAGAGACTCCGACGCTTCATCAAGAAGGAGCAGGAGAGCCGCTCGACTGAACAAATCCCCGTCCGAGTCACCAAGGTTGGCACAACCATTACTCTTCGAGGCCCCGCCTCGGCCGTTGAGTCACTCGCTTCCAAGGCCAATGCTTTTGTCGAGCAGGAGAAGGAAGACGAGAAGGAGCGTGGCTTCACCCTGACCTTCGATTTCCCTCAGAAGTTTGCCAACCATCTCATTGGTAAGGGTGGCAGCAACATCCGGGAACTCCGTGACCGCTTCGACGTTGAGATTCAGGTTCAGGATGGCAAGGTCGAGCTCAAGGGACCCAAGGCCAAGGCCGAGACAGCTCGTTCTCACATCCAGAGCCTTGCCCGTACCCTGGCTGACGAGACGACTCATACCCTCAAGATTGACCCCAAGTATCACAGGGAGTTGATTGGCGCTCAGGGAAGCCAGATCAACCGCCTGCAGACCCGTTACAAGGTCCACATCTTCTTCCCCCGATCTGCCAAGCCCGTCGCCGACGACCAGTCCAACGCCGACGCTGCCAGTGAGGCTGGCAAGCCTCGCCGGCAGCAGCCTGCTGATGAGGTCATCATCCGAGGTCCCAAGAAGGGTGCGGATGAGGCTCGGGACGAGATCTTCTCACTTCACAAGTACCTCGAGGAGCACTCGGCCACGGCTACCGTCGCTGTTCAGCAGAAGCAGGTTGGCTCTCTCATCGGCCAGGGTGGTGCCGCTCTTGACGAGCTCCGCCAGGCTACTGGGGCCAAGATTGATGTGCCCGCTGACCGTGACACCCCTATCGTGGAGATCCAGTTGAAGGGTACCGCTTCGCAAGTTGCCAAGGCCAAGAAGATCCTCGAGGAGAAGCGTGCTGTCTTTGATGACACTGTGGTCCGAACCATTGACGTCGACAAGAAGCACCACAAGGCCCTCATTGGCGCCAGTGGTCAGTCACCATGAAATATCCTATACTTGGAATCTTTACTGACTAATGACTATAGGCTCTAACCTCCGCGATATTGTCGTCAAGGCTGGTGGCTCTGATGACCGCCGCGAGCTTGCCCGTACCATCCAGTTCCCCAAGCAGGAGGCTGATGGAAACACCATCAAGATCGAGGGCCGCACCGACGTTGTGCAGAAGATCGTTGACCGCATCCAGGAGATCGTTGGCGAGCGTGAGAGCAAGGTGACCGAGGTCGTGGACGTTCCTATTGAGAACCATCGCTCCCTCATTGGCCGCGGCGGTGACGCGAAGCGTCAGCTTGAGACCAAGTTCACCGTCTCCATCGACGTTCCTCGCCAGGGTGACGGCAAGACTGGTGTCAAGGTGACTGGTCGACCCGAGAATGTGGGCAAGGCCAAGGAACATATTTTGGGTCTTGTTAAGGCGCAGCAGGGTGAGACGATCCAGGTCCCTCGCAACCTGCACCACTCCATCTCCAATGGAGGGCAGTTCTTCCGCCAGCTTCGCAACAACCACCAGGTCACTGTGGATCATGCTGGTCAGCCCCTTCCTCCCAAGCCCGACTCGTCCACCCGTTCGAATGTCGGTGCTCTGCCCCTGATTACGGACGAGGACGACGCCACGACGGATGCCCACTCGTGGAATGTTATCCAGCTCAACTCTGGCGACGACGGTGACTTCCCGTGGGTCCTTCGCGGTACCTCTGAGAACGTGGAGAAGGCCAAGGAGGCCATCGCCAAGGCTCTCGAGCAGGCCAAGAAGAACGACGCTACCGGCTACCTGGTCCTTCCTGACCCGCGTACCTACCGTCATGTGATTGGCCCCAACGGCTCCAAGGTCAACTCGATCCGCAAGCAGAGCAACTGCAAGATCCAGGTTCCTCGGGACCAGGCCAAGGACGAGGCCATTGAGATCATCGGAACCAAGGACGGGGTCGAGGTTGCCAAGGACCTCATCCTTGCCGCTGTGCGGGAGGGTGTCAACAAGTCCCGGGAGTAATGTTGGGATTTTTTATCAAACATCCTTATATCGGGATTGGGTAGGCGCCCAAAATCAAAGTCATGATGGAGGAACGGAGCAATGTAGGGGGTGGGAGGTAGCAAGCACATCCGTTACAAAAAGCGAGAAAAGTTTAACATCAGTAACTGTTAGCATGTAATAAATAAGAAATAATGATCAACTCATGTCTTGAGTTTGGCGCCGGTGTTCGGCTACGTGGGTAGATTTGACTACAGGTAGATTAAAGGGTCTCTCTTATTCGTGTTCGTGACGCCGCGTGCGCCACGGTGGAGGTTCGTGCAGCATTATCACGTGCGCCACTCTACGTCAGGTCCTCTTAGACAGAGCACCATGAAGCTGCCATACACCGCTCTCGACAACTCTCCAGAAAAGGCCCTTTTACGAGTTGTAGAAGCTTGATACACTCTTCAGCCAAGGTCCATTTTTGCTAATTGAGCAAAAATCCCGCCACATGGGGTCTCAATTGACTCCCGCGAAGGCGCCATGGGACGCTGTCCCAGCCGAAGACCGGCTCTTTGTTCTAATCACCGGCGCCAACAGGTAATAATCTATAAACAACAAGGCCCCTCCCCTCCTTTTACAGGCCAACATGATAACTCACGCTTTGAAAAATCATACAGCGGCATCGGCCTCAGCATAGGCGAACGCCTCATCGACGAGTTCCTCTCCACGCGCTCCCTCCGATCCCACCTCATCCTCCTCCCCACCACCCGCTCAAAGTCCAAGTCCCTGCAGACGATCCGCTCCCTGCGCGCCTACGCCCGGCGCGCCGCCCAGACTTCCCCCGCGCTGCGGTCGAGGGCTGGCGACGGCTACCGCTGGGAGGACACCGTCGCGCGGGTGCACGTGCTGAGCCTGCAGCTGGACCTGTGCGACCTGCGCGGCGTGTACGCCTTTGCCGAGAACCTGGTCAACCGGCCCGTGAGCAACCCCGAGGGCCTCGAGGGCGAGTACCTGCGGGATGTGCGCATCCCGAGGCTGGACACGGTCGTGTTCAATGCCGCGTACGGGGGGTGGTCGGGCTTCAGTTTCCCAAAGGCCGTCTGGGTCATCCTGACGCAGGGGGTTGTGCAAGCGGTGACCTGGCCCACGTACAAGTTGGCCCTGCCGACGTGCAGCCTCAATGAGCGGGCCGGGTACAACTACGTATGTGTCGAAAACTACCCTCCGTTCGATAAAAGCTCCGCTAACCCCCGAGATGCATCACAGCCCGAGAAGCCTCTCCTCGGTGAAGTCTTTACCGCCTGCGTATTCGGCCACTACATCCTCGCCCACGAGCTCCTCCCCCTCCTCAGCCGCCGCTCCTCCTCCTCCGAAGCCCCCGGCCGCATCGTCTGGTCCAGCAGCCTCGAGGCCGTCCGCGACGTCTTCGACCCGTCCGACTTCCAGGGCTTCCGCGGCGAGGGCCCCTACGAGTCCGCCAAGCGCCTCACAGACATCCTCTCCCTGACCGCGACCCTCCCCGCCGCTCTGCCCTACTCCAGTCGCTTCCTGACCCCCGACGACCCGGCCGAGGCCCGTGAGAAGCCCGTCGCGCCCCGTGTGTACCTCACCCATCCGGGCATCGTCCTCAGCACCCTGTTCCCCGTCCCTTGGTTCCTCGTGTGGGCGTACGAGCTTGCTCTCGTGCTGAGCCGTTGGCTCGGCTCCCCCTGGCACACTGTCGACAGCTACAGCGGCGCCAAGTCGCCAGCCTGGATCGCGCTACAGGAGCAGTCGACCCTGGACGACCTGGATGCCGAGCGCGTCAAGTGGGGCAGCAGCTCGAATCGCCAGCTCGAGGTTGACGTCAAAAAGACAGAAGTGGACGGCTGGGGCTGGGAAGGCAAGGTTGAGGATGCTGCGGCCCTCGAGGCGGACACTGCTGTTGGAGTCTTCAAGAAGACCATC
This sequence comes from Fusarium nematophilum, assembly GCA_033030565.1. NCBI lineage: Eukaryota > Fungi > Ascomycota > Sordariomycetes > Hypocreales > Nectriaceae > Fusarium > Fusarium nematophilum. The sequence goes on from JAVIXY010000016.1 coordinate 182,480, forward strand.
GGGCGCAAGAGGGGGGCTGTGGATGTCACCAAGGAGGACACTGTCGAGTTTGAGGAGCTTGGCGCCGAGTGCTGGAAAAAGATGGAGGAACTGCGACAGGAATGGGGGGGGTTTATAAAATCATAAAGGTTTGGTCACAAGGACGTCCAGGGGGTCATAAATAAAAGCGACAGGATGGGTATACTACGACAACGACAGACATACATAATTTTTTGTGATATACATAAGACATTAATATTAGAATCCCCCCAATCCAGGCCTGGGATAATATTAGCAGTCTCAAGCTGCTGCTTCCGCACCCCGTAACCCGCTACTCGGCGTTTGTTGTTAGGACAGTCCGGGGTCGATTCTCTTCATCAGACCGGATACGGCGAAGAGCCGTCTTATCCTGTCGACCAAAGAGACCCAAGCATAGCGGCAGCGGCACCACAGCGAGGGCGATAACTGCCTGGAATATCAAGGCCTTCTTCATATGCTCAGAAGGATTTGCATCTTTTCCTGCTTTGAGCTCGTTGCTAACGATGGTGAAAATGGCTCCAAAGAGCTGGCCACCAGCCCAGGCAATAGTAGAAGTGACCTCGGGGCTCAGTGGGTGGCTCAGCTCGATGAGATACTCGAGGGCAACTGGGACGAGTGAGAATGAAGAAGCACCCAGAATGGCGAGCACCACGTAGGGCCCCGGGATACCGCGGGTCTCGGGCATCCAGATGAAGATCAGATAGGAGATGCCGATAACCGGGACGAGGAGCTTAATGGCAAGAAGGAAGCTCTTTGTGCGGTCCAGAATCGGCGACGAGATGGCCGAGGCGACAAGGCCGACGACGATCAAAATCGCACCGCCAATGCCAGCGTCGTCATCGCTGATGCCATAAGGGGTGAGCATCTGGTTGAGGAGCGACGAGATGGAGTTAAAGAAGCCCACGTAGATAGCAAACGGGATGAGGATCAGCCAGAGCTCCAGCGAGCGAGAAACGACGCCGACAGACTCGCGGAGGTTGAGCTTGGGTGTCTCTGCAGCAGGACCGACGGGTGAAGGAGGCTTGGCGGGGACGAAGAATGCAGGGGCAGCGCAGACGGTAGACTACAACGTTAGTTAAGCCCAAGGCAGGAGGAGCAGTTCCTTACAATGATTGAGACATAGAGGACCATTTTGGACATATCGCTAGGCTTGCTAACCCACATGGGCGTGATCAACTGCCCCAGGGCAGCGCCAAACGGGTTGGCCAAGCTCGTCACAGCCGTTGCTGCGACACGCCCACGGTTCGTAAACCACAAATCCGAATACCGAGTAGGAGCAGCCAGGATGAACGGCTGCGCAAAGCCAATGACGATCTCTCCGGCCATAGCGTGAGCAACGTTCCCTCCGCTCGATTTCGTGGATCCGGCATATCGAATCCAGTTGCCGATAAGAATCAAGATGGCAGCCGTCATGAAAGCCAGCTTGGGCCCACGATGCAGGATGGCGATGCTGATGGGAAAGACTGCCACAAAGGCGAGGAAGAAGGCAGTACTGATCCAATTGATGGTTGATTCGGACACATCATAGTAGCTGGCAGCGTGCGAGGCGACGGGCGCGAACGTCATCCACTACTGCCGTCAGCATCTTCCTCCAGTTGTCGGGGGTAGCTTGACTTACATCCCAGGAGACGATAATGTTCATGAGCGCGAGCTGGGCTAAGCCAAACCAACGACGCTTGTAGGTGCGGTATTCAGTTGAAGCTCCCTGATGAATGCTCGCATCTCCCTCGCCATCGCCTGCTTCTCCGCGGTCCTGGAGGCTAAAGTCGCGAGATCCCAGCTTCTGCTTTCGCCAGAAGCGACCACCCACGTTGTCGCCGTTCATGATGGAAAGAGATTCGAACAGCCGCCGTGGCCGCTGTTGTTCCTCCTCTTGGTCGGGCATGCGCTGGTTGCGGGAGGACTGGCGTTCGAGTCGAGGGGGAAGATCAAAAGTCGTGAGTGAGCGTGGTTCAGTTGGCGTTGAATAGCCGTTTTGCAACGTTGGGGCGATTGGTCGCGTTTCAGGGACACTGCAGGGCACAGCACGGCACGGCCACGCTTGAAAAGGGAAGAGAGTGAGAGGGCCAATGAAGTCGGCAGTGAAATGAGTGATGATGAGCAGTGCCGGCAGTGTTGTATTGTGGCGGCGGCGGCGGCGGCGGCGGCGGTGGTCGCACAGCAAATGAAATGAGAGGTGAATCGCGACGTGAGTTCAAGAAGCAATACAAAAAAGTCCGTCGACCGGACACAATCACAGCGACCTGAGAACGGTTCCACTCGTGCAGGGGAGTGAGTCTCTGCAGCTTCAGGCCTTTAGCAGGGAATACTACAGGATGCTCGCTTGCTGGATGCGCCGGGAGTCGTCTCGAATTCGAGTGTCACCCTCAGCTCACAATCGCCTCATTGACGGGCGGCTCTTCAGGTCGAGTCCGTCGGGTCTGGGCCGAAGACGGTTGGTTCCACCCAGGTATTTATTACCTGAGTTGCTGCGAGGGGTCCTCGCTCGCCCGCGGAGGCCGCACCGGATTTGTGCAGAGTTGCTTTTCTCGGCCGGGATCGCACTCGTCTGGGTAATCCAGTCGCGTGTTGTGTGGTTCGGAGGAGCGTTTCAGCTTGGCGATGTCAGGGGGGGTGAAGCTGACAGAGATCCGTAACTGTGGCCAGGGTCCTTTTTGGTGATGCCCACAAAGACGAGGAGAGGGAAGGGAATCAAAGAGGGTGAGATGAGATCGTGAGGAGACGGAAGAATTAAGTATGGAAAGAGGGGAAGATATTCCCTAAGAGCAAGCAAGGTTCGCCGAGGTGCCGTTTTGCCTGCTAACAATCGTGGAAGGAGCATTCCATGGAAGTGCTGTCCTGTGCCTGGGGGGCGCCTTGCAGCAAGAACGAACCTCCCTCCCCTCCCCCCAGTAAACCTCCAGCAGGGCAACGGAAACGGCTGGCGCTTGGACGTTCTGATAGGTCGCTCCAAGCTCCTCCGTACTCTGTAGGGGACCAAGAGGAGAACGGCCCTGGTCACAATACCTCAAGGTCCAGCCAACCAAGCGCATGATATCAAGCCATGTCTCCCGTTTTGGTCTCTTCAGCAAAAGGCCATGCACCCTCCCTCCCCATTGCCACCACTCACCTCTCCTCGCGGTATCTCGAGATGTCCAACTTCTCTGTTGCGGGGATTCAGGGTTTCATCACGCCGGCTGCATTGCCCGATTTGGCTGCCTCGGCTCACGACTCAACGAGTCCATCCATCTCACGAATCTCACATGATTCACAGACTATCTCCTCCCACCAACGGTGCATCTGAGTTGGTTTGATGCGCTAGCTGTATCCGAGCCTCGATCTGGCGACGACTCCGTGATGGGACCAGGCCAGCCTCTGATCAGGGCGCATCTGCCATGGGGCCTGGTAGATATAGTAGTATCTCGAATGACGCCCTGCCAGGCTTTGTGACCAAGACCCAGCGCGGCTTTATGCGCATCAACGGCACAGGCCCGCACCATTCGCCGTGTTTATGTGCTGCCCTTCACAACGACCGTCAATGCTCCGGCAATACGGCTGTCGATCCGCTCCGCTATCCCGTTGAGATGCCCCGAGTATCTCAATCTAGATCTAGTGAGCTCGATCCATCAGCTCAAAAGATCGCCTCACGGTGTCTAAAAGGAGTCGTGCTTATACCGCCTGAAGGTTTCCTGATTATGAACACCAAATGATAAAAAAGGAGTGAGCTTGGTACTCGACCTCGTCAGAATTGTCAAAGGCGCTCATCGTTACGCCGTCCTCGATGTCTAAACTACGCAGGCCTCGACCGTCCCATAATGTTTCACACACTACATACTCGGCTGTACCACCAGCTTCATGCGAGATTCCGCTGGATGACATCGGGATATTGTCGACCTCGGTACTCCCTAGTGTCACTGCCCAAGAGTAACTAAGAGATGTGAGCCATTTTTCGCTGGTCCAACTCAGGGCTGTGAGATGAGACCGTTAGGAAACGTATGGAGCACAGCATACACCAGATACTCATGATGAGTCCAGCAAAGTTCCCGCTTTTAAAAGCATATGATCTTGAATAAATTCGTGGGCGGGAGAGCCAGAAGATTGCTGTCCAAGGCTTACCCTTCAACAAACGGTCGTCTTGATATCCGTTCAGAACCTCATTAACAGTTCATAAAATCAACGGAACGACATGGCAAATACATATGCGGTCCAGGAGAGCAAGCGTGGAAGGAGAAAATCTATTCAGGGCGTTGCAGCGTATGATACAGAGAGGACCGCGGCCAGACAGGACTCTGGACGGCCATGGCATCCAACAGACGAGCAATCGTACAAGGGAACGGCCCCCCGTTTGGAGAGCTGCCTCTGCCTCGTCCCGGCATTAGGCGACTTTATCGATCGAAATGTGTACAGTCATCTCGTCGGTACGAATCGCATCGCATCGGATGACCCAGGGGTTTTGATCGTGTTTACTTGAGCTTAGACCACAGCTTGGGGGCAGCGCAGGCCGTTGCGCAGTGGGCCAGGTGGAAGACTATCATTGACATGTTAGCAGCTGTTGCAATAGCAGCAGGACGAAATGGGTATCGTGAATATTCGCGCCGGTTCATGACGCATCGGTGGGTGGCACGTACACTCCTCAACGCAGTCCTCCTTGGCACCACCCTCGCTCTCCTGCTGCTGGACACGCTCAACGCACTCGTCAAAGTGGTGCTTGGCGGGAGCGCACTGGGGGGAGTTCCGGCACTCTGGAATTGATACGTCAGCATTCGTTGTCCCGGAGCGGAGATGTGCCGGGGATCGAATCTTGATGACTCGGAGCGTGAGACTAAATCACTCGTTGCGGTCGAGATCCGGAGGCGGCATTGCATGGGTGACGGACCTTCCTCGAGGACATCCTTGGGGTCGACAAGCTCCTCCTCGTCATCCTCATCCTCCTCCTCTTCCTCGTCTTCCTCCTCCTCCTCGGCCTCCTCCTCGGCGGGGGCCTCCTTGGTCTCGGCCTCGGGCTGCTCCTCCTATCAATTCGTCAGCATTTGCCGATAGCTTTAACAAGGCATCGAATGCAGTCTCGGTCCAGGACGTGTTGCAATTGATGCGCAGTCGGGTCGGGAGAGAACGGCCAGAGTCGAGCAAAAAAAAACCCTCCGTACCTTGGGCTCCTCGGCAGGAGCCTCGGCCTCGACGACGCTCCATGGCGTCACAGCCTCGACAATATCGGTGAAGGCGTCCCAGATACCCATTGCGACAGGCGGAAGAATTCACAATGGCGAGTGGTGGTTTCGATTGAGGTGTCGTTCGTCGTTCCTGATCGTAAGAGGTCGGAAGCTCTCGGCCAAAGGCACGAAATGAAAACTGATCCGGAATTGAGGCAATTTGATTGGTCCTGTCAAGCCGGCTGTGTCACGAAATATATCACGTGATTTTGCTTCCCGCCTTCCGGCCATGTGTTATGTAAGCATAGAGGCCCAGATTGCAGGGATGGGTCCCGGACTTCAGCCGCATTTGCATATGAACAGGAACGCTTCGCTGGAGAATGAATGGCCATGTGAGGGACGCTTGATTGGAATGACTTCTCTAAAAGAGGAAATCTTGACTCTAGTCTGTGACAAGTATCATAAAAGGTCTTTGACAAGAATCATAAGGCTGACTGTCTGCCAGCTCAGATCTGCAAGGAATGCCCGCTACGGTACATCGACAGTCAAGGAGACCGTACAAACATAAAGAGATGATAGAAATGCAAGTGCTCAAATCTTGGTATCTGTAACATAACCACAGCCCTCGACGTGGTCCGGGATTCGGTCGTTAATCATCGCGATCGTATACTCCCCTGTCGATCTCGCCTCGAATGTGATCCTCCAGTCGAATATTCAACTGCTGCGCTTGCGCCTCGTCATAATCCGGTGGTGGCTCGTCCGGTGCCCTCCGGCTGGCAGAGCTATCTGACCGATCTGGCCGCGTGTTCACCGGCGAGCTGGTGGTAGCGGTTGGTTGGGTAGCCTGTGCCTCGTATGCTGGCAATGGCTCATCGGGGACGTCGGCGCCGGGGCCCATCTCGCGGCGCATTTCTTGATACTGGAATAGGCGCTCTCTTAAACGAATGTAGGCCTCATTGAAATCCGTCATGCCACCGTCCGAGAAGGTGAACTTGACCTCGATTCGAGGGATGTCTGGGGGAACGCCACCCCCAGACACCGGGATGCAATCCGATTTCCAGACCCATCCCCACCACATGGAGGATGAAGTGCTGGAGTCCTGGAACTTCAAGATTGGGGCACTAAATGATTCGAATTTGGGTTCTTGAGTAGGTTTCGCGGGAAGGTATACGATCTGCGATGTCAGTCAAGGGTATTCTTGCGGCAAGACTCGCCGGGGGGAGGGGGGGGGGGGGGACTCACTCTCTTGTTCGTCAGAAAAAGGGTGCCCCTATCGCTTTTCCGCTGAAACGAGGTGCATCGTGATCTCAGCTCCTGGGGCACAGACAGGTCGCATGAGATTCTTGAGTCGAGCTTCATCAAGATGCGTTCATTGCCAAGCTTGACGAAGCCGCCCTGGTTAAGCATAACCCAGCTATCGGCATTGTCAGGGTCGACGGGCCGCGAAGGGGGACGGCTCGTAATCAGATAGTCGTGAGGATTGTCCATTGTAGGGCGGGGTCCATGACTCCATGGGCCGGAGAAGGCGGGGCAGTCGACGGGCGGACTGTGCCGTGGACGCCGTGGACGGAGGGGGACAGGACGGAGGTGACGGAGAGATGACGGAGGAGGTTTAAACGGGAGCGGGAGGGGGGAGACGGGGGTTGGGGAGATCCGGGGGGGGAGGGACGGAGGGAGGAAGGGAGACACGGGGCCCGGCAAGGATGATGGACCGAGAGGACTGGGCAGAGCCGGGCAGGGACGAGACAAGACAATAGACGAGGAGGACGACTGAGTAGGTAGGCCAAGGGACAAGGTACGGACAGAGCAGACAAGACGGGAAGAGGAAAGGCCCAAGGGGAGGGAGAAGAGGCTCGCGAAAGAGGCTTACTTTATCGACATTGTCGCGGACAGGGTTCTAGCGACCCTAGCTCGTGGACGAATGGCTCCAGGCTCCGTACCGACAGGTCAGGACGTGCAGGCAGCTTTAGTAGCTCCGAGATCTTGGAGCGAGTGGCTCTGCGGCCGGGTTGGCCTCTGGGCCTCTCGTCTGGTGGTGCTTGTGGTGGGGGGTGGGTCGGTTTGGAGGAGACCTGTTGCAAGTTGGGTAGCTGGGGGGAGCTTGGGTGGACGGCACCAAAGTCCCAAAGGCGTAGACCAAGACGACCCGAGACCAAGGCAGAGGGACCGGCAGATCCAGCAGACCGCAGAAGGGGGGAGGACACCGAGGAGCGAGCAGCAGCAGACGGGACAGAAGGGCAAGGGAAGGCCAACGGCCAGAGGCGAGCGCGTGGCTGGTGGCTGGAAGCGATGCCGTAACCAGGTGGGGGAGGCGGCGATTTGATCGAGTTTGGCGGGCGACTTGTCGATTTGTGGGCGCTGGGTCGGGCGTGGCAGTGGGCGAGACAAGCCAGGACAAGACAGCAAAACCAAGCTGGGCGCGCACGCGATGGTGTGATGTTGCAGCGAGTTGCAGCAGATAGAACGAACGGTACGGGCGGATCTGTACTCGGGTCTCTCTGGGTACGTAGGGAGGTACGTAGGACTCTAGGCGCGACAAGTAGCTGAAGCTGAAGCAAGCCTAAGCGCGGGCTGGGCTAAAGCGGGCTGAGGATGTGGTGGTGGGAGGTGGGAGGTGGGAGGGATGAGTTTGAAGGATGGAGTAAGGTTGGAGATGCAGAGTTGGGCGCTGCGGGATCGATTTTTTGGGCCGAGCCGCGCTGCTGATCGGGGGTCCCACGGTCCATGGTCCACGGTGAGCTGAGGTCACTCACTTTGAACTCTATCACTCTCTGGGGCCGCGATGGACCAATGAATACGATCATCCGCGTCCTGGGTACCTTTGAAACAGTCCACCACGTGCTTCTGGCCTGCTAGACTGCAGCAGTGAGTTCACTGTACATTTGAGGCGACAACCTGGCACTTTGAACCTCAGCATCCAAGGTGGATGACGTTCAGCTTCCAAAAGAAGAAATACGATAGAACCACGAGAGGTTCTACATCTACTTCAAACACCGCAGCTACCAACACTCTCTGACATATTACAACCTGATACAGGCATTCCTCTGTACCCCCCTGGCCCTCTGAGCTTTGGCACCCCCTGGCGCCGAGCTTTCACTGCAACCCTGACCGAACCTCAGACTCCCCCCCGAGGACAAGAACGAATGCCCCTCACCGGGACCCAAACAAAGCCCCTCCCCCTCTCCATATCTTTTACCTATCAGGCAAGATCCGGCATCTCTAGTCGATCATCCGCGTTTTCCGGCTCCGAGGGCGAGCGTCAACGACGTGTCGTGCGGCCGTGATAGCAACAGCGCATGTCGACTCCATCATGATTCCGCGGCCTACGACGCTCCAGAGCTCAGCCTCATTCGATCAATTCCAAACAGCCCTTCTCGATCCTCGCCGGATACACACCCGCAGTGTGGCCTGTCGCCTGTCAACATCAGGCCCATCACCCGACTCCTCTTGGCTGGCTTAGCGAAAGCTGGACCCATCTTTGCCCAGCCTCCAGAGCCCCGGCATCCACCAGCTCAACTTCAGCCCAACCTAGCGATACAGCCGGTGATGCTTGATGCGGAGGCGTGTGGCTCCTCGCCAAATTCGACTTGATTTGAGCATCCACTCTGCGAATCAAGATGCCTCAGAGGAGGGGCAGCCGTCCGCACTTCCCACGCCAACCATAGCTGCTATAGCTGCTATGGTATGCATCGTCTAGCTGCATTGGCTCCAGCAGTTAGGGACCGCATTCGCTTGTGTCTCGAGACCGGGACTACCGGGATCGTCTTGTTGACGAACCTATAGCATGTTGCGAAAATCACTCTCAGGAACCTGACCATCCAACGAGTCAACGCCAGCGAGGCCACCCAACCTAGGTGCCGAAGGGACCTTGTAGTTCGTCTCGCGTGGGGTCTTATGCAGAGGGAATTGATCAGCATCACAATTCCCTCCCGGCCCATTTCAGAATGGAGGCTGGAGGCTGGAAGCTCATCAGCATCAAGACCGACAGCACACGCCTGCCTCCAACAATGGATCCTGCTGCGGCCCCGCTCCGCAACAAGACTAGAAGGGTCTAAATGTCTGGAAGCAGTCGACAACAGCTGATATCGGCAGCGCAGGCGCGCTATTGCATGTACCACGATGTTCGGATCAGGTTCCAGTGCATTAAGTCGAGTCAAGCCGAGCCCACGAGCTGGGTTGCAGAAGGTGGCAGAAAAGATGTCATCCCAGGCCCATCTGAACGGTGCACCGCCTTGCGTCAGGTTGGACGGACCCTGGAGCGTCCCATGCGGCCTGAGGGTTGGGTAGCTGCCGCATAGGATGCCGCATACCTCATGCCTCCAGAGAGCAATATACTTGCATGACAACGCAGCAATTGGACTATAGGAGGACTGAGTTGGGTATAGTTAGGTAGTTTGGTAATGATCACCAATCTCGGAATCTGTAGGAACAGGAGGATGGGATGAGGATGAGGTCGATCAGCATCCTCTGGAACCAGTCCTGCGTCTTTTAAACCCCCTCCCTCCTTCCCCTTGTGAGCCCTGCAGACGCACCTGCCTTTGCTCGCCATTCAGATTCAGTCGCTTAGGTACTCGCCTTACCTTACAAGGCGGGGTTGATACCTATTCTCAACCTCCATTCCCTGAAACACCGTCAACCTGGTAAGAATGCTTCATCATGACTCGACAGGCCAAGCAATTCAACGTCAATCGCGGCTACAGGAGGCCGTTGCCAATCCTCCGATGAGTCTGCCCGTCGTATCTTGCCTTGACTTGCGCACCACGACACGTCACGACCTTCCTCACGAGCTGAGCCTCCTCGTCACCATTGATACCTGGACTGGAATTGATAGCCAACGTCAATGCGCATCGTCGGCCGTATTCCGTCACCCGCAACCCCTCCCCGCTCAGAGGTCTAGTGTGAGGCATCAAAGAGGAGAAAAGAGTCAACAAGGGACGTCATCTACAACCCTGCTCCGCCGAAGCTCCTAAGCTACCTAGGGTAATCGGCAGCCGCACGCATTGCAGCCGCAACGCCAGGATAGCTTCGCGTCAAGCTTCGTGGTGTCCGCTCTAGGCGGAATCCCACGTCTCCGTCATTGGCTTCTGGCCTGTCGCTCGCCGCCCGCTCCCCACCATCTTGGACCAGGGCACGCATCCAGACATGTGCCGGTACCGGCCCTGATTGGATGGCCGGGTTGATGGACACTCCCGGAGTCACGGAGCTGCTTGGCTCCATCGCAACCTTGATCCTCCGGGCGATTATCGGGGGCGGGAGGACTTCAGATACTGGCTGCGAACTCTTACAACACCACACGGACACTTGCAAGACCTTGGCAACCACCTCACCCTTTATCGCCATTTGTTCACCGACTTGCTCACCTTCGCTTGATTCGCCATTGCCATTCTGCTTGGGGCCTGACGTCAATTAGACTTGCCATGGGTTCTCGAGCCGAAGACATAGCCAGGCTCCAGGACTACTCCGCCTGCGACATCTCGGATGCACTCCTCAAACTGAAAGTTCCCGGAGCCGGCTTTGTTGCCGACCTAAACCTCTATAGCCACCCGGAGGGCAAGCCGACTTCGGTTACCGTTGCACCAGTCTCGACCGTCTTGTTCGCTCCAAAGGGACACGACCTCTCGGAGCCGCCGTCGAACATTCCCAAAGGAGTTCACTGGGCTGACCTGACTCACCCAGGAACGATTGTGGTCCTCAAGCAGCCAGATGGTCAGAAGAATGCCGTCTGCGGGGGCATCATGGCCCTTCGCATGAAGGTTTGTCAAGCCAAGGGTATCGTCGTGGCGGGCCGCGCCAGGGATATCGAGGAACTAAAGAGTACCTCCCTGCCTGTGAGTCCCACGAAACCCAGTTTCCCTGTCAAACTCTGAGACTCGCAGATCTGGGCCCGTGGGCTATCCACTGTGGGAATCGGTGGCGGAAGCGTGCCCTGGGCGACCCAGGTACCTCTCGACATCGACGGTACCATGGTGTCTCCCGGCGACCTGGCATTTAGCGATCCAATCAACGGGGTGGTGGTGATTCCTCAGGACAAGGTCTCTGCGGTGCTCGAATTATTACCCAAGCTGACGTCGGCCGATGACAAGGTCAAGGAGGATGTGCTCAAGGGAATGCCCGTTCATGAAGCCTTTAAACTGCACAGAAGCAATCTGTGATCCACCATCCTAGAATGACAATCGAAACTCAGGGACCACCTCGTTCGTCAGGGGGGGCTCACTTTCGACTACAAGGGCTTGCGAGGGTTGGCCCGAAGACACATTTCACACCGCATAAGCTCACTCGGCTGCACATGACCCTGGACGTCACTGAGAAATGAGCTTTGCACCACGAATGCCTTTGTACCGTAAACGACTTGAGGAGAGCGAATGGCTCGACAATCACAAGCTCAATACAGCTCCGTGTCATCAGTTCATTAACATGCCATCATCAAAGCAAAAGCCGCAACCCTGACTACCAACAATGAAACCTACTTCCCAAATACACAGAAGAAAGAAAGGAAAAAGACATCCCATCCTGTTGCGAGCAGTCACAGCGGGTCTTATTTCATCCCAGCCACTCATCCTTCTTTGGTACTGGCGGCTTATCCAGGCCCAAGTCGAGCTTAGGAATCTCAATCTTTGGTGCCGGCTCAACCTTTTTCTTCTGGCCGCCCCCAGCCTTCTTTGGCGACGCACGAGTCTCCGGCGGTGGCCCGTATCTCACGTCCTTGACGTCCCAGTCATCCTCAGCGGCCGCCGCGACCCACGTGCGAAGACCATCGTGTACGCTGCCATAGAATTTCTCCTTGCACAATCGTAGACTGCCGCCGAGGCAGCGTTCCCAGCCAGAGATGCGGAAGTGTGCTCGAAGAGTGTTGCGCTCCTCCGCGGAGGGAGTGCACGCCAGGATCGCGTTCATGAGGTCCAGATGGGATGCCAAGTAGTTGGTCGCATCCCATTCCACGCCGCCCACGTACGGCGCTGCCGGGACCGGGGGCCGCTCTTGAGGGAAGTGCCGAAGCATGTAGGTGTATGGGCCAGGGCTTTCATCCATTGATGATGGCCGTGCCTCAGAGGGGAGGTCTACCACGTTGACATTGTGCAGGAAGATCCAGAAGACTTCCTTTGTCACGCTGACGACCTCTTTGCACCAGACGCGGTATGGTCTATCCTGTCTCATCTCCAAGACAAATGGTAGCGGGCGTTCATCTTCCTTTGGCTCGGGATCCCGCATGTGGGAGAGGACACTCCTGGCTCTCGTGACCCGTTCAGTGGGGCTTGCCGACTCGATATATGTGAACAATACGGATGTGATGATGTTGCGGGTGGTGAACTCGCTGGGACCCTTCTTTTCAGGGTCAAACAGCATGTGGAGCAGTTTCGGAAACAGATCGCCCTGGATAGTGTCCAGGTATTGCATGGCGCGAGCTGTCGTCGACAACGCCTTGAGGCAGAGGAGATTCTCGTGAAGGAGAGCATCTTCGTGTTCCTCTCTGCGATACTGTTAGTTACTGCCAGTGGGCTCGACTCAATTCACTCACCTCCACTCGACCTCCATAATGCGGTTGAGGAGACCAACAATCTCCTTCATGCCGCCTTGCTGGATGAAATCCTCGATCCAGGCCACGGTCTCATTCCTCAGCAGCAACCGGAGCTTGTGGATTTTACCAACCTCAACAAGCTCGGGTTTTTGGACTTTTCTCAGATACGAGACGTAGTCGCCTGGCCCTTGCTGAAGCTTGATCTTGGACAGAATGCCCGAGTTGGAGGCTGAACTGCTTGAACCAGGAGGACCCTCGCTGACTACACTATCTGTCGACTTGCTCCTGAAGTGGCGACCAAGCGTCCCGTCCCCCTTGGACTTTTTGATGGGCGAGCTCGGTTCCTTGGTCTCCTTGCGCCCTCGGGACAGCGTGAAGCTCTTCCCTCGCGACCGCTTCGGCTTGTCGTCAGCATTCGCCGCGCCCGCAGCAATGGCTGATGCCTCGGCGCTGTGGACGCTGTCAGTAGAGCAGGGCCGTTCTGCCCGGGCAGCCTGCATCTCAGCCCAGTCCTGGCGGATAAACTCCATCTTGATGGTGTCGCTCAAATTTCGCATCTTGTACCTCTGGTTCTCTGGGATGTTTCGTCGGTCCAGCATGGCCTCGAGGTGCTTGTCGATATCCTTTGGATTCAGCACTGCTTCGGCCGGTTCGGCTGCGGCCGACGTCGACTTGGACCGACCATGGCTAAAGGTGGTGAAAGCACTGAAGACCTTACCGCGGCTCGTCTTGCTCTTAGCTTCTGTCGAGTCCTTTGAGCCCTTTCGGGACTCATTCTGAAAACGAGCCTTTGTCGGCGACGGCGGTGAATCCATCTTGTTGTGCATGGGGTGGAACGACTTTGGCCTCTCCTTGACGGCAGGCCGGTTGTTCATGTAGATGTCCTGGTCGCTTGGTGTTCTTCCACCGTCTATACTCGCACGCCCGCTTCGTGGCTCTTGGCACAGCGGGTTGGACGTGAACTGGGCGTATATGGGCGTGGGCGCAGGTGAATTCGCCGGCTCGTCAGGTTTTCTGTTCTCCTTGTCTCTGGATGTATTCACGTCCTCGTCAGACCCAAATCTTCCCAGGTTTTTCAGGGTTTTGGGCTTCAGCAGTCCGGCAAGGTTGGTTCCGGACTTGGACTTCTTGGGCTTTGTCGGCGAAACCTCACGGGATTTGGCCCCCGTGGGATCCTTGCCCGCGGCGGTGATGACAGTGAAGTTGCCAAAGTTGTTTTTGGTCGGGGATCGGGATCGGCCGCGTTCGTCTCGTTCGTCTCGGGCATGCCGGGGGAACCGAGCAGCAGGGTCTTGCTGGTTGTGCTGCAGCTCACCCAGAGCACAGGGGTTGGACAGGTTGGAGAATGCCATGATTCCAGCCTGCACTGGGGACATACCGCCGTCGTATGGGCCCTGAGGCACGTAGGCTTCGTTCGAGGCCTGGCGGCGGTGTATAAACTCGAGCATCGAAGACTTGGGTCGTGGCCGTCGACCCGGCTCGAAGCTGTTGAACTCGCCCTGCTGCATTGTTCGTCACAGACACACAGAGCTCACAAACTATGCACCAATTGATCGGCGTCTTGCCCTTGGCACCGACGAGCGAAGAAACAGAGGGGAGGGCGATGGATAAAGGTCGATTGCTAAAGAAACATAAGAGCGAGGATGGGGGAAGAGGGAAGAAAAACAAGAGCGACTCTCTCTCACCGACGGTGAAAAGAGAAGCAAAACTAAGACGATGCCGGACGAAGACTACGCCATCGAGGAGAAGAGTTGAAGAAAAAAACCGGGGAATGCAGGTCGTTGACAAGTCACGGATAGACAGGTCGGTCAGGCCGTTGCGCAGGTGGATTGCATTTGGGCATTGTTTATCGGGGAACGGCCGTTGGCGGGGAGACGCGAGGTGGGCTGCCTTACCTATCTTATCGGTCGCCGTGCCGGGTCAATGATGCCGATGCACCAGAGACGCAAGAGGAATCGTGGTCATCCGTAAGTGGCTGAGAAAAGGAAAAGGCGCTTTCGTGCTGCTAATTTCGTTTTTTTTTGTCTCCAATGCTGGGGAGTTATTGCCGAGTTGTCATGGTGGGTGATTCGCGAGCCCATCATGCCACCCAGTCGGAGCTGTTGATCGACACCTCATGGGCTGGGATCATGAGTGCTCTCAATGCAGATTCCATCTCATGAATTGGAACCAACAATTTTATACCGAACCGTCCATCATGTCTGGAATCATGGTAAAGCGTACACTACCATCCAGTACAGCCATCATGAGCTGGTCTATTGCATGCCTGGATGCGATCTCACCCCCTTCGATTAGCATATACACCAAGGATAGAGACGGAGACATTGAACCAGCAATCGAATTCATAGCCCTATTAAGGTAAGGGTATATTATATCCACGCAAAAGACGCCCAACGCCCTGATTTCCCATGCGGACGCGCTGCTCATCATACACCGCAGTCAAGTTGGATCACTCCCAAATCCCGACTCTTGTAGCCGGGCGAGCTCACGATTCAAGAGCTAGGAAATCAGGTCCACGGTGGACCTCGGTGACTAGAAGGTTGCGCTCCGAGACGTTGGGTCCCCATTAAGTCGAGCCCATGCTGAGTGAAGTTGGGATCGAATCAGCTTGTCTGGCGGGCGGGTTTCTTCCCGGCAGGGTAGGGAGTATACATGGACATTTTGAGGGTTTACTTAGGTATGCATCGTAGAGCTGAGTCGGAATCGTCGAGGTTAGTAGATGATGATCATGCTGGATATACGGGAATGATGCTTGGAAAGACGAGTCTTGCATGTATTACTTGTCTGGGACCTCCTGGAAGCCGATTTCTTTTATTTTTTTTAACCCCTGGGCCGACAAAAACCATAATATTGACAGGCACTCATTGCAAGATGCTTCCGCCCAATGGTAGGAGGCGTTCTCAATACAGAGCAAGCACATACTAGTGTTATGTTTATCTGACCCGGTCTGTCTAAAGACAAGGGCCTCCACGGAGGTCTTAAGCAGGGTAGCCCATAGATAGGTTGCATATACACAGTAGCTACTTCCATCATACATATTTCTCGCAGTCAGATACAATATCGTGGCATACTAGGCTCGCCGACCTCCCAGCTTACTTCTACAGGCAAGCGGCCCAGCAGGTCATGGCTCAACAACTAATGAATATCAAGCAGTACTATTATCCCTACGTTAGATGGCATGAGAATCTTGCGCCAATCATGTTTGTTCCTCTCCTCTCTTGTCCTACACTTAGGCTATCTTACACTCTTGTGCCAATGTCGATAGGACTGGTGAATCTTCCCCCGCATACAACCGTTCGGCGTTGAGGGACGGCATTGACCAGGCTGGCGGTTTACTATGAGTGGCTGATTCGGTGCTGCTAGTGCCGCGCCTGGGCGGGATCTGGTGGAGACTTGAATCAAGATTCCGGCTTAAGAAATCGGTAAACGGGTCAGTTACAGTGAACAAGACCAAGTAAGAGAGAGCCAGTGCTTCGGCCTCATAATACCAGAGACCTTGGAGCTTTGGTGTATGTTAGGAAGAACCAGGCGGATTTAAGACTTGGGAGATAGTCATCACGTGTGAAGTCCTGGTGGGAGTCAAAGGAAGGCAGGTTGAGAGATCGTTGATAACTAGTTAGCATTTCCAACACCAGGTCCTCAAAAAATTCATGAGACAAATCATGGCCACCTCAAAACCTCCAAGACCAGTCCATCCCGTCATCCATCTGCCGCCACCCGCTACCGAAACCCTTTCCAACCCCGGCTCGCTCCACCATGAGACCCGGCTTTTCCCCATAAAGCACCCTCCACACCAATGCCGAACGTCAAATGGTTAGCGATCCAAACCCCAAGATCTCGGCTCTGGACCGCGCTCATCGGCTTCAAAAAGGTGCGGCTCCCCAATGACGCTCGAGTGTCCGCGGGGTCCTCTGGGATAAACGTTTAACCCGCGACTTGCCCCTCCACGAGCTCGACAGCCAAAAGAGATTCTTATTGTGTTTTCGAGTCTCTTTCTTTTTATAATCCATTGGCTCTGGTTGCTCAATTGACACGAACCGTCGCAGCATCTAGCGTCAACTGCACATGAGACCTTCACTTCTTTCGAGATTCAGAGCAACGCCGATATCCCCAAGAATGCCTGTCCATCATCTCATGGTCGGCACCTGGACCCCTCCAGGCGCCATCTTTACCTTTGCCTTTGACGACGAGGCCCTGACCCTCAAGCTGGTCAAGCGGACCGAGATTCCTCAAGATGAACCCATCTCATGGATGACCTTTAGCGTAGGTTTTCCCGCAATTCTCACGCCCTTTACTGAGCCTCTCAACTCAAGCATATGACAGCATGACCGAAAAGCAATCTACGGCGCCGCCATGAAGAAATGGTCCAGCTTCGCCGTCGAGTCGCCCACATCCATCACCCACCAGGTCTCTCACCCAATGCAACACGATCGTAAGCCTCTCCCACTGAGACTCAAGTCCTCACTGACTAAAACTGCCTCAGCCAATGCCTCTCTCGCATCGACAAACACCCGCGCCATCTTCCTCCTCGCCGCCAACAAGCCGCCATACGCCGTCTACTGCAACCCCTTCTACGACCACGCCGGCCACGGAGCCGTCTTCTCCACGGACCCTGACACAAAGGCCCTGAAGGAGAATGTGCAGAACTACGAGTACCAGCCCAACACGGGCATCCACGGCATGGTCTTTGACCAGGACGAGAAGTACCTCTACTCGGCGGACCTCCGCGCCAACAAGCTCTGGGTCCATCGCCGCCGCGCCGACGACGACCCGGCCCTCGACCTCGTCGGGTCCGTCGACTGCCCCGACCCGCGCGACCACCCCCGCTGGGTCGCCCTGCACCCCTCGGGCAACTACCTGTACGCCCTCATGGAGAAGGGCAACCGCATCTGCGAGTACCTGATCGACCCGGCCACCCGCCTCCCCGTCTACACGCACAGGCACTACCCCCTCATCCCGCCCGGCATCCCCGACCGCTGGACCCAGTACCGCGCCGACGTCTGCGTGCTGTCCTCGTCGGGCAGGTACCTCTTCGCCTCGTCGCGCGCCAACTCGTTCGACCTGACGGGCTACGTCGCCGCCTTCGCGCTGGCCCCCACGGGCGCCATCGATCGCCAGATCCTCCTGAACCCGACGCCCACGAGCGGCGGGCACAGCAACGCCGTTGCGCCCTGTCCCTGGAGCGACGAGTGGGTGGCCATCACGGATGACCAGGAGGGCTGGCTGGAGATTTACCGCTGGCAGGACGAGTTCCTTGCGCGCGTGGCGAGGGTGAGGACGCCTGAGCCTGGCTTTGGCATGAATGCCATCTGGTATGATTGAGTCGACACGGCTCCCTTGCAAACAGCATAGATAGGAACTGGACGTCAACACTCATAGAAGAGACTTGGGATCCTAAAGGCAAAAAATAACAAACGTATCATTACGAAATTTGTAGTGGACATTAGTCGTCCAGGTCTGCAACACCCACTATCTGGTAGCCCCCAATGCATCTCGAGCATGAGCAAAGTGCGGTGCGCTGGTATACATACAGCCGTGCCCATCTGGCAGCTTACTCCCTGGCAATGGTCATACAGCGTCAGATTCCTCCCCAGCCCAGCCTAATTCGTCCCATTAGCCTTGTGTCCGTTTTGCTCGTCATCGTCCACGGCCTCCTCGTAGTCGTCACCTAATAAGGGGGTTCGTTCGTGGCCCCCAGCCATCCGCTGGGGATTCGTAAAGCCCATGTGGGACGCCGCCCGCGGGGGCATTCTACCTGAGGCGTCCAGGGCGCTGCCCTGAGGCTGGTTTGCCCCGAGGCCCTGCTTGATCTTGAAGACGCTGCCGCGCGTGTTGTTGAGCGGCCGGGCGGCTCGGTTGGCGGGGCCGAGACGGAGCTGCTGCCGCATCTCGTCCAGGCTCGCCTTGACGACGACCGGCGTGCCCTCGATGCCGCCGTCGGACGTCCTACGCTTCATGTGGATGGCCGTCTTAGCGGCGTTGTGGAATCCACCCTCGTAGTTGCTGTGGTAGGAGGCGGTCTCGATACTGGGCATCTCGTCATGCTCCGCAACGTCGACCAGGATGGTGGCGTCGGGCGCCTTCTTGCTGGCGGTGGCGGCTACGGCAGCAGCGCCGGCGTGGATACGGCGGGCTCGGGGGGCCGGGGTGAGGCGGCGGATAGCCTTGTGGACGTCGACGTACACATCAGATTCATCAACAATTTCCCTGATCAGGGGGGTCAGCAACGATTCTCGGTTGGCAGCCTTCGACAATCGACTCACTCTCCAATCAGCTCCTCAATTACATCCTCTAGGGTTACAACACCCAGGGCGCCGTGGTCCGAACCAGGGAACTCTGAGACGAGCACCATGTGGGATTTGCCCTCCTGGAAGAAGTTGATAATGTCCAGACAGCTCGTCTCGGGGCGGGTCTCGACGATGGCGCCAAGCGGGACATCGCGGACGGGGATCTTGTCTTCGGGGTCGTAGGTGATGAGCGTCTTGACCAGGAGCATGCCGACAAAGTCCATGTGGGATCCGGAGCGGTAGATGGGGATTCTCGAGTATCCGGAGGACAAAATATCATCCATCGTCTTCTCATCGAGGATGTGGTCCTCAGAGAGAGTGTACACATCGTCCATTGGAGTCATGACCTCGGCCACGGGCTTGTCCTTGAGATCCAGGACAGCCGTGATGATGGTGACCTCGTCCTGGTTCAGTCGCTCGGAGAGCTCGCCCAGAGACTTGTGAAGCGTGACGAGGGTCTTGAGGCCGCTCTTCTTGTACACGGTGCCGTGGTCCTCTCCCAGGATCCAGTCGAGGAGCTTGGCGATGGGCCACGAGATCGGGCCCGTGAGGTACATGAGCGCGAGAACAGGTGTTGACATGTATCCGCCGATGGGGAGGCCGTATCGGACACAGACGGACTGCGGGACGATTTCACCAAAGATGACTGCAAGAGTTTAGCGATGCCCGACTGAAGCATCATATGCGAGATGCGTACCGATAAGGATTGTACTGCCAACAACGGCAGCAACACCTCCGCCAAGAGTTCGGTCCAGCACGACGGGTAATGACTCGTTGACGACGACATTTGCCAAGAGCAGCGTGACCAAGACCCAGTGCTTTCCTCGGTTTAATAATTTCAGCACTCGTTTCGCGTTCTTGTGATGCGGTTCCGCGGGATCGCCCGAGAGGACCTGGAGGTAGATGCTATCCTGGCCCATCAAACTGAGGCTGGTCAGCGTTGCGTTGCCAAGACAAGAGAGGGGGGAACTTGCGCAATGGTCAATCCTGCGAAAGCACCACCAAGAAGCACCAAAGCCATTGAGGCGATGCCGAGCACCCAGAGATTCTGGGCCTCGCCCTCATGAGGATTATGCCCTTGGGTACCAATTGGATACGCCGACACGGCCGTCAAGCTGGCGCCGAAGACTCGGCCCATGCCGATGACGGCGGGTCGGACGGAGTGGTATCGGGATGCGTGTCGCATTGTTACTGGGATGCAGAGTTTTGTTTTGTCGAGCGAAAAGCCTCGTCCCCGAGAGGGTGATGCGGAGATGTCCCCCAATCCCGTCGTTGAGAGGTAGAAGCTTCTGGAGCCGTGAATTCGTCGCCCCCTTGTTATTCGACGCGAATGAGATAATCTCTGGTCTGGGCAAACAGAGCCGGTCGCTGTGACAGTCCCCCGCGATAGTGGCGATAAAATGTCTCAGGCCGGAGAAAGGGTGAAGAAGAAAAATACTCGTAAAAGATTGGCGAGAATTATAGTCGAAATCGTGGTCGTCGTTTTGTCGTTGTCGAGCGTTGCGACCCTTCGCACCAAGGGCGAGGTTTGGTGATGAAGAAGTCTCGAGCTCCCGGTGGGACGAACGGTTCGAGCTATAAGAGCATCGACGTATTACGGTGTCTAGTTCTCAAGCCGATGACGCCAACAGGGGAGGACCTGGCGGCCGTTCAGGAACGCTGTTATTGGTCGAATGGAGGCTCGCTCAGGGTCCAAATCCCCCGATAGACTCCAGCAGAACCCACTGAAGCCGTAAGGTTACAGCAGCCAACAGTGGGTAGCAGCCTGCTGCGCCGCCCTAATTTACGGCTAATAAATTGCAACACGTCTTGGCCTGGGCTGTGCAATTGGATTGGAGGGCGGACGCAGGAGAACGAACGGCTCTAGGCCGCTCGCTAAAGCTGGATGAGGTCATGCCGGAGAAGGGTAATATGGTTGGTCACGTTGTCTCTCCCTTTGCAAGTTATCAATTATTGGAGAATAGTTTCAATGAGTATGAGGACATGGTTGAAAACATGGGATGCGTTTCATCTCTAATTTGACGGCCCTTATCAAGGCCAGACCCAGGGCGCTGTAATCATGGGTGCAAGCAGGGATTGGGGCCCCGCGCCCTCATCCGCGTATTCTCGGGTACTGAACATGCCATGATCACAGCTTGAGCAGACTCACATCCAGCACACCCTCGGAATTTCTCAATCCCTCCATCACTTCACTGCTCACCGACCCATGGACTCCGAGAATCATCAACGCCTCGTTGCCCTTCGGATCTGGCGGGGTCTCGATTCCTCTGGACGCCGCGGGATCCAGACTCGCCACCTGCATGGACTTGATATTGATGCCGTGCACGCCGAGCACCATCCCGACACCTCCGATCTTGCCCGGCTCGTCGTAGTTGTGGAGGATGATGAGGGTTCCCTCGGGCGTAAACACGCCGTTGAACCGGCCAAGCTTGGAGATGTACATTCGCTCGTCGCTCGCGTAGCCCTCAATCACCTGCGCGACGCCGGTGGTGCCGGCCTGGTAGGCTCGCAGCGTCACCAGGTTGGCGTACGTCGACTGGGCGTCGCCCGAGTGCGTCTCGCTGATGACGATGCCCTTCTCCTTTGCGATGAGCGTCGCATTGACGATGTTGACGTGCGAGTCGCTGAACGACGAGACGAGGCCCTTGACCAGCGCGGCGAACAGCGGCTTCGTGTTGGACATGCTCGCCAGGTCGCCGTGGTAGATGAGCTCGAACCTCCGCGCCCCCATCATGAGGCCCTTGTTGTGCACAAAGTGCTGCGTATATAGGCGGCCCATCTTCTCGACGAGCTGCACCGACGGCTGCAGCTTGCGGTACTCCTCGGGCATGATGATGGGCGCGTTGACCGCGCTGGTGGGGAGGCCGCCGCGGAGGATCTCGAGCACCTGCGTGCAGACATCCATCGACACGTTCTCCTGCGCCTCGATCGTCGACGCGCCCAGGTGAGGCGTCGCCACGACCTTGGGGTGCTTGCTGAGCTGGGCGGCTGCCGAGTCTGCCGCCGGAGGTTCTGAGGACCAGACGTCGATGCCTGCTCCCGCGATCCACCCCTCGTCCAGCGCCTTGACCAGAGCAGCCTCGTTGTAGACGCCGCCCCGGGCCACGTTGAGCACGCGAGCAGTCTTCTTCATCTGCTTCAGCTCTTCCTCGCCGATCATGTCCAGCGTGGTGGCCAGAAGGGGCGTATGGATGGTCAAAAAGTCCACGATCGGGAGAAGCTCCTGCAAGCCAGACACAAGCTCCACGCCCGCTTGACGAGCCATGTCGGCGCTCGCATAGGGGTCGACAGCCACAACGGTCATCCCGAGGCCCTTGGCCATGCGGGCAACGTTCATGCCGACCTTGCCCAGGCCGATGATGCCGAGCGTCTTGCGGCCGACCTCGACACCCACGAGCTTGCTCCGCTCCCAGCGGCCGCCCTTCATGGTGCCGTCGGCCTGGCCCACGTTGCGGGCCGTCGTGAGGAGGAGCGCGATCGTGTGCTCCGCCGCGGCGAGGATGTTGCCCGAGGGAGAGTTGACAACGATGACGCCCTGGGTCGTCGCCGTGGGCACGTCGATGTTGTCGACGCCGACGCCGGCGCGAGCGACGACCCGGAGCTTCCTCCCGGCCTGCAAAACCTCGGTCGTGACCTGCGTCTCGGAGCGCACGATCAGGCCGTGGTAGTTGGGAATCAGGTTGACGAGCTCGGCCGGCGATAGACCTTTGCGGTTGTCAACATCAAAGTGAGGAGTGAGCAGGGCCAGACCGTCCGGGGATACCTTCTCTGGGACAAGGATCCGAGGACGGTTTGAGCTTCCGCTCGAAGGCGCATCAAAAGTAGCAGAGGGAGTCATGGTTGAGTTCAATGATTCTATATAGCAAGATCTCTCCGCAAGAAGCAGAATTGCAGTAGGTTTATCAGAGGTAAGAAAGAAGCGGCGACGACCCGGTATAAGTAAGGCTGGGGATGACGTCCCCCCTTTTACCCAAGCGCCCTTTGTCCTCTCCGAGCAAGAGAGATGACCGCCACCGCCATTGCCTCTGGTCCAATCCAGAGACCCCAGCTCAGCCTTGATGACCGGTTCCAGGTGTCCAAGTGTAAATCCCCTCAGTAATAAAATAAACACGCGCAGATTAGATGCAGACTCCCGTCTCCAGTCTCAGCCGGTGGCCGCCTCTCCCACGCCAAGCAACCCCACGAATGATTCCTTTTGACGCGGGGGTCTCGCCTCTTTCTGCCCGCACAACTGCACGGGGACGGAGCCATTGAGAGAGCCAGCTGTGAGAGGTGAGAAGCTCATACGTAGCGTCACAGCAACGAGGCGAGGCGGGGCCAAACTGGAACGAGACACGGGCCGCAACCATCATGTTGTGGGATATGCAGGCTTGGAGAAGAGAGTTTGGGGGGGGGCTGCCACAGGAACCTTTTAGCCTGACGCCCTAGGACGCTCTAACCCCTCACTTTTCCCCGTACGGAACTACTGCAAGCCACGGGCCGTCGTGGGGTTCAACTGGCTGGAGGATCCATGCTCACATGGCGCAACCTGCGTGTCCTCCCGCGTGTGCCGGCCTTGCCAGAGGGAGGGAGCCTGTTCGCTCGTCCATATTTTGGAGAAAAGAGACGACAGGATGCATCTGCCACGCGATGAAGAACACATCACCTAGGGAGGGGAGGGAGGGGAGGGAGGGGGAGGAACCAAGAGATGAATCTTGCATTCCTCACACCAACAGGTGGGGAGGATGTCTGTCCCTTGCTGCTTGCGCCTCTGGGGCGAGCTTGTATTGCGCAACTGTTCTGGATAAGACTGGATGGCTTCACTGAGTTGCGGGAATAATATGCATTCTCCCACTTTCAAGACTCAAAAGTTGTCCTTGCCGGTAAATCTCTCGTTCTGCACAATCTCGATCCAGTATCCATCAGGATCCAGTAAGAAGGCGACGTTCTTCATGCGTCCATCTGTCAGCCGCTTCTTCCAGTTCACATTCAGGTCCTCGAAGCGCTGGCAGGCAGCTTCCAAGTTGTCAACGGAAACGCCTACGTCTATGTCAGCCACCGGGCCCCCAACGTTGGAAACCGGCACGCGAGCACTTACAGATGTGGCCGAAACCCTGGGGCTCCTTGTTGCCGTCGTGGTAGCTAAAGTTTTCGTCTTTTTCGGTTCCGTAGTTCCAGGTGAGCTCCAACAGCCCCTCGCGGGGAGCAATTTCGTCCGTCACTGGCTCGCCCCCGGGGTAGCCCAGGAAGTAGAGGTTGAAGCCGGCATCAGGGTTCTCAAGCGTCCTGAACAGAGACATGCCGAGGACATCCTTGTAGTACTTGAGAGACTTTTCGGCATCTTTGACGCGGATCATGGTGTGATTCTAGCGCTGTGTTAGCCGCATGCTCCTGAGAGATGGTCCCTGGAGCCCGGTCATACCATGGTGTAAGTCGACACATCCGTCTCCTTGACATCCTCGGTATCTAGGTAGTTGTTCCGAGCAATAACTTCCACCCAATAACCATCGGGGTCGAGCACGAACGCAATCATCCTCATCCTACCGTCGGACAGCTTCTTCTGGAACTTGTAGCCGGCATCCTCGATGCGCTGGCAGGCAGCCTGGATGTTGTCAACGGCGATGCAGGTGTGGCCGAAGCCACGGTGCGGGTCCTTGTTGCCGTTGTTGATCTTGTACTCGGGGTCGTTCTCTGTTCCGTAGTTGTGCGTCAACTCAATCAGGCCCTGCCTATCAAAGGCGCTTCTGCCGTGAGAGAGGGCATTGGGCGAGTCGTAACCCAGGAAGTAGAGGTCGAACTTGCTTTCGGGGAACTCGAGCTTCTTGACGAGGCTCATGCCCAGGAACTCATAGAACTTGACTGGAGAGGCCTAGTCAGTTGGACGTTGGACTGGAAACGGAGCTACTGTTGGGCCATCAAGGTTGTCTGCTGACATACCGGACTCCTTGGGGTCCTTGACCCGAATCCTGTAGCCTGTAAGCTTTCTACACATCTCACCAGCGGAGTCGATCTGCAACTTACATCGAGTGGTTGAACTTGTAGTTGTTGGTGTCCGTGGTGGCCGCCATGGTGATCAATCTCGACTGTTCAGAGGCTGGACCGAAGATGCGGGGAAGACCTGGTCGTGTGAGGACTTTCTGAAGTGCTCTGATACGCTGCACGGCTCTTGCAACACTCATCTAGTGGGGGGTAAGGGTGTGAGTCTTGAGGGTCTCGCGACGGTTGCTTGAGACGAGGCGAGATAAGAATTCTGGTGGTAAGCTGAATGCCCCTCCTCTCAGCAACCCCACTTTGGGAGCTTCCCCGAGGTGAAGACCAATTCTGACGTCAAAATCCGAAAAGCCGGCAGTTGTCGAGGCTTTTCCGCATTGAACCGTCTCCAATCTTATTAATGAACCTAATAAAGAGGATGAGGGAATGTCTGCATCACTTACAACCCTGTCTGCTGGTAATATTATCAGATAGTATGACATGACTACTGAAATTGCTCGGTGCATGAGTGCTTTAGGGTAGGGTCCCGACGTCGAGATACCTATTAGCTACGGTAGATGTGACTGCTGTCTAGGCATGGGCTTATTGATAACCACATGATTGGCAAATTAAGGCTGGTCAAATGTCTTTTCTTTCTTGATTTCCTCCTATTATTGCTCATTTATGGGGACATCATGACTTCTCCACGTTGGACAGGCTCATTTACTAGCGATAGGTTGGCATACTTGCATCTGGCACAGAAGGACCAGGACAAAACATCCTTGCTGCCGAGAATTAGAAAACCTTTCTTGTCAGACTCCAGGCTGCATCATGACTTCCCGATTGAAGGAGAGAAACAAACAGCCCGTTTTTTATTTATTCGACTGCCCATCCCAACAACGTTTCAATACTGACCTCATCATCGTGCTGACGTTGCGATGCGGGGCCCGTTCTCAGCCGCCGAGCCCCGAGTGGGACTCGAAATATGTTGGTCCCGACCCAACCCCAAAAGGGCATCCGGTGCTGGGATCCCGTCTCTATTTGCTCTGGGCTACTGTTAACCGCCCACTCATGCTCGTCGCATCGTCTCGTCTTCACCCAACTTGCACCATTTCCAACTCCTCTCCCTACTGCTGCTCATTTCTCATCCTACATTGGAGCATGTGATGCAATGATTTGCCCTTCGAACATCGCTTCCATCGCGCCTTGACCATCTCCTGCGATCAGGGCGGGTAAAACGAAACGAAACATTGACTGCCGACACCGCAATCACCGATAGCCGCGACTCGAATTTACGGAGCCCATCATGGAGCGCCCTCGGAACCTCGTCGGCGAATATGACGACTCTGCCATCATGGAGGATATCAAGGAACCTGAAGAGCAGGCAGTCGTAGACTTGCCCAGGACGCACGGCCGGTCGCCCTTGACCAAGACGAGATCCATGTCTGATGGAGGAGGCACTCCGTCCCGATTGTCGCCCTCACCACACATCGTCGAAGCGTCTCGCCGAACCTCCAAGGACGACAGCAGCATTCCCGCACCCCAGCCCGTGACGCCTCGTCGCCCGGGCCTCTCGAACCGCGGCTTCTCCATCCAGATGCCTCCCCGGGAATTCACTCCGCCCGCCGCGAATCCATACGTCAAGCCCGCTCCTCTCTCCCCCAAGCTCGACCACTCTCAGATCTACGCCTCGCCGACCAATATCCTGCCCCGTCGCTCCCGCGGCCTCGACTTCTCCCGTGCCGCAACGAGTCTGCATCACTCGACCCTCGCCGAGCAGTCTTCCCCCGACTCGTCCCCCACCGCCGGTGGCCGGGCGATGAACATCCCGACCAGGAGGAGCCACTATGGAGGACCGGAGCAGACATCGACGTCCCTGTGGTCTGTCATGGGAAACCAGGAAAAGATGAACGTCAGCAGCTCGTTGGGAAGCACCCAAGCCATCGGCTCGGATTCGTCCAGCAGCTCGGACGATGATGACCTGATGGACGAGGACATGGATGAGACCTACGTGACGACTCCCCAGGTCAACAAGATTGGTCCGATTATGGGACCTCAAGGCCCTGGTGGAACCTTTGGATCCCCCGCAATGAGCAGCCTCATGAGTTTCCAACAGCGGCAAAGGCCCCGCAAACAAGCCAAGAAGAAGAGCCGAGGACCTCTGGGGCTGGGGTTCAGCGGTGCATCTCTGTCCAAGTCACCACCCAGCAATTCCGCACGAGCTAGACGCGAGAGCATTAGCTGGCAGGCGAACCAATTGCACATTTCTGGTGCAGACTCTGACGAGGCACGAGCCATGGGCGATGCCGACGGGATGGGGGATGGCCAGCGCAATGTTATCCGGCGGGTCGTGACGCGACGAGGAAACCTCCTTGTAAGTGTTCTCGGTCTACTTGTAGTATCAACTAACGCCATGCAGCCTAAACCCAAGACCTTTGCGCGGATCCGAGCTGCTCTTATGGAGGAAAGCACCCCGGCCGAAGCCGAGACTCGACGCGAAGCCGAGGTAGTCAAGCAGGTCCGCGAGAGCGACATGGACCTTGAACTTAGGATACCAGGCCCCGCTGCCGAGTCGAC
Source organism: Fusarium nematophilum (assembly GCA_033030565.1). NCBI lineage: Eukaryota > Fungi > Ascomycota > Sordariomycetes > Hypocreales > Nectriaceae > Fusarium > Fusarium nematophilum. The sequence goes on from JAVIXY010000016.1 coordinate 209,956, forward strand.
ACAAACAACAACTGCCCCTTCGTCGCCAAGCTTGACACAGCAAGAGGGCCTCAATGATGTCCCCGAAGACGACATCATGGGGGATGTAGCCGCGGGGCTCTCCAGCAGCTTCAAGCAGCATGCAATCAAGAACTCCAAAGGCAAGACGTTCTGGGATACCTTTTCCGAGTCCAGCAGCACCGGTGGTGCGAGAACTACGCCGCCACCCGCAGCGTTTCTCCCACGGGGTTCTTCATCGGGCGTCAGCGAGGACGTTGCGATGGATTCCCCGTCTCTCACGGGAGCCGCTGTAAGTCACTCATCCGGCCCATCATTCAACTTACTCACCCGCCAGGCCTCGCAGAATAGCGGCCCCCAGCCACCTACCGCTGCAGAAATCACCCGTCGTATCAACAGCAAGCGTCGGCGGGACGACGACTTCGACCCCGTCAGCTTCAAGCGCCGCGCCGTCAGCCCCGGCATGAGCGTCCACAACTCCCCTATCATGCAGAGCCCCCTTCAGCGCGACGGCATGTCGTGGGGATCTCGCCCGGGCAGCAACGGCGGAGACAAAGCCGGCAGCAGTGCCCCGAGCGAATCTGGCAGCACTCCTGGCAATCTGTCCGGCGGTAGCTCTGTAACTGGAAGGCTCAACGGCAAGGGCCGGGTCGGATTCCAGGGGATGATCGATACCAACGATGGCATCATGCGCATGAGCATCGAGTAGCTGCTGACACCGAATTTCTTGCTCAAATATTTGGTTATCTTTGGAAGCGTTTGAGCCCGCACGACTTGGCGGCCGTGTACATATATTGCATATTGAGGCGTTGGGGTCAGATAGGGCGTTGGGTTCGCGAGTGAGGGATTGGCGAAAGATCTAGGGACTCCGTCGGCACGGATTGATAGAATATAACAGCCATTTCATGTGGCCTTTTTTAATTAATACCCCACAAAACCGAGCACAGAGCTGTTGGCCAGCTCCAAAAGAAATCCCTCGTGATATAGATATCGACCTGGTATCTACCTATCTCAATTCCCAACGCCAGAACAGAACAAAGAGCACTGGCTCGACGTTACTATGTCATCCCTCAGCTGAAAAAAAAAAAAAGGACCTTCAACGCCGTCTATGCTATCCCAACGACCACTGAATGCACCCACATCTACTCCACGCCTACACCCTCCTCTGGAACGGTGAGCGTGCCGAGCTTGTCGTCCAGCCAGCGCGCAAGCTCCGAAGCATGTCTGCGGAGGGAAGCCACGGCGGCCGCTGTGCCCGTGGTGCTCTCGAGGCTCGCCGTCGTCTGCGCGCCCGTGCTGAGGATGCTGTCGGCCTCGCCTGGGCTGCCGACGTGCGAGGCTTCTCCGGCGGGAACGTGGGCATGGTCGTTGGCGTGCGGAGGGTTGCTGTGGTCCGCCGCGTCTGGGCTGGCGGGACCGACGCAGACAAAGAGGAGGCCGCACTTCAGACGGCGGATGACGACGGTGCCACTCGAGAGCTGGACCGTGACGGTGGCGGGCTTGATGCCCCTCCCCCTGGCGGAGCGGTGCGAGTCCAGCTGCTGGCTCCGCGACAGCCGATCCGTCTCGTCGTCGCCCACGTCGTCGTCATCGTCCTCCCGGTCGTCGTCCTCGTCGGGCGGGGAGCTGCCGATGGGGTCGGGCGTCCGCGAACCGGGCAGGGCGGACGCAAGGGCCGGGGCCGAGGTGGAGTGTATGGCGAGGAGGGAGGCTGCGACGGTGGCGTGGGTTCGGAGCACGGCGACGGGCTGGGGGCTCGCGTGGGCGAGGAGCTTGCCGTGGGGGGTCGTGAGCAGCAGCGTGGGGAGCTGGGCCGTCTGGTTCGCGTGGAGGAAGGCCGTGAGACGCTTGGTGAGGAGGAGAGGAGGCGTAGGGTGTGAGATGGACATTGCTGGAAATGTGATCGTGAATTACTACGTATGTGTCGGAGCACAAGTGGAGAAACGATGATTCGGCGGTCTCTGGAGCGCACTCTCGAGATCGGAAAACGTTGAAAAGGCGCAGCTCGGCTTTGTGACGACGGGTCGCGAGGGTTGGGTTGTAGGAGAGGCGGCCTGGAGGTGAAGCTTTGACGATGGGATGGAATGGATGGAGAAACACCACGGGCTGGGGCGGTAGTCTTGAGCTGATGGCGGGGCGGTCGGCGGTGGTGGCGGCCGAGGCGAAAGGGCCAGAACGTGCGCTGGCACAGGGGAATGGCGGGGACCTATTCCGTAATGCTTACAGCGGCCTCCCGGATGCTAATTGGGTCGTGGGTGCTGGGTTGCGTCGTGTAAGATCATTGGTTGTTTCAAAACTGGTGAGGCCTGAGAGTCAACTCGAACCTCATGTTTATGACGAGATGATGATTTGCGGTTGAGGCAACAAGTTTGTTCTGCTAATCAGACGGGAAAGAATGTAAGAGAGAGAGAGAGTCAGAAAAGAGCAAGAGAATTGATAAATCAGATCCACCGATATCGCCCAAGTCATACGTTCTCTCCAATGGACGACGATACCTCGTCGTCTTGAGCGTTTTGCCATCTCATCGCCATGTCGTCATCAATGTCGACATAATCTAGGCCCTCGTCCGTCTCTAGCTTCCATTCCTCGTACGCGTCCTCCACTATCTGCGCGAAATCAACCACCCGCACCCACGGGTTCCGCCCCTGCTTGGGGTCATACTCCAGGAGGTCTCTGATGATGGTGCGAAGCGACTTGGAGTACTTAGCCCGTGCCAGGGACGTGTGGATGTTGATGTTGGGCTCCGGGCAGTGGTGCTCAGGCGGACACGCCGGCCATCGAGACGTCTCTTCACCGCAGGGCTCCTTTTTCAGATGGGCACAGCCGCCAAGGAGGCACTCGCAACCCTTGGCCGCGGCGTCCTTGTCGAGACAGCCCCCATCCCGACAGAAGGAGACATGAGAGCAACCGCAGGTTTCGCAGTGGTATGTAGGTGCGGAGCCCGTCATCATGGTAAAGACGACGGCGCCGAGAGACCACATCTCGTCGCCGAGTGTATAGGGACGATCTTCCTGCGAGATGTGAGCTGTTTTTTTTGGTCAACGCTGAGAGGGGGGCAATTTACCTCTCTAAGAGCCTCGGGATCCCTCTCGAAATTGATGCGGGTGGCCTCCAGCGGTTGCTTGGTTCCCTCTCGTGTCGTCAAGGCCATGCCGTGAGATCGCTTGTCCGGGTCGTCCGGCTCCCTCTCGACATTGACGGCGTGGCACGTCACGGCAGCCTTGCTAAAGTTCCCAAGTTTGCACTGCCCGTAGGTCTCGGTGCTGCGAGGATGCTGGAAGTAGATGTTCTTTGGCTCTATGCCGCGGTGAAGGATAGGAAGCCAATCCTGGTCTGTACACACCCACATCTTATGCACCCAGGGAGAGAGCTGCACGTCAAAGTAGAGCCGTTTGCCATCGTGCAAGTAGGCTACCGCTCGAGTCAGAGAGAGGAGGACGTGCCAGCAGAGAGACTCGGGCAGGTAATATGAAGAACCATCATGAGGATTCTGCTGAAAAATAGCGCTGAGGTTGGCAGCATCGCAAAAGTCCCAGACCAGGAAGTGAGTACTGTTTAACTCGGTATCGTCTCGTTCTTGGGTCTTGGTGAAGGGCCGACGGTCAATTGTGCCGACAAGAGAGATCAGATTTTCATGATTGAAGATCTGGCGGATGCTGTAGGCCTGGTTGTGCTTGCTTAGCAGCTCGTGAAATGCCTTGGCCTCCTCGTAATGTGACTGGGAGGCAAAAGGGCCTTCCTCCAGGCGTCTGGCTGACGGGCTCGGGCTTGGGCAAGCAAGAAATTGCTCTCCCCGAGGGTCTCCACGTCTGACGGCGATCCAGACATCGTTGCCGATCTCTTTGAGGAGTTCGAACACTGGTTCCTCAGGTTCGTCCCAGGAACCGTGGAATGGTTCAAGATCAGAGCTGGCAACAGAGTCGGATTCAAAATCCATAACGGCAAAGATGTTGATGATGCTGTTGTTCACTAGACCAACAAAGGGTTGGGCGTGGGTTTTATCCTCTCCATCTTGTCATTCACAGCTGAGGTCCTCATACCGAGCGGACGCTTGTCATCCCGTGCTGCAGAGAACAAAGAACAGTCACCCACACTCCGCCACATTTTGGAAGAAGTGATGTCTGCGCTGGTCAGGTATTTCTTTGTTCATCGGCGTGGCCGTGGTATAGTTTGCATCATCTTCGTACGAGGACGGGTTCGTCGCCCGATGCCAGCTTGCCACTTGGTGGACGTAAACTGCCGGTTGTAACTCAATATGGAATGCGAATATTCGACCTGCTACTTGATGTCAAGGATTAACTCCCGCTTGAACAGCCTAACGATGGTTGTTTCAAACAAAACGTGGTGCTTGCTGACACACACTCCTTGCCCGCACTTTTCCTCGGCCAAACGTCATAATAAACGCTCAGCCCCAGCGGATTGCAAGGGGACCCTTTCAAACACACTTCAAGCCTCATCAATGCTTTGGCGCAAATCGGAGCCTCGGAGCCCGTGGCGATCAAGAGGAGTTCGCGCGACAGAGCTTGTCTTGATCGTCAGGGCGCCTTCTCTCGCCGGGACAAGAGTGGGATTGCTTCAAATTATGATTTTCCATATGACGATCTAAAACTCCGACAACCCCAGATCGCCAGCGCCTGCCCGTCATCGTGTGCGAGCATGTCTCGTGCTTTGTGGCATGGATTGACGCGGAGGAGGCAACCCGAGAGTTAGCACGTTTCATCTGCCCGAGAGGAAGACGGATTTGTGGAATTCGTCGTGATGCAACTAGGCTGAAACCTCATCTGTCGCTGCAAGGGTCTCCGGGTAGCACCGAACTGCTTCGGGCTGCGTGGAATTAATTGATTGAGGAGACACTGCGAAGTTTGTTATTGTTGCCGCCATCATCATCATCGTCGTCGTTGAGGACAGGAAAAGAACGCGCGCGCTGGCAGTTGGCGGTTAATCGTGCTGATTCGCCTGTTTTAGTTTGACGCATCTGGATTGGATGAGGTACATTCTCTGGATCTGTCGGATTCCTTATGGCGGTTGGAGGAACCAGAACAAAGAGATCAGCCACTCAAAGGGAACGATTGGGGTGGCCGCCATGCAGCGCCAACCGACCCCCCGCCCGCCATGACATCCTTCGAGGGTTGTGGCCCTCTAAAGCTGCTGCTGACAGCGGCCGTCAGCTCCGAAGCCAAGGCCTCACGAGACCAATCAGCTGCTGAGATGATTCCCTGGAGATGATTTCTCTCAAACGTCCCTCCTCTTTTGGAGTTTTGGTGCTGCTACTCCGAGCGCTAAACCGCATGAAGGCTGGGCGCTTGGTACCTGCAGGCAATGGCGCCACGGCCGGGTTGCACCTCCCCAACGATTGATCGGCCCCCATGGCGCTCCCTCCCGGGTTTGAAGAGCGACGGCATGTTCGAGCTGCGGCGCAGGTGCCCATGTGCGACTTCCTCGGTCCCCTTTCATTTGAAACCTCTCCATTCCCCATGCTTCTCCGTTTTGATGAATCCAGACTTGTCTCATTCATCTTCCAGCCCGCTATTGTCACGGTCTGGACGGGTTTTCTTGTATTGAACCTCTTTTTGTATCGTTTGCGTCGCTCTTTCATTCCGTTGTCTCCTCCTCGAACAATAAACCCACCTCTCAGCCACCACCTTTACAGCGATCTATCTCATTGTCGCTATTGTGCTCAGAAGCACCCAAACGACTCGAAATTTTGTTCCGCTCTTTCGGCCTCCGATTCTATCGACGAGATTTTATCCAGCACCTCGACGACTTGACTTCGCCCTCCTGATTTCGTGCAATCATCACCGTCTACAACATCGCCAGCGACATGTGTCCGCCAGGACACTAAGCCTTCACCCACTCGCGCACCGGTTGCAGCACGAACATATTAACGATCGTTTCTTCATTTTCTAAATCTCGACATTTTTTCCCCTTTTGCTCTGGATAGCAGCATATTCGACCTTCGCTGGCGAGGCTCGATATCGACTTCACCAGTTATCTATTCATCCTTGATACCCAGTTGTGATACCCCCATTCGGCAGGCCGTCATTCATTCATTCGCTGCAACATGGGTTGCCTCAGCCATCGGAAGAAGCAGATTGAAGAAGTTGCCGACCAGAGATGGGATTATATCAATCTTCGCGACTTCAAGAGCAGGGGCTGCGGCACCGTTTTGGCCTACATCTACCTTTGGCTCATGCTCATCGTCTCTGTTGCTGTCTATGCCGTCGACACTTTTACCGCCGTCAATCTGCTTGCATTTGACCGATGGTCTTCCAAGATTGACCCTGCTATTTCCTTTGACATTTCGAAATGGATCTTCTCCATCTGCATCATCCTTTCCTTCATGAACCTGGCGTACGAGGGTGTTCGTGCTGTTCGGGTCATCAAGAGAGGCAATGTTGCAGAGTGCTATCTGGACAGCCTTGCTGTTCGATGGGAGTCGATCCGTCTGGGCTCTCAAGGATGGAAACGATTCTTGGTGTTTGCTGAACTGACCAAGAGCAAAGAGGGTGCACAATATATTGCCCTCTTCACCTATTTCAGCTTTCAGTGTAAGTACTCCGACTGCCTCTTTGGCCTCTTGCTAACTCGCGTAGCCTGGATTCGGGTCATAGTCTGCTCGGGCCCCCGACAGGTGCTCAATGCCTTCACACTCAAGTCAGTGTATGAGGCCAAGCTCACTACCACCTCAGACAATGTTGGAGATTCCATCACTGGGTTCTTTGATAAGATCAAAGTCCTCGCGGAAGAAGATTACCAACAAGCTCTGATCCTGTCAGGCATGTGTTTCACCGTGGTCATCTGGGTATTTTCGGCCTTGTTTCTCCTTGCAGCTGTCCTCTTCTGGGTCTTCTTCCTTTATCACTGGATTCCTTCGGCCGATGGCGGACTTTCCGGGTACTGTGAGCGCAAGGTCACCAAGGCTCTGATGAAGATTGTCACAAAGACGGTCAACAAAGCCCTCGCTAGAGAGGAAGCCAACCGACTCAGGGCCGAGGTCAAAGCAGCCAAGAAGAATGGCGAAAAGCCTCCCATGGAGCGGACCGCCACCCTGCCCAACATTGGCCCGGTTAGCAGCAGCAAAGAGCCGTTTATCCCAATGCTGACCCGCAACGACACCATGATGACTTTGCCTCCTTACCCGGGAACTCCTGGGGGCGCGGAAACGGGTGTCATGGATCCGAAACCGCCTGCACTCTCAAGGACTGCCACCACGACGTCTGTCTCAAGCTATGCATCTCGCGCAACGTCAAAAGCTGGTGACTATGGAAGAAAGGCATCTCCTATCCCCGCGATGCCACCATTGAACTACGACAGCTACTCCCAGTCGCAATCTACAATGTCGTCTCAAGGTTATGGTCCTCGACCCTTACCCAATCGCATCATGACGGAAACCAACTCGTCGCTCCCTGGCCGCTTCACTGAGAGCCCTGGTCCAATGCGCTCGGAAGCCGCGCCACCGTTCCCTCCTCCGACGCGTACACCCAGTACTCGTAGTACTCGACCGATGGACAGCTTCTCGCAATCCACGGGGTCTTTTAGGCCCGCGCCAACGCCGAGCCCTGCCCCCAGAGAATATCAAGCCTATAATCCTGGTCGTGGGATGAGCTCTACGCCTTCTCCGAACACGAACTGGGGTGGACAGCCACAACGGCCGGCAAACCCACCAGTTCGTAGCGCCACGGGCCCGGTACCTTTCCGCGGGCCTCCGCAAAGAACCATGACCACCACTATGCCGCCTCGTGCGGCCACTGCAGGCCCCGGTCCCAGAGCTCCTCCCTATAACTACGACGTTGAATCACAACGAGGATGTGAATTTTGGTGAAGGAGGAATTAATGAGGATGTGACAATTTTGGAGCTATTATTAATGATTTACGACGTGGAAGAGAGAAAATTCAAAAGTAGCGTTTGTAACCTCGATACTTGGAATCAAATGCATTATTACTACAAGAGTTGTCATGATGTTGACCAATCTTGAAGAGTATGGTTGCTGACGCCATTGGAGCGCTCGCAAATGCTGATGACACCTTATTCGTGCTGATGTCACAGGCGGAACCGCAATCAACCACGCCCTTCAAGGCTCGGGTATTGATTTGTCAACCAGCCAAAGTAAACTTCAATGCCCAAGCAGAGGCTTGGTGTGCTGACAATTTGAATTGCCTCGTAGCTTCTAGATGGTGGCAACAGCAATGAATATATTCACCTTGATCCCGCTCATAGCAAACTTGACCACTGACTTGACTGTACCCTTCACCGCAGCTCCGCTAGCGCAGGCTCACATCTTTTCCACGATGCCCTCTGCCGTTTCAGAATTCCATGATGGCGAGCGCGCCATGCACCAGCTGCTCAAGGTGCCTCGCCGGCAGAACCCCACGTCGCCGGGCCTCCCCATGGGGTACGGCATGAGGGTGATGCACTCGTCCCTCGTCGCCTTGGGGACTCTCGACAACGACGGCCACCCGTGGACGACCATCTGGGGCGGAGAGCGCGGATTCGCACGGCCAGTGGCCGAGGGCGTCCTGGCATTCAACAGCTCTGTCGACACGCAGCACGACCCAGTCTTTCGAGCGCTCTGGGATGGAGTCGACCAAGAGGGCATCCAGCAGGGCGCCATTGTCAGACCCGGCGGGGAGGGCAAGGGAATGGCAGGGCTGTCGATTGATCTCGAGACCAGAGACCGCGTCAAGCTGGCTGGCAAGATGATTGCCGGGGCTACAGCGGATGGAGGCAAGGGTGTCCAGATGGCCATGGCCGTGACGGAGAGCCTGGGCAACTGTCCCAAGTATCTCAACAGGAAGGACGTTGTGGAGAACGACATGACGCCGCAGCTCGTCTCGGACAGACTGCCGCTACCGAAGGACGCGGTGGACCTGATTGCGTCTGCGGATATGCTCTTCTTGTCGAGCACGAATGGGGACACCATGGACACCAACCACCGCGGCGGGAGCCCGGGTTTTATACGGGTTGTCAAGAATGAGGAGAGTGGGCTGGAGTTGGTGTATCCAGAGTGTAAGTCTCACAATGAAACCCCCCCGTCTTTTGTATAGGTTTATACTGACAATGCCAAAAAAGTCTCCGGAAACAGGTTGTACCAGACGCTGGGGAACTTCAAGGTCAATCCCCTGGTGGGCGTCACGATCCCAGACTTTACCACCGCCGATGTTCTCTATCTCACCGGCACCGCTTCGGTGCTCGTCGGCGAGGAGGCCTCATCCGTCATATCACGAACCAAGCTCGCCGTCAAGATATCCGTCTCGTCTGCCAAGTTTGTCAAGTCTGGGCTCCCCTTCCGCGGGCCCCAGGTCGAGTACTCGCCCTACAACCCGCCTGTGCGCCACCTGCTCTCTGAACACGACGCGCACATCTCGAATAGCGCATCGCAAGCAGTCTCTGCGAGCCTGGTCAAGCGGGAGACGCTCACACCCTCCATAAACAGGTTCACCTTGCAGCTGTCGTCCCGGGAGCCGACCCCACCGCGGTGGCATGCTGGGCAGTACGTCACTCTGGACTTTGGACCAGAGCTGGACATGGGGTACTCGCATATGGCGGAACATGATCCTCAGAGCATAAACGATGATTATGTGCGGACTTTTACCGTGTCGAGCCCGCCAGGAAGGACAAACGAGATCCAGATCACGGCGCGGAAACACGGCCCCGTTACGGGATTTCTGTGGAAGCACAATATGCGCGTGCCTTTGGAGATACCAGTGTTGGGGTTTGGCGGCGAAGAAGGCTTTCGTATCCCTTTAAGGCCTGATGGTCCAAAGTCCGTCTTCATCGCGGCTGGAGTGGGAATCACTCCTCTTCTTGCGCAGGCACCGGCTGCCCTCGAGGCTGGTGTGCGCCTACAACTTCTCTGGAGCCTCCGCCTCGAAGACTTGCCTCTTGCGCTCGACACATTCTCCAAGATCCCGGGGCTTGCTAGCACGACGAAGCTCTTCGTCACGGGCCAAATACTGGACAGAGGACTTTTGGACGAAGTAAGGAGAGCTGGCGCAGAAGTGGAGGAGCGACGATTGGGCGTTGGCGACGTCGAAGGGCTCAAGAGGCAAGGGGCTCGTTTCTTTCTATGCACTGGGCCTGCGTTACTGTCAGCTCTCGAGGGGTGGCTACAAGGCGAGAAGATCGTGTGGGAGGACTTTGGATATTGAGACTAAAATGAATGCCATGTTTGCCTAACCTCCTCGCCCTAATTGCCTTTGATCAGTGCCATGATAGTTAGTTCGTTCCAATGACACGTCTCATCTCCCATTTTGGTGATCGACCCGGCCGGCCGGCCGGAGGTTTGTGCTAGTGCGCGGCGGTGCAAGGGCAACCAAGGATTATGACCTCGAGAGTTGCGTATGAGTGCGGGGAGCCGTTCGGAGCCCTGAGTAGTCGAATCCGGGGTTCAGGGGGGAAGGCCTGAGTTCTCACCCCAAAGACATAAGAAGCTGCTGCGAGGGCGGAGCTTGAAAGCCGGAGTGATACCATCTAAGCGCTTCCCTGACACAAGTCAGTCATAGGCCTTAACGCTAGACAAGGCTCGTCCTCTGACCAGCTCGTCCATCGATCTGCTTGATCAAGTTTATCCTTCCTCACAAACCTGTTCGGGGGACGGAGAACAGTTCCCAAGTTCCACTCCCCCGCGCCCCGGTGTTGCGGATCCGCAATCTGACCTTCCTCCGCGTGGAGAAGACCTGGGGATCGATAGTTTGGCTATTGAGTAGCCAGAGACGTTCCTGGTTTATCGAGGCGCAGTAATGAGGTTCGGCTTGTCAAAGAAATCGGCATTGTGCGCGTCAGGCCTTGGCAGGCCTTCGGAAGCATGAGAAATGTGCATAGTAGAGGACACTGCTGACAGAGCGAATGGCCACTTGAATCGTACCGCAAACCAAAAACGATAGTTCGAGACGGGTGTCTGTAGAAATGGGATCAGAACAACCCGATTGAAGTGGTTTGTCAGTGACAGAAAATGCCAGGTGCTCAACAATATGATGAAACTCTAGCTGATAGCATGCCGCTAAGAAACTCGTCCACGATTGTGTTGTATCCATCTGCTATGAACACTCGTTGAGATGCACTCGCAATTCCTTGAGGCATGCCTTTATGTGGAAATTGATATGACCTTAGATCCGTGCCAAGGCAAGGACCGCTACTTTTGGCCTGTGGCCTAGCGGTTCCGTTGAGCTTCACACTTTAGCCCCCCAACACTGGAACTGAATGCTTCGCCGCGAGGAACTCAGGGGCTGAATCGATGAGATCGCAAACCCTGCGAACCTCCCCCGAACGCTGATTCGAGAGGAGACTTTGAAATGGGGCTGGCGAAAAATATTGCAGTTTCGCATGAGTCTTGGGTCCGCTGTCGGAGGCAAGAATTGCGCTTCTGGGGACCCTTCTTCTCACTGGGTACCCAAAAGCGGAATCTCAGGCGCCGAAACCACAGCTTTCACGGTGAAAGTTGTCATTTTTCGCCGAGCAGGGTGGATCTTGATGGCCATTGCCGGCGGACGTGGTTGGTACATAGTCAATTGGCCCGCTTATTGAGTCCGTATGGGTCTTGAAAGCTGTGAAACCAATATTGACTGGAATAACTGGCAGTGGGCTGTTCAAAACGAGAAACTGGCAAGACATCGAACTCTTCTCCGAGACTCCATTACAGAGATTGTTCTGGAACCAGATCACCGGGAACGCGGAGGGTAATGGCACGTGGACGATAGTCGTGAGCTCGGGCTGATGACGAATTGAGGATAGATCGAGTTAGGCCTTGGCATGTTTGTAGGATCGGAAAACCGGCCCCGAAGAACCGAGCTTTGAATCTGCTGAATGCTGGCGGCCTCCAAATGGAACCAAAACTGTGCTGTAAACGCGTGATGGCTCCTCTGTGCTAGCCTGTACGTAAGCAACGGGCGTCTTTGGGTTACCATGATATGACCCCCCGGAATTGTACTGCGCAGACGCCGGAAACATCGTATCGTGCTGGGTCCTGGTGCAATTTTGTCACGCGTTGCTCACAAGCCGTTGGTAAGGTGGAGAAGGTTGGGGGGCTTGCTGGGTCGTGGGGATCAGGGATGGCGCGTGGAGCTTATTGCTGCGTTCAAGTGAAAGGCTCGTCAATGCAAGAGGTTGCTGTTGAAATGCGATATTTATCGGCATTTGTTGACGTCGCTGTCCTGCACAATCCTCAGCCAGGAGCGCGGCCAATTCGACTCATCAGTTGGTGTAAATCGTTTTATGTAATGCTTTCCGAGTAATGGCATCTCCGCGAATTCCTTCGAGTAACCTCGAGATAGAGAAGAACCCCGCATTTCTCGACTTGGAAATGGATTTCCCGCGGAGTCAAAGCAACGCAATTACCGATTCTCCGAAGTCGTCGACGTGGGAGCCTAGGGATTGATTGACTCAACAATGGGATGCTGACAAAGCTCCTTGCCTCGGTTCCGTCGCACTTCGGTGAATTGAGACCAAGTTCCAAAAGCAACCCGAGGTCCATCCGAAACAGTCTTTGGTAACTAAGCGAGGAAGACAGGCTACACAGGATCCGTCAACAAGTCAGATCGACGCAGGCTTAGACAGCCAACAGTTTCGAGCTTTCGAGCCGATCTGCAACTCTGACCGGCGGGGCAGTTGACAGACGGGAATACTCGTCAAATGTTGAGCAACAAAGCATGCCAAGAGCCAGACTCGGGCTTGGCCAGCCCTGGCAATTGAAAGACGTGGGCGTCTACCGTTGGTGTGCCACGAGCGTTGTGTCATTATTATCCGCAGAGCCACACTGGCAGGTGACCCCAATCAACATCGCTGGGTGTCTGGGACAGCATGTCTCACCGAGAGCGGAGGAGCAGATCGATTCTCCTCTGGTGAGACTCGTTAAGCCACTGAGGGACCGCCCTTCGCTAAGGAAACGGACCGGCCAGTGGTGAGGCATTGGGGTTAGATTGCCAGGGGCCTGTTGACTTTGGGTTACGTCGTTGTGTTCCCTCGACCCGGGCTTCAGCAGAGGGGCTTAGATCGCCGTCGTCATTCCCGCCACCGAGACTGGGACTCGTAGTCTGAATGCTCGCGAGTGCCATGTCTGAGGCTTTGTAGCATGGTAAGAGTTCCGCCAAGAGAAAGAGAACGAGGCTCTCCGGGGGGCAGAAGAGGGCCAAATCCGCGTCATCTATGGATATCGATGCTGAAAGCAAGCGACGATGTAAAGCTCCAATGTTGTCAAAGCTCTAATTTTTGTCGTTAATTTGGACAGGATAAGCACAGGGAAACTAAGCTGATTGAGGTAATGGTTGGTATGAAACTGACAGACAAACCGTGATGGCTTGCAGCAAAAGCTGGCGCTGATGGCGTGCGTTTGGTGCGTCAAGGGCCTGGACTTTCGTGTTGGTGCATGTGTGAGTGTGGATTGTGGATGGAGCTCTGGCAGGATGAAGACCTGGGCGATGGTGGCCTTGGTGGCCTTAGCGGCCTGGAACTGGCCTACCAGACACCTGAAGGTACCTACGGCTCCGTAGCTTCCACTGGATAGTCGGTTCCACTTTTCCTTATGAAGCCCCCAGGCGCCTGGGCGCGGACGCCCGCGCAGGTGCCGCCCACTACGCTGCCTGCCCTCTGCCCTGCTGGCCTGCCTGGATCAGGGCGGATTTGGATTCTCCCAGAGGTGACCAGAAACGAAAACCTTCTTTCCCTCACTTTGCTCTTTCACTCCTACATCTCTGCTTTGCTCACACAATCCGACTCTAAATCTCTCACGACATCACTCCATCTATCCCCTACCACGCAAACCCATCAGTTAATACCGCGCGACAGTCCTCAACAAGACCTCTTCCCAGCACCGGTATTACTGGACTTACTCTCACTACGTATTTCGGTACCCCTCCGTCATCGCTGTCGGCCTATCTTGTATCCTGTATGCGCATTTGTCAACCAGCGAAAAGCCCAGTGTCGCTATTCTTTTCTCGACTTCTCTCTTCCAGTCAGGCTCTTGCCGCCGTCGTCCAGGGCCGGCTATTCGGATTTCCTCCCACCGTGGGAATTGGTCGCCGGCACCACCGAACCTGCCGTGCCCCTCGCTCACTCCCGCCGAGAACTAGCGGCGCCCGCCGCTGCCCTCTGGATTGCGAAAGCCGTCGTCGCGCACAGCCCATAACTTATACCCCCACACAGCATTACCTTACCTACCAACAAACAGCCAAGATGGCCTGCGACTACGAATACGTCAAGAAGAGCACTCCCCCGACTTACTCATTCCCAGCGCCTTCCATCCAAGTATCTCCGGATCGCACTCCGTTGGTCTTGGTAGCATGTGGCTCATGTGCGACTCCCCGACCGTATCCGATACCGCATCAAACTGACAACTCTTCAGTTAGCCCAATTACCTTTCTGCACCTCAGGCTATTTCCGATAGCCAGAGATCATACTCGTAACGAGGGTGAGTGGTCCCATATGGAGCCTTGCCCTGCAGGCCCCCTACCCTCGTCTGCTTGGCGCAATGTTAACGTTTCATAGGATTCGAAGTTGTCGGAGGATATCTCAGCCCTGTCTCTGATGCATACCAGAAGAAAGGGCTTGCGCCAGCTAATCACCGCATCGAAATGTGCAGGCTTGCCACGGAGACCTCCAAGTGGCTAATGGTGGACCCCTGGGAAGCCGAGAGTCCGACTTATATCCCTACCGCCCGCGTGCTGGACCATTTCGATTACGAGATCAACGAGGTCATGGGTGGTATCGAATGCACCGATGGAACTCGAAAGCGTGCCCGAATCGTTCTCCTGGCTGGCTTGGATCTGATCCAGACCATGTCTGCGCCGGGTGTTTGGGATGAGCGCGATCTCGATCACATTCTTGGCAACTACGGCGTCTTTGCTCTCGAGCGCTCAGGTACTGAAGTTGACTCGGCTCTGGCAAACCTCAAGCGATGGGAGCACAACATCCACATTCTGCACCAGGCATGCGAACCCCCTACATCCGCCCTGGGCATTGTTTAACAAGAATGGCATAGGTCGTAAACAACGACATTAGTAGCACTAAGGTCCGCTTGTTGCTCAAGCGAGACATGAGCATCGACTACCTGTGAGTATGGCCCGTCAAGTCCTCAGCTCTCTTTCTGACAATCATGTAGGATCCCCGATGCTGTCATCAGCTACATTTATGAGCACAACCTATACCGTGACCTCGACCTACCCAGCGATTCTAAGGGAAAGGAAACGCCCAGCATGAACGGTGCTGTGGCTGGTCCCAGCACTGGTTGAATCGGCGGCTCATGAAACATACAACATAAACTTACAGCACCTTCGCCAGCCGAGACCGAGCTTGACAGGACCACTGAACCGTCTACCACAGGACAATCACACCAGAAAATCCAAACGCCAGAGCCGAGACACAATTCAAATTGGCTGTTCCTGGGAATTTGATTTGGGTCGTTGGAGTTTATGATCAAGGCGTCTTCTGTTATAGACGGCGCGTCCGCCCACACCAATTGGCCTGGGGACTGGATGGTGCCGAGTTTGAAGATACAGAAGGCGAGATTACGACTTTGGGTGGATTATTGTCACTTTTCCAATCTGGCGTCGCTCTTTAGAGCGACACAGCGCCCACTGAGCGGCCGGGTAACCGCACCGTTGAGCGTTTGAGTTATTTCACCCTCAATCGAGGTACCACAAGACGGGATATCCTGCGACCTTGTCAGCGTGCCGCCATACTCTTCCTGTTCAAAGCGCTTGCTTGGGTTGTCATTGCCCGAAGCGTTTATCCTTGTGCATGCCACATTCTGTGATGCGGCCGTGGGCCCAGCATGCAGACATCAGGTGGCTCTTCCTGGCTTGCCTCAAATTTAGCAAAGTAGATTGGATGTACGATAGAAGGAGAAAGTACAGGGTGCAGAGCGAGTTTTTATACATGATGGATTCTCTACAGCCTGTCTTGATTAGGAAGTTCAGTTGGCGCTTCGTCAGAGAGGCGTTTGGCACTCCTATTTGTCGACGATGCGTAGCATCACATGATGGGCGAATGATGGTTTTGAATCTATCTTTGACGGACAATGTCCTCGAACGGACTATAGCTTAAACAACCCTGCTCCGCAACCTTACTGCTTGAGGCAGCACGGGCACAGAGGGGCCAAGCACAAACCAGCGACTCGACCAATGGAGCTGCGCCATGCTCCGTCCTTCAACCTCCGTCGTGCAATCTATGCCCAGGGATGCCCAGGAACAGGGAGCCACAGAGAGCTTCCCAAAGGCAAAAGATCCTCATGAGCTACGGATTACAGCAAACTGACCTGCGAAAAAGGGCAAAGCGTCCACCCCCGCGCGGGACGCTGACTGGTCCATCGGACGAGGCGCATGGACGAACGTGGCAGAGCTTTGCAGATCGATAGGACGGCATTGCGATAAGGCGGGCCGGGGGCCCCCCTGATGGAGGCGGACCCGGCCGAGGGGCATTTGGGTAGAGAAAGAGGACGACGATGTGGGAAATCGAGAGATAGCTACTGTCGGTTCGGTGACGCTTTGGGACGTTTGCGCCGGTACCCAGTAAGCCATTGGGCTCGGCGTAGGTTCACCAAGGGCGGTGATTGAGGACGCAATGAACGTACAAATACGCCCATGATCGCCCGTCAAAGGTGTGTGTGTGTGAGAGGGAAGAATCTCACGAGCAGTAGCAGTCACGATGAAGCTCCAGTGTCTCCTCGCTTCCCTGCTCAGCCCGCTGGTTGCGGCACTGACCATTGCTGAGATCAATGGCAATCGGTTCCTGTCGCCTTACCAGGGGAAGAACGTCACCGACGTCGAGGGCCTCGTCACTGCTGTCGGCACCTCTGGCTTCTACCTGCGGTCGACCAAGCCGGATCGCAGCTCCGTGACGTCCGAAGGCCTGTATGTCTTTGGCAGGTCGGCCGTCAGCCAGGTCGCCGTCGGAGATGTCGTGACCCTCGATGGCCTCGTGGAGGAGTATAGGTGAGAGAAGAATGGCCTTCAAATGTACAGACATGTTGCTGAACAGTTCAGGTCCAACAACGACTACCTCTACCTCACCGAGATCACCTCTCCCCGCAACATTGTCGTCAAGTCGTCCGACAACGACTTCAAGCCCAAGATCATCGGCCGCGACACGGCCAAGCCTCCGACGAAGCACTTCTCCAAGCTGGACGGCGGCGACATCTTTGGCGTGCCCAATGCCGAGAGCCGCGTCTCCGTGGCCAACCCCAAGCTCCAGCCCGGCACCTACGGCCTCGACTTCTGGGAGAGCCTCGTCGGCGAGCTTGTGACCGTCCGCGGCGCCTATGCCATCAGCCGGCCCAACAACTATGGCGACTACTGGGTCAGAGGCGACTGGAAGGTGTCGGGCCTGAACCGCCAGGGAGGCTTGACGATGCTCGACCGCGGTAAATGATGACCCCTCTAGTTCTCGTCCAAGCCTAGAGCAAGAGCTGACTTGTTTTAAGACGCCAACCCCGAGACCATCACCATCGGCTCGCCTCTCGACGGCACAAAGAACGCCGACGACACCAAGCTCGGCGACTACATCGGCGACATCACCGGCGTCGTCACCAACGCGTTTGGCTTCTACCGCATCCTCCCCCTGACCGGCACCAAGCCCGAGAAGCGATCCAACGCCGACCACCCTGCCGCCAGCTTCACCAGCAAGGGCTCCTGCAAGGGCATCTCGGTTGCTGACTACAACACCGAGAACCTCAACCCTCAGTCGTCTCACCTGCCGCTGGTCGTCGAGCAGATCGTCAACAAGCTGCGGACCCCCGACCTGATCTTCCTCCAGGAGGTCCAGGATAACTCGGGCGCCACCAACGACGGCGTCACCTCCGGCAACGTGACCCTCGCGGCCCTTGCTGATGGCATCGAGGAGGCCAGCGGTGTCCTGTACGACTTTGTCGAGGTCGAGCCCGAGAACAACAAGGATGGTGGCCAGCCCGGAGGCAACATCCGCACTGCGTTCCTTTACCGACCGGACGTCGTCGAGCTTGTCGACCCTAACCCCGGTGCTGCCGACGAGGCCAACGAGGTGCTTGACGGGCCGAGCCTCAAGTACAACCCCGGCCGCATCGATCCTGCCAATACGGCGTGGTCGGACAGCCGCAAGCCGCTCGTTGCCATGTGGAAGCCCGTCAAGGGCACCAAGAAGCCCTTCTTTACCGTCAACGTGCACTTTGGCAGCAAGGGCGGCTCGACTTCCCTCCACGGCGATCCTCGCACTCCCGTAAACAACGGCGTTGAGAA
This sequence comes from Fusarium nematophilum, assembly GCA_033030565.1. Taxonomy (NCBI): domain Eukaryota; kingdom Fungi; phylum Ascomycota; class Sordariomycetes; order Hypocreales; family Nectriaceae; genus Fusarium; species Fusarium nematophilum. The sequence continues at coordinate 228,154 of JAVIXY010000016.1, forward strand.
GCGTACTCGGCAAGCTCAAGTCACTGCTGTAAGTTTACGCTCCTCGTCCCCACCCTTCCCGTCGTCTTGAGTTTTCGGACTAACACATTCGGTAGGACTTCATCGCGCAGATCCTTGAGAAGGACCGAAAGGCTCACGTTATTGCCGCCGGCGACTTCAACGAGTTCGTCCAGGTCGCCCCTCTGCAAACCTTCGTCAAGGAGTCTGGCCTCATCGACCTCGATGACGCCGCCAAGGTGCCCGACTCGGAGCGGTACACCTATCTCTTCGACATGAACTGCCAGGCGCTGGACCACATGTTTATCAGCAAGGAGCTGCGCAAGGGCGTCAAGTATGAGCATCTGCACATCAACACATGGCAGACCAAGGCGGACGAGGTTAGCGACCACGACCCCAGCGTTGCCTTGTTCAACTTGTGTTGAGAGGGGGCACGCGACGCATAAGGACAAGTTCTTGTATATAGTATACGCCAGGTATCTGTGAATATCCAATAGCAATTAAGTCAAGCATCAAGGCTTGCAGGTGACAGCAGTCGATTGCACATCGGCTGAGAGAGCAGCAGTACAAACCCACTTTTGTCACTTGGGTAGGGGAGAAACTCATCTGCAAGATAGTCACCCTCACACTGAATGATATCTGTGCAATTGGCTTATGGACAAGGGACCCCTGCATCTCTTTCTGTCCAGAAGAGATGCAGGGGTCGGGTCTGAGCAAGCACTGGTACTTACTCAGAGAGGCCTGTCCCTCGACCGAGCGAAGCACCTCTTCGTCCGCGCGAGGATAAGATTCTCATACCCAGCACTCCCGAGCCACGACGTCGATCCCTCCACCCATCTGGCAGACAAAAGTTCTCTCGGACTCGTTAAAGACGCTCAGCTCTCAACAGATCGCCGAATGTTTCACTGTAGCGACTTGGCGCCACATCGCTATTGCGCTGCGACGCAAATACCTGCCTAACTCTGAGTGGAACTTCACCGACGATGACGAAGAAGAAGAAGGCCCGGCCGATCTCCAAGCGGCCCATTCAACCAGAACAGTCTTGAGGATATACGCCAAAGAAGCCCGTCCTGATTTAAGCAAGGAAGTTGCGGAAGTATTCTTGTCCGTTTCATTGAAGTGGCACCAGACTCTGAAGGTGGCCAGCCCTGGGACCAAGAGACATCATGAAGCTACCCGTCATGAAGATGCCGCTGGTTTCGACGCATCTTCTCGTTACTCGTCATCGCCGTCAGCCTCGTCCTCCTCATCTTCGTCACTGTCGTCATCGAGGTTAGGATCGGGCATGACGATATTGTTCAAAAATGAAATCTGACCGAGTTAGTCGTATGGACGAGCCTGCCGGAACGAGACTCACAAATCCAACCATAGCGCGAATAACCTCGCTAATCTTCTCCTGCGCATCGTCGTCATAAAAAATGCTGTCGTCAATCTGTGTCCCGATGGTAAAATTCCTCAACTTCAATAGCTCAATATCGCGATGCTCAGCGACGAAGCCCTTTGGCTTAGTCTTGAGCGCATTCTCCTTGTTCTTCTCCGCGAAGGCAAGCAGCGCAGCCTCGGGTTTCGCGCCCCCTGGAACCTTGGGCAAGAACGTGCGCTTGAACGCCTCGTCGTTGAGGACGCGGCGCCACCGGTTCGGCCGCTCGTCGATGCTAGCGCGCAGCTTTTGGATCTGTCCGCCGTCTGGACACCACAGGCCACCGCCGATGAACGACTTTTTGGGCTCGCAATGGATGTAGTAGCAGGCGTACGGGCCTTTGCGGCCGGTGCGGGACCAGGCAGCGGAGAAGTGAGGCTGTAGATGTAAGCGACAGGGTCTGCGAGGGTTGTTGAGAGCTTCAGACCTTGTAGGGCGTGGGATCCTTGCTGAACCGAATGTCCCTATGGATGCGAAAGATGACGTCCTTCACGGGCAGTTCGGGAATTGTTTCGTCGGCTTCGATGATGGACTCTGTTGTCCGTTCAACAAAGGACTGCCAGTCTTTCAATGCGCGTCTATACTCTCCGTCGTGCGCTTGTGAACGTCAGCCTTTGATCTTGGCCATCTCAAGTCACGCAACTCACATTTCAGCCACGGCCTCCGATTGTTGGCCTTCAAGTCCCCCAAAAAGAGCAGCGTGTTCCTATGCAGCTTCTCGTCCTCGTATTCCACACCCCCCGTGTCCCTCATCTTCTCCAGCGGGATGATGGTGACCTTTGGCGGCGCATCCTCGTCATCCTCCTCTTCATCATCATTGTTATCCTGCTCTTCGGGTTCCTGAGCTGGCTCGTCTTGATAAGCCTCTTCGGAGTCTTCTCTCTTGGCCTGTTTTTTCGGGGGTCTTCCGCGCTTCCTCTTTGGCGGCGGATCACTCTCCTCGGTCTCGTCGCTGGCTTCAAAGTACTGGCTCTTTGTCGCGGAGATGCGCCGAGAGCTCCGGCGAGGAGGGCTGGCGACTGCCTCCGCGGAGCGCTTTCGAGGCGGCATATCCAGTGAGTATCAGCAGTCAAGGCGCAATGATTCAAGATGCAATCCAAGCTCGACGGTTGAGCATTGTTTGCGATGGAAAAGCTGTAGATATCAATGTCGTCATTGCATCAACTCGGTCGCGACTTCGCGTTTCGTGGAAACCAGTAAGCACGCGAAGTCACGTGCACCGTAGGAATATCCTGCCTGACAAAGGTCAAACATCATTGCAACACGACAGCTTGGCCTCCACCCTAGGTTGATGACCAAAAGCCATTTCATTTCTCTCAGCAACCATGAGGGTCCTGAGTTGTCTGAGGCCTTTCCTGGATTTTAACGGCCATCGCAAAGCTGTGTTGCCATCTAATTCTAGCTGCATCGACATTGGAATGACCTCATCAACCCAAGTGGGATCACTATCATGTTCAGTTCATGGGAACGGTGTTTTGAAAGCAATTATTCTGTTTCATTAGTTGTACAGGGTGTATCAACCTCATTTCCCTATCCTCAGAGCAAAGTCGTTCTATCGTCAATCATCAAGCTTCATCTTCAAATTCGTCTTCCCCAGCATTCTGTACCACATGTCGAGGCAATACAGCATCCCCTTCCTTCACCGTGATCTGATTACTTCTCGCCAGGGCCCTTGATCGATGCGATCCGCTCCTTGCACGAAAAGAGTCTCTCCAGGAAACTGATATCCGAGAGCTTCTTAGACAACCATCTGTTCGCCGCTTCCTCATCGACCGGCTCCTGTGGTGGCGCAGTCATCTCGCTGACAATTGCCCATATTCTAGCCGCAGCCCGGAGACGATCCCAGTCCCGGTTGACGATGACAGTCTCCTCTTCTTCAAGGTAGAGAATTCGTCCAATCTTCCAGCGACGGTCCAACCAGGGTGTGTCGAGCCAACCCTTTCTTGCCGCTTTGACGAGGTCCTTTTCGTACTTTCTCCAGGCGTCAGCGGAGATGAACGCCTTCTCCGGATCGATTTTGGAAAGGGCCATGTTGAGACGCTCCAAGGCTGCTTCGATTTCGTTGGTGGTGGGATCTGCGTGCATCTCGGCTAGCATGGCCAGGAGTTTGGGCTTGAAAGTATCCCATTCTGGAGCTTGGACTTCGAAGACTTGGGCGGCGACCTCCTGAATGCCTGGTCGACGGTGGGTGGGAATGCCGGACTCGGTGGTGGCGGCGACATCCTCCATCTGAGTATCTCCTTGGCCGTCAGAGGGGTTGGGAGGGGAAACATCATCCGCAATGCTCAAATCACCAGAGTTGACGACGGGGCTGTGCTCGGCGCTAGAGTCGATGCCCATGGGGCCTGACGTGTTGTTCGAAACGATTTCAGCAGAGGATTGGACTTTCCCTGCAGGCTCTGAAATGGCGCGGGGGTTAGGCTGCTGAGCAGGCTTGGGAAGCGGCTCGCTGGCCAGCTTGGTCGTTCTCTCGGTGTTTTGTTTTCCGTTCTGCTGTACAGTCGCATCAGTACCCGGTCGCTCTCCGCTGTATCGCAACTTGAGGCGAACCAGTTGCTTCTTGTTCTTCTTCGCGGATACTGCTTCAACGCGTTGCTGGACCTTGCCCTTGGGGCTCTGAGCACCAGTGTCGTTTGGGGTCTTCTTGGAATTGCGACCTCTGGGGCTTCGGCGAGGAGGGGAGACCTGCTTGCTGACCAAGTCCTGCAGGATCGCCACGAACTCGGTGCCGTCGCTGCTGGCCTTGAGTCGGGCTCGGTTGTCGTCGTCGATGCGGAGCTTGCCAGGTGGAAGTGCGACAAGGGTCTTGGGTTCGTTTCCGTCGATGAACTTGAGGTTGCAGCGGGCTCGTGCCTTGGCGGCAGTCATGCGGCTGCAGGCCGAGACAAAATCGATGAGCTCGCCGCGAAGGTGTGCAAACTCGATCTTCGCATCCCGGCCGTTGCGCCCGGCCTCGTTGAAGAGCTCGGTCAAGGACCCGAGGAAGTCGCCGGCTGGGGCAGACATGGTGAGGAAAGTGTTGGGGGGTCGCAAGTTCTTTGAGGGGCAAGTGTTTGGTTGAAGCCTGCGGATGAAAGTGTGCGGATGAAAGGAAGGTGAGATGGAAGAGATCAGGTTTTCAAGAGGAGAGGAGGAACCATTTATAGTGGGAAAGGGCGAGGCGAGAGGAAGCTCAATTGACAATTAACAATGCCTATTGATCTGATATTCATGCAGGTTGACGGCTGGTGGCAGGTGCCATGGCAGTGCGAGCATCAACTCCTAGTTACGGAAACATCACCAGCACTGCCGCCAGAAGTGCCAGCCAGTGATGGGAGCTAGGATTGAACCAGTATCGATGCACTACGCTTGGTCTCCCGTTTGCTCTTCGTTTGGGGGAAGAGCCTGAGGTAGTATAGACGTAATCTTGTAAGGTCGCTCTGGGCTACGCTTTCGGCAGCCTATCTACCTATCGTCTCGGTCATTAGGAGTAGTTGTGATCCAGACCTGCAACAGGATGATTAAGCTTAGCTTAGTTGAACTAAGACTACCTACGGTAGATAAATCTTTACCCGAATTCAGCACTACATACATGCTATGTGCGTGTCGACTAGCAGACCAATCTTAAGTTGCAAGGACACATAGGACGGACAAGGCACAACGGAACAGACGTATGGTGACTCAAAATCAAAGGCTTTGCGCTATCTACTTTACATATTGCGCGTCCCAATCACCACCGACCAAACACCGAAATGAGAAATTATGTTCTTTTCCCTTGAACCTGTCTATGCATTTAAAGCTCATCGTGGAAGGAAGAGTCCTCCTCCTGCTGCTCGCCACCGGCACCGCCCTGGTACATCTTGGAGGTGATGGGGTAGGCGACGTTGGACAGCTTCTCCTTCTGCTCCTCAAAGTCCTCGGCGGTGGCGTCAGCGCCGTGCTCCTCAAGCCACTCAGTAGCCTCCTTGACGGCGTCGAGGATCTAATCAGGTTAGCGAATTGTCATGATGATAGTTTGATTAGGTATACTCACAGTCTCCTTGTCCTCGTCGTCAATCTTCTCGGTGTCCTGGACGGTGTTCTTGAGGCTGAAGGCGTAGTTCTCAAGGCTGTTTCGGGCCTCGATGCGCTCCCGGGTGGCCTTGTCCTCCTCGGCGTACTTCTCAGCCTCGGCGACCATGCGCTCAATCTCCTCCTGGGTCAGACGGCCCTTGTCGTTGGTGATGGTGATGGACTCCTGCTTGCCGGTGCCCTTGTCGTGGGCAGAGACCTTGAGGATACCGTTGGCATCGAGCTCGAAGGAGACCTCGATCTGGGGAACGCCACGGGGAGCGGGAGGAATGCCAGTAAGCTCGAACTTGCCAAGAATGTTGTTGTCCTTGGTCAGAGATCGCTCACCCTCGAAGACCTGGATCAGGACCACGGGCTGGTTGTCAGCGGCGGTAGAGAAGATCTGGCTCTTGCGGGTGGGGATAGCGGTGTTGCGGGGGATCAGCTTGGTCATGACTCCACCGGTGGTCTCGATACCGAGGGTAAGGGGGTTGACGTCCATGAGGACGAGACCACCAGTACCCTCCTCGCCAGAAAGAACACCAGCCTGGACGGCAGCGCCGAAAGCAACAGCCTCGTCGGGGTTGATACCCTTGGAGGCGGTCTTGCCGTTGAAGTACTCCTCAATGAGGCTCTGGACCTTGGGAATACGGGTGGAACCACCAACGAGCACGATGTCGTCAATCTCGGTCTTCTTGACCTTGGCATCCTTGAGGACCTGCTCAACAGGCTTGAGGGTCTTCTTGAAGAGATCCATGTTGAGCTCCTCAAACTTGGCGCGGGTCAGGGTCTCGGAGAAGTCGTTACCCTCGAAGAAAGCCTCGATCTCAATGCGGGTGCTCATCTGAGAAGACAGAGTACGCTTGGCCTTCTCGGCCTCACGCTTGAGCTTACCCATGGCCTTAAGGTCCTTGGTGACGTCGACGCTGTTCTTCTTGTTGTACAGCTTGGCGAAGTAGTTGATGACGCGCTGGTCGAAATCCTCACCACCCAGGTGGGTGTCACCGGCGGTAGCCAGGACCTCGAAGATGCCGTCGTCGATGGACAGGAGAGACACATCGAAAGTACCACCACCAAGGTCGTAGACGATGATCTGTCGCTCGCCGTCGGTCTTGTCCAGACCGTACGCGATAGCGGCGGCGGTGGGCTCGTTGACAATTCGGAGGACGTTGAGGCCGGCGATGACACCGGCGTCCTTGGTGGCCTGTCGCTGGTTGTCCTGGAGAGGGGTTAGCTGGCTCAGCTGGCCGAACGCGAGTGGACTAGACTTACGTTGAAGTAGGCGGGGACGGTGACGACGGCGTGAGTAACCTTCTTTCCAAGGTAGCTCTCGGCAGTCTCCTTCATCTTGCCCAGGATCATGGCAGAGATTTCTTCGGGGGTGAACTGCTTCTTGGCGCCGTCGACCTGGACCTGGACAACGGGTCGGTCATCCTTGTTGACAACCTTGTAGGGGAAGTGCTTGAGATCGGCCTGGAGGTCCTTCTCGGAGAACTTGCGACCAATGAGACGCCTAAACAGTCAGCGATTGTTGTGCGCGACGCTCGCAATCGGATCTTATACATACTTGACATCGAAGATGGTGTTGGTGGGGTTGGCGGCGGCCTGGTTCTTGGCGGAATCACCAACCAGGCGCTCCTCCTCGGTGAAGGCGACGTACGAGGGAGTGATTCGGTTACCCTGATCGTTGACGAGAATCTCGACCTTGCCCTTTTGCATCACACCGACGCAGCTGTATGTGGTTCCCAGATCCTAAGAGCCAGTTAGCGGTGTGTCGCGAGACGAGGAGCCAGGAGCGCACGGGAGACGTACAATACCGATAACAGTTCCGTAGTTGTCGACCTCGTCGGCCTGGACAGTTTGGACAAAGGCCAGGGGGGAGAAGAGGAGGGCGATCCAACAAAGGAGTCCCAGGCCAAGGGCCATTGAGCTCCTTGAACGAGCCATGATGAGCTCTTGTGTGGTGGCAGTCGCTTTCTAGTCGAGCAGCCAAAACCGGAAGGGAGAAAAAAGGAAATCAATCGAAAATGCAAAGGCTCTGTCTTCCTCAGCCTCGCTCGATCGTGGGTGTTGAAAAGAGAAGGGGTATCTTGTTTGAAGGAGGAAGAAGCGGTTTTGGAAGGGGAGGAAAGCCGACAACTTTATGAAGGTTCGCAACTCCAAAAAAATGTTAAGGTGTCCAGATTGCACCTGAAGAGGCCAGATTTCACATCATTGCACCCGGTGCCCCACATGACAGGGGGCATTGTGGAGTGCCGGGTACTGTTCGCACTGTAAGATCCCGCCTCCTGGAAGTAATTTTAGGCTGTAGCTTATGAGCGCTGGTACAACTCCGCAAAGCCGGGGACAGTGCTCATCGGGCAAGGCTGTTGGCCCCTGTTGGACACCCTTAAACAGCCAGCGCCTCAATCCAAGTGCCAGGCGTTGGCCTCAGCTCAAAGACGCCACCTGGAGGCCACAAAGGACGTTGCATCAAAGAACCCGATTTCTATGATCTTCTCTCACAGTGAGTCATGTCAGAGTCTGACTGGATTCATCAGCCAGAAGGGGAAATCAAGGGGCGGAGTTGCTGCACTTACACTAAGTTCACAACAAACTGTCTTCTTCCCAGGCACAGCCGACTGCCAAGTGGCCACTTCAACAACTTCGAGAATATTCGCACCGGAGCAAGGTGGGTCCTTCGGAGCGCAGGTACGGAGGAAGCTTTCAAAAGTCTTCGCCCGCCAAGACGCTAAAGCCAGACAGCCTTAACTAAGATACATTAGACTACATTAGCATAATCTCTTAGCCCTCAAGAGCGCTATAACTTTAGTATAGTTATTAACTATAGTCTAATACCTTTAGGGCCTACTGCCTACTATAGTCACTAAATCTTAGTGGCTAGACATTGATAGCCAATGTACCTCGTGTACCTTGGTTATGGCGGCCCTTAGCGCCATCGATTTTGGGCGGAAACTTTTGAAAGCTTCCTCCGTACCGAATGTGTCCTTTTGGAAGTCTGCGACATGGAGGAATCGCAACATCCTTAATGTAATATCAACCAGGGTCACCTCCTAGGTCAGGCCAACTATTAATCCACCTGCCCGGCTTGTCATCTTCTTCCGCTTCAATAGCCTCTCAGAGACAGAGAGGAGGCCCCGTTGCCTGCATTTAGTTGCTGGTCGTGCATGGGCGGTCAACGCTGATAGGCCATTGGGGCCTCAACTATTGCTCAGCAAACCCAGCTGTTCAAGACCGCTACCCTGAACTCTCACCAACCCTGATAAATGCCACGATTAACGCGCATCAACACGAGGGGAAGCTCTGTGGTATTACAGTCCAATTCCTCTTTATTTTGCTGGCGGTAACCTCTCTATGATAGCCACGCTAAATTCCGCATTATGAATTAATAAAAGTAGCCACATTAAAATAGAAGACGGGGGGAAAAACCCACAAGACTGCTAGTGGTATTGAGAAAGATATCATGATACTATTTTCTTAGAAGTAATTTTTATAATTATTCAGATATGGCTTAGAGCAGTATACACGCCAGACAAATAAACAGGGTATGAATTGTACATCCTAGATATGCGTAAGTGGCCAAATTTATTCGCTTGCTCTCTGTGATTTCCAGACAAGAAATGCCATCACACCATAATCCTATCATATCAACTCCCTCCCCAGGGCGTCGGGAATCCTATAAATCTCGCCCGTCTCGTTGTCCTGAAGCCAATGCTGCTCAGGTAAAACAGTCGGGTCCGGGTCGATTATCGGCTGAATAAGCGTCTTATACTCGTGGTGATGCATCGACCGTGTACGTCGTGGCTCGTAGATGGTGTGAACATGGGGCCTGACGTCTTCGTGGACGACAGGGTCGAGAGGATGGACGGTATGGTCAATGTCGACGGCGTTGTCAAGAAGGAAATCTGACTCGCCATTTGTTCCGGCGAGAACTTGTTCGTTGATGAGCTCGTACAGTTGTTGCTCGAGAGCCATGTCGTCGGACTCTTGAGTCGAGGTTCTTGATCTCGACCAGTCGGTGGGTTGTCGATGTTCCGCTCCGGTGTCCTCCTGGGCCATTGCCAGTTGTGATAGTCTTGAATGGAGGTCTTCGGGATCTGCCTGATGACTGAGCTTCCTCTCCCGGTCATTCACATGCGGCGAAACCTGACGCGGCCAGCTATCACCATAGTTCTCCGAGCGTCGCTCAACGGCTGGAGCAGGCCCTAAGCTGGGTTGTGGCCCCTCCAGCCGTGGTGTTCGTGGAACGAGCTTAGCGGATAGCGGGCGGATCGCTGGATGTACCAAGAAATCCGTGCTGCTGCTGAAGCCATCTTTAGCCTGTTGTTGGGTATAGTTCTCCAAGACGTCAGGAGGTGGATGGCTGAAAAGACTGAACCTCGTCGATTTTCGACGGTGTGGCTCCGCATTCTCAAAAGAGCTGTTTATATCCTGGCCATTTTTTCGAGGAACTGATCCTTCAGACAGATCCCGCCTGCGGTCTCCACGGAAAAGGCGTGATGCCCGCTTCTTGACGGCATTTCTGAAGCGATCCGCCATGGAATCAGCTTGTGACTTGGAGAGACGGCCGTTTACCGAACCGCTACTAGGTAGTAGCCGAGAAGGAGACAAGGGGATTCGAAGCGACTTGACGGGATCAAGTGTAGCCAGTGCTTTCTTTCCCTGTGTCTTGACAAATCGTCCAGTCGAGGCTATTGGGCTTCAATGCCGTGATCACCATGAACCGATCGAAGGGGGAGGGGTAGAGCCAAAATTCCGTCACGCACCACCACCCACGACATTCCTCCGTCTCTCACTTTTTTTTCCAGCTTGGATCGTGCCTCCCCCCCCGGATCGACGGCGAGGATCAGGACGGAACTTTGCGCATCCCGCTGCTCTATGACGCCGTAGACGTCGAGCCACTCTGCGCTAACGCGCGCCTAAACAACACACACTCCCAACTAGTTTCAGCCTCTTTCTAAACTCGAGCATCATTTCCAGGCTCAGCGGACCAGCCCTGTCCGTTTACGGATTGAGGCTATCCAGGGCTTGCCAGTGGCTCCCTTCCGGTTGCGGATGGTTGATGCACCTGTGCGGGTTGAGGCTGATGATGCCCCCGACCTGAGACATCCAGATGCCATTGATATCCCCCGGAGCAGCTCTTCCTCTCGATTGCTGGCTATGACGTCGGTGTTTTGATAACTGCCATGATCTAAAAAAGATGATACTATCGCAAGGGCATGAGTATCGGCCCTAATGAGGGTTTAAGTGTTCATCGAATGAAGATCGCGGGATGACATGGACGGCTCGATATGGACGGTTGAGCTCATCACTCTTTGCATCTCGTCCCCCTGTCTCCACAACGTCAGCAATGGACGCGCTCAGTCCAGAACTCGCCTGTTGGTTGAGACTTGATGGAATGACGTCCTTGATGCTGAATATGATGAAGAGGCGGATGTCCCGGAGGGATGAATCAATCCCAGAAGTATTTAAAGATGAGCTTGCCACAGCATATCCGACGTTCTCTTCATCTTCACCAACAACTTCATCATCAAACGCACATCAATCTACAATATCAAAATGGAAAAAGCAAAGCAAGCCGTCTCCAGCTTCCTCTCCAATGATGGGAAGCACAAGACCACCGTGGACGAGGACGTCAGGGCTCCCGTCACGGAGGAACATGTCCACCCTCACCGACACGAGAACGTAATCACCGCCCTCGACAAGGAAGTCCACCAGGAACATCACCACACTACCGTCCAGCCCATCACCCACAAAGAAACGCTGTCAGTACTCTCCTCCTCTCCCATCCTGCTGGACCTTCTCTAACACAAACCAGCCCTGAGCAGCACCATCACAATCTCATCCCCGTCGAGCACAAGACCTTCCACCATGGAAACGAGCAGGAAACTCGTACGACCCTTGACCGCGACGCTGCTAAATACAGGGACACATCCGAGACTCACAGCACCACCCACTCTGCCTCGACCGCGCCCGTCGTAACTGGCGAGCGTATCCACCATCACGTCCACGAGCACGTCCAGCCGATCATCCAAAAGGAGACCATCCAACCTCACGTCGTCCACACAACCATACCCATTCACGAAGTCCACCATGCCGCCCCTGTGCACCACGGCAGCTCTACCTTGCCTGCCAAGACGATGCAGGAGTTTACACAGCAGCGAGGCGGACTCGGGGAGAAGGCGGCTCAGAAGCTGACCGAATTTGAGGGCTGCCCGAAGCCCTACAAGAAGGAGTTACAGAGCGAGCAACTTGATGCCGACAGGAGCATGCACCTCCACGGCCGCGGCGACAACTATGGCGAGAACCTCACCCACGGCCGGGAGGGCGCTGGCTTTGCTGCTACTCGTGAGGGTGGTGGCCTCGGCCGCTCTACCGAGGGCGCCGGCCTCCAGCAGTCTGGTCGAGAGGGTACTGGCCACCATCGTGTTGCCGAGGGCGTCCTCGGTGGTGCCGCCGTCGGTGCCGCTGCTCACAAGGCCCGCGGTGGTCCCGGTAACAGAACCCGCAGCGGTTCTAGCTCCAGCAGCTCCAGCTCGAGCGACGAGGAGTCTCGTGGTGCCGGAAAGTCTGGCAAGAGCCGTGGCCTAGGCACTGCTGGAGCTGGTGGTTTTCTCGGTGGTCTTGCTTCTCGCAAGAAGGGCACCACCGACGAAGCCAAGACCCGTGACCTCGAGTCCTCCAACAAACCCCTTGATTCCACCACCAACCGGGGCCTTGAGTCTGGCAGCCGAGGAACCGGCTTTGGCGCTACCGGTGGATTGGAGTCGAGCAACAGAGGTGTTGGCTCTGGCACCACCACTGGCGCTGTCTCTGACTCTACCGGCAGGGGCATTGGATCATCCAACGCCGGCGGCTTGGAGTCCGGGACAAAGGATATCGGGGGCACCTCTGGCTTCGGCTCTGCTGCCCCGGGTGTTGGCGGCCTGACCAAGATGAACGCCCTCGGCTCTACCGACAGGGCGACAGGCTCTGCCAACACTGGCGCCCTTCAGTCTACCAGCACCAACGAGTACAACCAGCTCAAGACTGGTGCCCTTAGTAACGATCCCTTGGACACTAAGTCTCATGTACGTTTATCTCACCATGGCTACGGAACTGAGATTGACTAACAATCACTAGAATCGAACTGATTCAGGTATTGACATGCAATCCCCATCGAATGGGAAGGCTACCACGGCGAGGAAGCCGTCGCTCATCGACCGGCTGAATCCTCTTAAGGATGCTGATGGAGATGGCAAGAAGGGATTCTTTGACTAAGCTGTCTAACTTGGTATCCTGTGTACGATTAGTTGATCTGCTAGCATATGGTGCAAAGCTACTGGGATTTTGATAATCAAATGCCTGAGCCATTACCGTAGTACCGAAAACTCGAAGTACATGACATGCTATCGATGGATAAAGGATTGGTAGAGTATAGACTTTGAGTCTATTGTAGATGCATGTGGGCAACAAGCCGAGCAAGTGAAGCCATCCACGGTCGATTTGTCCAAATTTGTCGAGGTTTGGGTTGGGCGTGCGTAAGTGTGGTTCTATGTGTGTCTACATGTGACTTTCAATAACAAGAGGGGAAAAGGCCAAATGTTGGTGATGCTGCTGCAAGCCAAGACATTGTAACGTTAGGAACCACATATGTTTGGGGAAACAGCGGCGCAGCCGATCTTGAACTCTCAGATGTCGGCAGAAAATGAGTCATCCAAGCATTAGAGAAAAAATGCGTAATTCGAACCGAGTAGACCAAACTCAATGCCTTTGACATCTAGTCTACCTACACCAAGTAATCACTCCAAAAGGCCAGCAGCAACAGTCTCTCCGCCACTCCGTATCACGACTCTCTGGCCCGGCTCAAGAGGAACCTTGGCCGCAAGCTTGATCACCACCCGCGCGACGCCACCAGGCTGCACAACTCTCGGCTTCTTCTTAACAATCGCCCCGCTCGCCTTGTCAAGGGTCGCTGCGATGGACACGATCTGCCCGGCCGAGTGTAACCGGCCCCGGTGGAGATCCACGGGCATGGGCATCAGGTGTTCAAACGCCATGGCCTTCATGGTGAAGGTGTCGCTGCAGCTGATAGGGTCCGCTTTGTGGCAGAGCATGTCGCCGACCCGAATGTGGATGGGGTCAATGTTTGTGAGGGCGATGCTGACGCTTTGCCCGGCCACGGCCCAGTCCTGCATATCCGAGTCCACCATTATGGACTTGATGTACGCCTCTTCGCCGCTGGGCTGGACCAGGAGGGCATCGCCAACCTGGATGGAACCCGAGTCGACGCGGCCGGCTATCGTTGTAGTGCCGAGCTGGGATCGGAACACCTCCGAGATGGACATTCGGAAGGGCTTCTTCAGGGCACGTGCTGCTGATGGTTCTGAATCCTCCAGGGCCTCAATCAAGGTAGGCCCGGTGTACCAGGATGCTGCCGAATCTTCTGTTCGTCGGACCAGATTGTCGCCGTTGAGGCCCGAGATCGGGATGAAGCTCACGTTCTTGCCTTGGAACCCGAGGCCAGTCAAGAAACCGCTGACCTGTTGGGCGATTTCATCAAACCGTTCTTGTGACCATCCAACCATGTCCAGTTTGTTGACAGCAATGACCAGTCGCTGGACACCCAGACTCCGCAGAAGCAGGACATGCTCTCGGGTCTGCCCCTTCAGCCCCCTTTCGTACGCGCCGGTGTTGGCGTCAATGACCAGGATAGCAAAGTCTGCTTGACTAGCACCTGCAATCATGTTCGGGACAAAGTCTCGATGTCCTGGCGCGTCGAGGATGGTAAAGTTGGTCTTTTCCGTCTCAAAGTGGTTTGTGGCGATGTCGATGGTCACACCACGTTCTCTCTCTTCACTTCTCTGGTCCATCACCCAGGCAAGGGCAAATGACTGTTTGCCAGACTTTTCGGCCTGTTTTCGATACCGATCAATGGTGTGTTTTTCAACGAATTTGAGCTCCAGCAGAAGCCGTCCCATAAGGGTACTCTTGCCAGCATCGACGTGTCCTGGATCATTAGCATAGCTCACAAAACGACACGTGGACGAGAGGCAAGCTCACCGACAACCACAAAGCTGATACTCCTCTTGTTGACACTGTTCTCAAACTCCTTGAGCACATCAAGCCCCTTGCTCTTGGGGGGTGGCGCTTCGGAAATCTTGAGCGCGGCAACATCCTTCTCAGCCTCAGAGACATCCTTTTCTTTTTGGGGTTTCTTGGTGGCCTTTGCGGCCGTCTTTTTCCCCGCTGAATGGAATTAGATTAGCCCATTACTTCGTCCTCGCAAAATTCGAACCTTTCGCCTGAGCTGCGAGCACAATATCATCTGGACTTGGCTCGGCGAAGGCTTGGGCGAGGAAAGAGGAAGAGGAGGTGTATGGCATCGCAAAAACATCGGGCCTGTGGGCTTTGGCCGGAGCAGATCCAAAGAGCGTCCGCGCAAAAGCAGATGGGGCGGCGTGGGGCGCAACCTCTGGGATGACCTCTGGGATTGTCTCTGGGGTCGCTTTCTCGGTAGACTCATCTTTGGCTGTGATGATATCTTCCCCCTTCAAGACTTCGCCAGCAGCCTCGCTCTCCGGCGACTTCTGACTGGGCGTCAAATCGGTCTGCCGTGGTGGCTCGGGAGCCTGGCGCCTTGATAGACTCTGAAGGGGTCGTCGATTTTCTTTTTGAGAGTCGGAAATGGAAAGCCTCTCGATCCCCTTCTCTGCCATTTCCTGCCCCTTCTTCTCTTCATTCTTCTTCTTCCTTGCGGCTGCTAGAGCTTGGAGTTTCGACATCTTCGGTGCTCCTTCGCCGCCTCCTAGCAAACCTCCTCGAGGGCGCTCGGGTTCGATAAAGATGGTCATGCGCTCTTGCGGGACATTTAACCACGGCATGTCGTTAAAGAACCATGACGGAACTCTTCTGCTGGTCTGTGGTGTGGCCATGCCCAGGCTATATCCATTGGACAGGCGTCCATGGTCTGCTCCGGTCCCCAAAAGGCCTTGCGAACCAGGAAAAAAGACTGACATACCTTCCGGGGCTTTCTTGGCTGGCTTTGGGGCTGGGGCGATGAATGTCTTCATCAAATAGGTGACTGACTTGTCCACATCGTAATAGTAGTGCCACAGAGCTTCCTCAATCTGCGCCTTTGTAACCTTGTTCGCCTCAGTCCCCAGTGCTCGGCGGACCTCGGCGGTGCCGTTGTCCATAGCCTGACGGTCCTCCGGGCTGAGCTCATCTTCCTCCTCCTCGTAGTTCTCCCCGTCAAATTCGGACACGATATCGTCCGCATTGAACGTATGAACAATTCTATGGCGAGACATTTTGTGTTATCGCTCTGTTGAACTGGTTGGATATGGCTGTTTCTCCAAGTGCAGCTCGAATGGGTGTCGTCGGGTCGATATGAAGCGCAATTGATCGGGGAAAAGTTGGTCGGGGAAAGGTTGGGAGAGGGAGAGACAGCATATATATAGGTATATATGCGAAAAATTAAGAATCCTCGAAGGTGCTGCAAGCTATGGCCGAGTTAATTTAGGAGTTGACTTTGCAGCAACTCTCGATGCAAGATGCAACAATAACCTAACGTGAAGTCAGAACAAGTCCACTGCGGCGACGAATGGCGGGGCAATGAGCTTGTGGTGGGGTTCAGTGATGAAGTCACACCAGGGAGGCGCTGACATTGAACGTTGGAGCCTGCTACCTCCGTGGCGGGGTGAAAAGCCCCTGATTATCCGGACTTTACATTCGCCGCGCCCGAATCGGTGTGTGTGCAAGGCAACCCCAATCTTCAAAAAATTCGGGCTCGGTCAAGAAGCTGATAGAAGCTCCGGACTGCCACCAAATTTCGTGGGACCTTTACCTTTCGCCGTAATCGCCGTTTTCATAGCGGATACAGCTCCCCACGGGTGGACAACCCACAGTCAAGATGGATTCGTTGAGTGAGTTGCGCACACTTCCTGCTGGACGAGAGACGAGGGGCGAGGGGTAGCTAACGAGGGGACAGATTTGGACGTGTCGAATGGTACTTGCGACGACCTCCCACGATTTCTCGCCATAGTTCCCAGCTAACAGATACAGCGGCGGTGATGAAGGATGAACAGGGCCGACCTTTCATCGTCGTGAGAGAGTGCGTCCACCGCTTCCCGCCTAGCATCCCCCTCTAACAGTTCCGCAGTCAGGGGAAGAAGAAGCGCCAGTTTGGCAACGAAGCCGTCAAGTCCCATATCCTCGCCGCTCGCACCGTCGCAAACATCATCAAGACGTCTCTTGGTCCTCGTGGACTCGACAAGATTCTTATTTCGCCCGATGGAGACATCACCGTGACGAACGACGGCGCCACCATCCTACAACAGATGGAGATTACCAACCATGTTGCCAAGCTATTAGTCGAGCTGTCCAAGTCGCAGGATGACGAGATTGGTGACGGCACCACCGGTGTTGTTGTCCTCGCCGGCGCTCTGCTGGAGCAGGCTGCCGACCTGATTGACAAGGGCATCCACCCCATCCGGATCGCCGACGGTTACGACCAGGCCTGCGACATCGCCGTTGCGGAGCTCGACAAGATCTCGGACACGATCGAATTCTCGCGAGAGGAAACTGCCAACCTGGTCAAGGTTGCGCGGACGAGTTTGGGAAGCAAGATTGTGTCCAAGGCTCACGACCAGTTTGCCAACATTGCTGTCGACGCCGTCCTGTCTGTCGCGGATCTCGAGCGAAAAGATGTCGACTTTGAGTTGATCAAGGTGGACGGAAAGGTTGGAGGTGCCCTCGAGGATACCCTTCTCGTCAAGGGCGTCATTGTCGACAAGGACTTTTCTCACCCCCAGATGCCCTCCGAAGTGCGAGACGCCAAGATTGCCATCCTGACCTGCGCATTCGAGCCCCCGAAGCCCAAGACCAAGCACCACCTCGACATCACCAGCGTCGAAGAGTTCAAGAAGCTGCAAAGCTACGAGAAGGACAAGTTCATCGAGATGATCCAGCAGATCAAGGACACTGGTGCCAACCTGGCCATCTGCCAGTGGGGCTTCGACGATGAAGCCAACCATCTCCTGCTCCAGAACCAGCTGCCAGCCGTCCGATGGGTGGGTGGACCTGAGATTGAGCTGATTGCCATTGCCACCAACGGCCGAATAGTTCCCAGGTTTGAGGACTTGACTGCGGAGAAGCTGGGCACGGCTGGTGTGGTGCGAGAAATGTCGTTTGGCACCACGCGAGAGAAGATGCTGGTTATTGAGGAGTGCGCCAACACCCGAGCCGTGACGGTTTTCGTCCGTGGCAGCAACAAGATGGTATGTCTAAGCCCGAGGAAGTAATCCCTGGAGTAACGAGCTAATATGCGTAGATCATCGACGAGGCCAAGCGATCCCTCCATGACGCCCTCTGCGTGGTACGAAACCTGGTTCGCGACAACCGAGTCGTCTACGGCGGTGGCGCTGCTGAGATCGCCTGCTCTCTGGCGGTCGAGGACGAGGCTGTCAAGACCCCTGGCCTCGAGCAGTACGCCATGCGCGCCTTCTCCGAGGCTCTCGACACTGTCCCCATGACACTGGCGGAGAACAGCGGTCTCAACCCCATCGCGACTCTTGCGGAGGTCAAGAGTCAGCAGGTCAAGGCTGGTCCTGAGGGCCGTGGAAAGCTGGGTGTCGACTGCATGGGACGGGGCAACAACGACATGAAGGATGCCTTTGTTATCGACCCCCTGATTGGCAAGAAGCAGCAGCTTCAGCTCGCCACACAATTATGTCGCATGGTCTTGAAGGTCAACAACGTTATTGTGTCGGGAGCGGATGACAATGACTTTTAGACTAGATGAGCCATGAATGAATGCTTGTCGACACTCTAAATGATGCAAAGGGCCAGCCAGAAGATGGCACCCGTGGAGATGTAATAGTAAAAGCTGCGATTAGATCCTCGTCATCTATCATTGTCTTGTCAAGGCATGAGTGTCAGAGGCGACTGTTGTAGGGCTGACCTCGGAGCCGGGGTTCGGTAAGCCGGAACCCCTGCATTTGGAGATTCTCTGACGCGGCCACGGAGCAACTTCATTCCTGTCAATTCATCGGCTTACATCGCCCAATTTGACGAGCCTTCTTCGAGTTGGATATTAGCATCACAACTTTGCGTGAAATATTCAAATTTGTTTTCCAACGCCCGGAAGGCTCCAATCGAAATCCCAGCCTCTCACGGCCAGGCAAATCGAAGCAGCCATGTCTGAATCTTCGACCGGGTCTCCAGCCGATGCAGGCCCATCTACGGCCTTGACTCGGCGGCGCCCGATCCCACGAAAGGGCCACACCAAGTCTCGGGCTGGATGTGTGATTTGCAAAAGGAGAAAGGTGAAATGCGACGAGAAGACGCCTGAATGCGGGCCCTGTCGACGGCTGGGCCTGGACTGCGAGTATCTCAACAAGAAGACACCGAGTCTGCCAGAGTCCAGCGTGTCTCGCTCCTTGCGGACAAGCCCGGTCATGTTTGACGCCGATGACATGCACTTTTTTCGGCATTTTCTCTTCGAGGCGTATCCGCCTCTGCCCATTGATGGCTTCACTGTGTGGCAGCAAGCTTCCCAACTTTCGCATCAGGTGGGTTTTCTCTCTGAAACTCGGGACTTTCTTCCGCTGAACGTGGCAGTATGAATTCTTGCTACACGCAATGCTGGGCCTTGGGGCATCCCACCTTGGGCTCCTGGCACCGTCTGGCTATGAAAATGCCGCCTTGAAGCACCGAGTTACCGCAATCAAGTCACTCAACGAACACTTGTCCAAGCCCAATCTCACCACGACTGATGCTGAGGCTGCGTTTGGGGCCATGCTTGTCCTCACATTTCAGTCGGTCTACATGACTGAGGGGCTCGTCGACTTCCTAACGATGGTTCGGGGCTGTAAGTTCACCGTCACCCGTAAGAGACATACGCTCATCGCTGCTATGTAGGCTGGCTCGTCGGCACCCACTCCGTCGGAGACCTTGAGCAGACCATCTTCAAGACCTTTGCAAGAGCTAGCTACCTTGAGAAGATCCGAGAGCTGGTTAAAGAAGAAGAATCGGACCATTATCTCGATGCCTTGGTCTCCGAAGAGTTTTGCGCCAGCACGAGGAGAATCGCCCCGCTGTGCAAGAGTGTCCCGGAACTTCGGTATCTAGCACACATGCAAAGGATAGCTACCCTGGCATCTACAGATCCTGCCGAGAGTATGATGCTCCCCTGCACCCCCTCTCCCGATATAAAGCATCGCTGACCCTCCAGGCTACCGCGAGCTCTCTTTCTTCTATGATGGACTCGGGGATCTCACGGCGACTGACTTTGCCTCCTTTGTCGACCGCCAAAATCACGTCTCTCAGCTTGTCATCATGCACATGCTCGTGCTTGAATTCGTAATGGGCAGAAAAGCTGTCGAAGATGGTGGGAAGGGCGGCCCAGGCGCGAGCAAGGGTTACGATTGCCGAAAGGCCATGTCTAAAATCTGGATGGAGCGGATGCTGGAGCGGCTGCCTCGCGAATACCAAGAGTATGCCGAATGGCCTATTCGGTTTGCGAGGAGCCTCAACTACTCGTTCAACAAAGATAACCAAGTGTGGAAGCCTTTTTTGCTGAACGACGGCAGGGCGACCTGGTCGGAGAAGAGGGCTTTGTCGTTTGTTGAAGGGTAATTGCCTTGTATCGATTTATAATCCCAAGCTAATTCTATCATAGGCAATCTCGAACTGACGAATCTTTGATCCAACCTCCTAACCTCTACGCTACCCAGTCCCTGAGCTGATTGACTGTGTCCCTGCTCTGAGACCTATCTACTTCAAATACACCAGCTCGATAGCTGAAACAACCGGCTTCCACTCACAGGTTGCTCCTGGGTTCTGGTGCCTAGTATGGTGACTCGATGTCACAGGAGCTTCCTGGCAGAGCCTAACGGTGCCTCACAGCCAGCTCAACGCTGTCTTCGGATTTGATAGCCTTGCGTTGGGCACCATGTCTCCCCAGATATCGGCTTGGGTGGTAGATGCAAAACACGCCAATGGCGCCCATCATAGGCAGGCTTTCAAAAACCCAGAACAACCATTCATGGCGGAATGCATAGCCATTCATGCCTTCGGCAAACTCGATCACTCGATAAATGCAGCGAATCTATCCTCGTCAACAGATGTCGTCGGTGTAGGAGACGGAAATCCTACCATGATCAAGGAACTCGACATGTACACAGCCAGGACTACCTTTTGCCAGCCTTTGGGCGCATCGTCGACGGCCATGCGATTAGCCAAGACGTGGAAGCGGCGAAAGACGCAGAGGAAGAACGAAAACGCCACGAGCTGGAACGCCAGACCCCCGATGAGGACGTTCCGGCCGATTTTCTCCATCTCGCCCTGCCAATTGTCGGAACTGGCGATCCCTGAGCCACTGCCCTGCACCAGGAAGGCAATGATGTCGAAGACGACGAAGATGGGGGTGAGCCGCCGACCTGGGACCTTGAGAATACGGTGGTGCGAGGGGGGAAGCACAGCGAGGATTAGGCGACTAATGAGGAGGTAATTGCCGGCCGCGATGAAGACGGGAGCCATCACCGTGAAGGTGAGGGTCATGACGAATGGGCTCTGTTGAGGTCAGCTGGGAAGAGAGGGTAGAGCTGTCGACAAGTTGACTCACTATCTCGGACTGGTTCTTTACAGAATAGCACCGAAGGATGTAGGCGGCGACCTCGATGGCTGCGCCAATGACAACAACGAGAAAGAACCATGCTCGGTACTTGATGATGGTGAGGTAGGAGATGGCAAAGAATAGAATGCTGTAGATGATGGTACCGATCACGGCAAGGGGGAAGGATGGGCTGTACATCCATATAGACTCCGAGTCAGCCATTTTTGTGTATGAAGATAAAAACAAGATGTTGTTGGTCTATGTTATCTTGCCCGGAGTCTTTGTATTAGAGAGAGACTGGATATCGTGTTGATTGTACATGGCTCCTCTGCTGAATTCACACTGGATCTATATACATTCCCCATATCAAGGCCACGCATCTCGTCGGGTCTGAAAGCGACGGATACGCATCAGACCCATGAGGTTATTCCCAGACTCTGCGCCAAGATCACCATGGATTGATGGAGGATGCCGTTGCTGGCAGGAGATTGGTCGCCTTACAGGTGAGTTGCGTGGCGAACCCGACGAAAGCGAGCGCCAAAACGCGATTAATACGAGAGCCAATCAGCGCACGAGGATCTTGGCTTTGCCGCGCTTCACGGATGGGGCTCACTACCAGGGGAGCGATTCCTGAGATATGGGGACTGATATCATAGCTAGCTCTAAATCTGAGTTCATTCAGAGTCATGGCAGATGCCTTCAGCTGATGAGTCGACGTCACCGTGATCACAGGCTAGGTATCTACGGGGTACGCAATCTACACCCGAGATCTAAGCTACGCATGTGAGAGTCAAGATCTCAGCGAGTTCGGCAGAGGGAGGGCCCATGTCTTCAGCAGCAAAACAGAATGACATCGAGGACCCAGCACGAGAAACCGACCGACCTCGGAGCCGAGGTGAGGGTTTGGTCCTCACGCGATGAGGGCATTCACATGGCCTAAAACAGTGCGTTGACTCTCCTGCACGCAGTTTCTCGTGAGTTGTCAGTGACCATATGATCCAGGAGATGATGCCATCCGATATATGCCGTCGAGACTTGCACCTGTGATCGGAGGAGAAGGGAAGGGGGCGTGCGAGACATGGGGCAGAGCAGAAACGTGTACTCAGACCCTGCTCCAGGAACTCAGACACGGGGGAGAGAGAGAGAGAGGGTCTACCAAAGTGATGTTAATTGAGGCAGATGATTGGGGTCTGTTGACGTGGGGCATGATGGTGCCATGGTGTTGAGGCGACTCTGAGACCGTGGGGAGAAGCGTGACCAACTCAGGCTATCTGGGTCACGACTCAAGACAGCCATACCCTTCCTCGGCCGGAAAAGTGAAGAACAAAAAGGGGAAAAGCGGAAAAGAAAACAAAGTGACGCCGAAGAATGAACAGGATGGGCTGGAAATGGCAAGATGACTGCATCAACAGGAGGATCAGACGGTCTGCCCGGTCATGACAAGGCAGTAGTAGTTCCCCCTTCCCCGAAAGCTTCGAGGCATGTGAGAGACGCCCATTTTGGGAACATCTCCCTCCCTTCCGTCTCGCACTCGCACTCTTCACCGTCATTCCCAAAGTCAGCTCGAGGGTATCACCAGCGGCACCTCAGCAGGCAGCCTTGTTGCGGCGGTGCGTCACACACACACACACATACACACCACGAAATGCCCTGCCACGGTGTAAAACAAAGCCGCATCATCTGGGGAAGCACTGCCGCTGGCCCTGGCCCCCTCCAGAATGGGCGCCGTCAGTTGCGGCGCGTACCGTCGTCGGTCCCGTTGACACTAGGGCCTGGAAAACGGGCCGTCAGCTGCGAATGGGGAGGGGGATTTCTCCCTCACCGATGTTTTCTGAGTCGTGAGAGGAGAGAGCTGACTGGAGCGCCATTGCCACTTGCTGGGGGCCATGTGAGTGAGTCAAACAATGCCGGTTGTTGCTGTACATGCGGGCGAACGATGGCGTGCATGAGTGTCAGTGGTCAAGATAAATCTGGAAATTGAACGGTGGATAAAAAAATATATTAATGGATTGATTTAAAAATGAATTATTCAAGATAATACCACGAATTTAGTCATTTAATAGCATCGAGTTCAATGGCCGTTGTAGCTGGAGTGCATCAGAGCAACGATAATAACCTTAGTTGGGACTTTGTTCAGCCAGGCACCGGTGAGGCATCAGATCTGATTACATGGAGGCGAGGCGAAACAAAAGCACCGAGCAAGGACATGCCGTCGAGAAACAATAAAATAAAATAATCAGATAAAGAATTAAAAATTACTCCCATACATAAAATAAATAAAATGCCAATTAATTCATTTTCCATCTGTCAGGGGGAGCAAACAGCCGCACCGGGTTCCCGGGCGTCACCGCCCACTGAAGGGCCTCTGGGGGCCTCCCTCTACAGGCCCTGTACCATGGCCCAGCAGCCAGCGAGTCCTCAATATCAGGGGCCATTAAGCCTGGTCATCTGCTCGTGATCGGTGAGTTGGCATCCCGCATTCCCACTCCCACTCCCTCCCACTCTTTCCTTCTGCCATCCCATCGTCGATGGCATCCATCTCAAATCCAAAACGCACACACCCTCCCTCTTTACACACCATCTTTTCTGCTGAATGAATGGCATTTGCAAAGAACCTCTCCTCTTCCCTCCACACCTTAAACAGCTGGACCCGCCGCCCTCCATCGCTCCCGACCTATTCTTCGCCCTATTTGTCGCACTTGTTGGCGCTTCTGTTTGCCTATCACGGGTCAAACGGGCGGGAACCTTGGCCCTGCGACGAGCCGTGGAGGCGTTTGGATAATGAGAAAGAAAACATCACAAACAAAAGGCACCGGGACATCATCCCCAAGGCGTGTGTCATCCCGCGGACGCCGGCTCCTCCCTGGCTTGCATTGTCCGACGATACAGTACATTGGACGTGGCGGCCCAACCACCCCCCCAAATCCCATGCAGGGCTGTCAAGTGTCATTGTCAAACTGATTGTCCCTTTTGATGATTTCTCATTTCTTTTTTTACTTTTATTATTCCCTTTTCTTTTGTTGTTGAACCTGTTGGCGTGAGTGGTGGCCGATGCTCACCAGATCAAATCACATCTTGACTGAATGGCTTTCTCCGGGTGCCACGACAGCAGCCGCCTCGTATCGCACAAACGGACATGTTATCACATTCTGGTCCCTCGACTCTGGCCAAGAATGAAGGGCCCCCCTAAGTCGTCCGATTCCGAGTTCAGGCTCTGTTTCAACAACTCATCTCGGGCATCATCACCAAGCATCACGAGCACCTAATTTACCTGGGCCGGCTTATTCAGGACCTTCTGCTCTGGCATGCTTCCGCGTCATCACTCTCTCTCACATCTGATAGATCTCAGCCCAGCTGGCTTTGCAACCTTCCTATGAATCCTATCCTCGTTTTACATCGGGGGTCCCCCTGTCCTGCCGAGGAACCCCAAAGTACCACCGAGTCTATACTTGGTATATCCGGTACCTACCTTTCACCTCCGACGATCTGTCAGCCACAGCCCCGCGAGGCACAACCCCGTGACTCACCAAAAAAAGTGGCATGTTTTCTCATCTCTCTCCTCTCGGTCGAGTCTCTCCAATGATTTCGCTCCATCCCTTCACGGGTTTGCCGCTGCTCCCAAGCGGATCCAGGCGGACAGCTTCCCGGGCGGCTTCATGCATCGAGGTCGCTGCTTCATCCCGCCTTCGTCAAACCTGCTGAGCACGCAAGCGGCGGTAAACTCGATCGTCGCTGTGGATACGATTTCGAGAGACCACAACCGACACTCACTAGCTCGGTTTCCTATTGTGGTACACAACAGCCATCGGCTTTGTTATCGAGTCCAGCAAATATTGCCCCGGCTTATTGCGTTTGCGTTGATAGTCCGTCCGCGTGGCCTGTCTTGTGCGCCCCAAACTGTTCGACAGTGATGCCCACTCCCAGTTGCACGGATAGTAGCTCTGACAGGTTACGCACAATCCTTTGTCAAGGGGTTTTCTCAATTGCCCTCGCAATCTGCCCCTGAAGTGGCATGTGTCTTGGCTTGTTTGCTCAGATCTGGTCCGATATGGGAACGATTGGTAGGTGCGTTGCCGTTCTTGAGATGTGAACCGTTAACGAAACGGTGCGCTTGTCGTGGACTCGTCGTATTGTTACAGCTCGTAAACTCTCTTTGAGTTGTGCCGGATACCACATTTGTCTTGTCCTACAGAACCGCTACTATGTGCTCAAAGCGATATCCCGGTCCAGCAGTTGCTGACACTCCCCTGGTATACATATTCCGCGACTGATGGCAGCCGTTCGGGTTGGCATCCGGTCTACGTGCATCAAGCATTGAAAGAATGCCCCAAGGTAATTCGCGTGAAACATATCCTGTCAGAAGCTCCAAGTTGAGAGCCGTCGTTTCGGACTCGGCTCTTTTAGATTTTGCCTTGCCCGGGCTTCCGTTGATTCCGGCGTCAGGTAATTCTAGGCTCTTGACTCATCCGTGTCTTGAAGAGTCAACTCTCCCATGACTCAAAAGGCTCGAACCAACATGAGTTGACAAGCTAGAAACTTGGGTACTATACCAAAATAATTGAAAAAAGCCTCTGGTTGTGAAATGACGCGCTGTGAGTCACTTCCCCAATTACCAGATTCAGATTCGCCTTGCTCACGTAAGGAACGAGCCTGGGGCAAGCAGTGGGGAAGCTCGCCACTCCATCATTCAACATCGTGACGAGGATACGGTGATAAAACACCAGCTTCTCTCGTCGATTCCACGGCCTCATCAGCCTCCAAAACAAGCAGAGCCTTTGTACTCATTTCACTGCTCTCAATTGTTTATTTGCGCGGCGTTTGGGTTCTTTTCGACCAAAAAAGTCACTCACTACCGAAACCATCACCATAACCAACAACACTTCTCAAACAGCACACCCCCCAAGGACCGTCATGATTTCCACCAAAAATCTGCAAGACTCACCACAGACCCGTAAACAGGCTGTGGCCGAAGCTTCCTCGTCACGCATTGTCCCCAAGCCCGTGCCACAGTCGCAGGCTCAGGATCCCAGGACGTACCAGATCGAGCAGCTGCGGCGACGCTACTCGCCAAAGGAGTCGGTCGCCCCGGATGGCTCGACCTCGCTGCTGTTCAAGATCAAGCCCTCGGATCCGGACTTTCCGTTTGAGCTGGCCCACCTGGAGTGCGATGTCCGCGTCCCGCAGGCGTATCCGGATGAGAGGCCGGTGCTGCGTGTGAAGAACAAGGACATCCCGAGGGGCTTCGGCATCAACATCGAGAGGGGATGGGACGGGCTCGTGGAGGAGAGGCCTGGCGCGACCCTGCTCGCTCACACGCGCGAGTTGGACAAGAATCTGGAAAGGTTCCTGTCTGAGCAAAAGGCCGAGACAGTCAAGCTCGTGACCTTTAGGGACACGAGACACCTGGAAGCACAGGAGTCAGAGCCCGAACCCCCAGTTCAGCCTCCGAAGCCCGCGGCTGTGTCAGCTCCAGCGCCGCCACTGCCGTATGTTCCAGAGCCGTCCTACACAAGGGAGGAGATTGCGGCTGCCAAGGCCCGCCGGGCTCTGGAGGTTCGTCAGCTCGAGGCGCGGATGAAGAGGACGCAGGAGTATCGCCGCTCACCTGACGGCATCGTGTACACCCTGCCCCTTGAGCCGCAGAGGCGGTCAGAGCTGCCCCCGGGCTTGCAGTCAGTCAGGAGTCTTCATCTGATTATCCCCCTGATCTATCCCCTCCAGAATCTCCGCATCCAGCTCAATAATGTTGAGCCAGAGGACGCGGAGCCGGTCGAGGAGCTCTTCTGCGAGAAAGCGGCGGTGCAGCAGCAGATGACGCTCATGAGCCATCTCAACTATCTCGCACAGAATCTTCATAAACTGGCCAAGCAAGCGCAGGCTCAGGCGCCCAAGGTTGAGATAGCGGCCCCAGCGCAGGACGCGAATGAGTCCAAGGAGGAGGCAAAACCTAAGCCCGAGGATAGCCACATTCAGGTCATCCCGCGGCCCCCGGAATGGAGCTATGTCTACGGCGAAGAGTCGGAGGACAGCTCTGACCCTGACGAGGCCGAGGATGGCGGTGTTGCTCTCGATCAGGAGGAACAGACACCCATGCCGGGTGAGACTCCTGAGCGCGGTACTATGTTGTCGTTTCCATCCATCGAGCTCCACAACATTGAAATCCTTCAGATTTCCATCCTGAGCATCAGTGTCAAGTGCGAGCGATGCAAGACAGTCAACGAGGTATCAGGTCTGAAGCCTGATGCTGAGAAGATGTCCAGTTGCAAGAAGTGCGCCTCGCCATTCGCGGTCAAGTTCAGGGCTACGCTGGTTCACGAACATTCGTCAAGGGCCGGCTTCCTGGACCTTGCCGGCTGCAAGGTGGCGGACATGCTACCGAGCACCTTCATCCCAACCTGCGCCAGATGCTCGACCCCGAGCCCCGGCCTGGTGTCTGTCCGCGGCTCGGCGGTGACCAACGTCTGCCGAGACTGCCACGGCCACTTCACCTTCAAGATCCCCGAGGTCAAGTTCCTCTTCATCACCCCGGGCTCGCTGCCCCCGCCGGCCACGGGCCCGCGCCGGAAGCAGGAGAAGCTGGGCCTCCACGCGGGGGAGCCGCTCCCCGGCCGGGGTGCATGCTCGCACTACCGCAAGTCGTACCGGTGGTTCCGCTTCTCGTGCTGCAGCCGCGTTCACGCGTGCGACAGGTGCCATGACGACGCGGAGGATCACATCAACGAGTGGGCCAACAGGATGATCTGCGGGTGGTGCAGCCGGGAGCAGAACTACGCTGTCGAGGCGTGCGGGTTCTGCGGGAGGAGCGTCATCGGGAGGAAGGGCAAGGGGTTCTGGGAGGGCGGCAAGGGGACGAGGGACCAGAGGACGATGAGTCGAAAGGACCCGAGGAAGTACAAGAGGATTGGAGGTTCAGCAAAGGAAACCAAGGCCTAGGCGCGCGACATCGGCAGCCAGCTGACGGTGCCTGGTTTTGAGGCTGTCGATCATGGCTGACAGGTTGGTTGTGTGCGGCTGCTCCCCTTTTGCAATTGGGGGTTGATTGTTGGTTGTTCAAGTAAGCAAGCTAGCTAATCACATCGCTGCTGATGGCAACCACCATCACATCACACCTCTTCCAACTTGAGCGGCTACGAGCCGCCAACCCCATCACCAGTCATAGTCGCAATCAGCACAACAATTAATAAATAGATGGTTGCCGTTCCGCAAAAATGACGAGAAACAATTCACTACCCGTGCATGTGAAACGTTGATTCGTACCAAGGAAGTCTTAACTGGACGGGGGAGAGTGGGGGGAGGGACCAATTCCTGTGCTTCTTTGTTCTATTCTTATCTTGAGCCTTCTCGCTGGTGACGGGATCTGATTTGAATACCCGTCGTATTGGAGTGCCACATTGTGCTACCATGTGGTGAGTGACAAAGGGGGACAGCGGTTGGCAGGCTTGAGGCTGATTTGTTGGAGACTTTTGGTGGGCGTTGAGAAGAAGGTGGTGGTGGCCGAGTGCAGCAGGTTTGATTTGTGTTGGGGGTCGAATGTTGATGATTTGTAACCTGGATGTAGAAAATATAGAAAATAAGATTATTTAAAAAAGAGATAAAATAAAAAGAATAAAGAATAATAAAAAATCCAGGATCAAGAATAAATCCCTTTCACATGTTCCTGCAGCCTGACGGTCGTAGCTATCCCTCTACTATACCTATCCCAACGTCACAGGCACAGTCTCAAGTTGCGAGTCAGCTCAGAAGGCCCCAAGAGTATCAGATTGACGGAGGTAAATCCGGCTGCGTGATGAAAATGCGGAGAACTACTCCGTACTCCGTACAGCGATGCCCTTGCTACGTACATGTCCGGAGTTGATGGATTGGTAAAGAGGGATTACGAGTGACGACGGGCTGGCGTGATGACAATTCCCTTGTCTGGCTCACCGGAAGGACCCAAGACGGCATCTTTCAGGGATCACATAACGAAAAGGGAATGGCATTCGCCAGGAAGCGGAATCACAAGCACGGGGACTCATCTGGATCATCGCATAGATACCGGCCTCAGCAAGGGGATTCCCAGCTGCGGACCCGACCTCTGGACCCTGACTCTCAGAGGGCGGCGATAGAGGGCGATAGAGGGCGATGGATCCGTACGTGTCCCTTTTCTCCGACTAGGCAAGGCCAAGCCTGTTTACACGTCGAGATGATGAGAAACTGGAGAGTCTCGGCGCCTTGCGTGCTGTTGCAGTGTCAAAGAGCGGAACCGATATCGGGGAATGTTCTCTCCCACACCATTCAACTGGCCTGCGCATGACGCTGC
Source organism: Fusarium nematophilum (assembly GCA_033030565.1). Taxonomy (NCBI): domain Eukaryota; kingdom Fungi; phylum Ascomycota; class Sordariomycetes; order Hypocreales; family Nectriaceae; genus Fusarium; species Fusarium nematophilum. The sequence continues at coordinate 257,497 of JAVIXY010000016.1, forward strand.
GCGAACCGGTGGGTGGCAGACACGCATCTTGAAAACCGTACGAGATTGAAAAGGTCGATCAAACCCCGGAGGGGACGCCATACCCGAGCTGTTGACGATACTGCCGGATTGGATCTATCAATGAAGGGGTCGCGGGATGGGCATGGATGGGGGGCCCTGGCCTGAGGCGTGGGATGTGGTGAGAGGAGGGACAATGACACTTTGCGTGTAGATAACGGGAAATTGTCAAAGCGTAGGTGGTTTCTGGAATCATGGCGCATGCACCATCGATCACCAACTGCGGAAGGGGGGCAAAGACATGTCAGTTTCTTTGTCTTGTCTGTCTTTTGTCAAAGGGAAATCATGCGACTGGACAGAAAGGCCGTCCGTCATCCTCGGGCCTCAGTTGACTCGGCATCGTGCATAATGCAGGTACAGAGTGTCCTCTCGCAAGAGTGCTGTTGTCAGCTCAGACTCCTACGATATTCCTCCGACTCCTTCTGCAAAACAGGTTGATCCCGCGTCGACGGCGACATGGATCCGTCGACCAACACTGAGCGCTGAGGCATCGCGACCAGGAGTGAGCATAGTAGTTAAATTGATTCGATTCCAGGCGACCAATGTGATGCCGTACCAATCTACCCCACAACCGGGTCGGTCAACCGTCATGGGCCGCTCCTTGTTCGCAGGGCGTCACAGGACCTCTTTTTGTTCATGGACCGACGTCCGAGCTGAGGGTATTTCTGGCTGAGGCCGTGAGAATCGGCAGAGGGTCCCATCTCCCCCGCTCGGAATGATGCCACATTCGGGCACTGTCGTCATCGGCTCCCGTTCTCACCTCGACGGTGCTGCTTACTGTACCCCATTTAGCAGATGCGACAGTGCAACGATGCAACAATACCCGCAACCGCAATTTGAGGACATTGTCACCAGCCCAAGTTTGTTTTTGACAGCAAAGAGACAACGTGACGTTTCGGCTAGCGCGCCCCGGCTTTGTTCCACACCATTTCTCCAGATAGATGCTGAATGGTTGTCGGAGGTTGCTAGAGGGCCCTGAAGAGGCGCTTCACTATCGCGCGGAACAGCGGGCGGATGCGCCACGGACCGTCACCCGCCATCACGGGACCTCCATTGTCGTTTCGGTGGCTGGTCGCGGATGAGATCCGGTGGCCTGTGAATGGGGATTGACAGCTCTGGCTTGTTTCTGGGCTTATCCAAAGCGTCAATTAAAAAGCCTCGGATAATATTGTGAAACCTTGGTGGAGGAGAGCCGCCATCACCATCATGAGTCAGAGCGTTGTAGGCGCAGATGGAACTGTTAGATTGACGGAAGGATCGTGTCTCGACGAGGACCTAAGACGTGGTGGTACCTGCTCCTTCGATACGTCTCACCAGCCTCCCCCGTAGCTGCCACTGCACTGGAATAAGATGAGCTTCTCAGCACTAGGCACCCAGCAAATTCCCTCAAATTCAACATCACCGCTTGGGCAGCAACTCGCAATCATACTGAGCACCAACAGGCTAAGGGAGGATGCACTACGGACGGAGCACTGGAAGGCCTAGTACTACAACATCCGGAACCATCCTCGGTCAACCTTCTCAGCGCATCTTGACGCCTGGCCTTCCCCCTCCAGTGCCACGGCGCCCCCGGCGTCCAAACACCCTCACACGTGCGCGCCATGACCCCCATTTCCTCGATTCATCTGATTCCCCCTGGTCGCGCCAAATGACAAGTCCCTAAAATGTCCTCTCCATCTGGGCAATTGCTTGACTCGGACACCCGCGGATGGCCTTCCGGCGCCGGGGGACGACCCCTGAAAAGATGGCTGGGTCATGGGTGTGCCCTTCTAGAAGCCCTGAATTCCTGAAATTGTCCGCCGGGTTTCGAGGGTGGGTTGATGCCCAGCATTTTATCGCTTTATTCTTTTTTATTTTATTTCATTTAAGCGACTTACGGTGGCCTGATGCGATGGCGGTCGAAACGGTGGCCGTTTGGTTTGGACGGTTCGCGACGGGCTGATCGAGAGTGAATTATTCTCTGATGGCGATTATTTTGAGCGAATCCATTACTGAGCTTTTGATCGATCTTAGGGGCTGGATAACCTACCGCGGATGGACACTTGTACAACGTGGAGCGGCAGAAGCAACGCGGCCGAGGCCAACCGCCAACCGCCGAACCGCTTCCCGAACGTTTCCCTTCAGAAGACCGTCAAAGGAAAAATAATCAAATTCGAAAATAAGAAGACTTGAAACGATTAATTCAGCCAAAGGATCACACGTTGAATCCATCACCCTGCTCCCTGGCTAGTACCCCCAACTCCTCGTTCGCCTCCCTGGTCCGATACCCTCACTGCCCGACATCTTGGGCCCATGACCCCGCTGTCGGAGCCAGACCCGGAGGGCCGTCCGACCCTTGCCCGGGCTCCGGGCTCTTAATTCTGCTGCCTGGGTTCTTAGCTGGCAACGAATAGGCGAGTTGTCAGAAGTTCACCTGATGCCGTGATTGGGTCTCTTGTCTATCTCGCCGCTCGGCAAAGTGAGGAGCGAGCTCCCCCATTCAGGGTGTCAGGGTTCAGTCCCAGCTGTTGGGTTCGGGTGAGCTGGGGAGTCCTGTCGCTTGAATCGTATCCAGAGACGTGATTTCCTTTCTAATGAGCGTGCTGCAGACCCCTCCTCTCCGGCAGTTTGTCGATCGACACCACTGGCCCTGATCCGGGCGACCCTTGGGCTCCCACGGATGATGGGCCTGATTTCCGTGACTTCGGGACACGAGTCTGGCTGATAAGCATATCGCGACGACCCGGGGATGCTACGCAGGCGTTTCGCATTCTCAATCTCGCCTGCTCTCGGATCCAGAGTTGAATCCGTGGACAACCCTCGCTAACAGAACCACCCCCATGCTCGGCCTATCGCAGTCTGAGAGAATCCGGTCTGCACCTGCTCAACGCTTCGACCAACTTGCGGATGTTTGGGGAGTTTCGGGCATCTTGCGAAGAGGCCTAGGATCAATGCGAGGCCGGCCAGTGCGCTCCCCGTTGCCCAGAGATACTTGAGGGTGGTCGCCACAGCGTCGGTCATCCTCTCGTCACCGAACCCCCCCTGCTCGATAGACGCCTTGATCAGCTTCATGGCGTTGTTGGCTTGATCTGGGTCCTGATTCATCCCTCGGAGTTCCCTCTTCAGCGCACTAGAAAAGACGCTGATCCCAATGGCGATCCCCAAGCATTGACCCAGCGTTCGCAGGACATAGATCATGCTGATGGCGTGCCCAACGTCGGCCTCATCGACCGTGGCCTGAACGCCAATTGACATGACCGGAATCAGCAGGCCCATAGCTACGCCCAGAAACATGATGATGAAGATGGTGGTGCAAGTTGGCGTATCTTTGTCCAGGATGGTCATGACCCCAAAGATGGCGAGGAACAGAGCCCAGCCGCCCAGCATGAAGCCCCGATACTTTCCAGTCTTGTATGCAACTAATCCCACGATAGCGGCCATCGGCGCAACCGTCACAGTCGCTGGCAGAGCCCAGACCCCCGTCATAAGGGGAGACTTGCCCTTAACGCCCATGAAGAAGACGGCGAGATAGTACAGGACCATCCACATGAGGATGCCGTGAATCATCGAGTTGGCAAACTGCAGGATGGTTGAGCGGCTCCGAAAAAGGCCCCTTCGGAACATGGGCTTCCTCGCTACCCTCTCGTATGCTCCCAGAACTACGAAGCTGCAGACCGAGACGATCATGGGGACGAGAACTTGGGCTGATCTCCAGGGGTATTGAGAGCCGCCCCAGGTCAGTGGCAACAGCATAGATACTGAGGCCACAACATATAGTGCGATTCCAATCCAGTCCAGGTGCTTGATCAGGCGGCAGTTCCGCTGGTCTCTGTCGTATCCCAGCATGAAGACGGCGCCTACAAAGCTGCTGCCGAGAAATGGGAGGGTGCTCCAGAAGATCCATCTCTGCTACTGTTAGCGCCGTCGATTCATTCACGAAGAGACATACCCATTCCGCGTCTTTGTTCTCGACAAATGCTCCTCCCACAAGTGGTCCGGCGATTGTTCCCAGAGCCCATGACACGTTCTGATACGCCACCCACCGAGACCGCTCACGAATTGGGAACAAGTCGGCCAAGATCATGCCTGACAAGGCCTGCGGCCCGCCGGAGCCAACACCTTGCACTGCTCTTCCGGCTAGGAGCATTAGGCTCTTGTTGGCGGCGCCGCACAGAATAGTTCCGCTGATGAAGATAAACAGAGACACGAGATATGCTGGTCTTCGGGCGATAATGTGGGCCAATTCTGCGAAAATGGGTTGGGCGATGGCTGTGGCGAGCAGAAAGACCGAGCCCATGCTCAGGCTCTCGGAAAAGCTCGCGTCAAGCTCTTTGGCGATGGCCTAGTTGCGTGAGTGAGCGAAGCTGGGTGGGAACGGGAGGCTTACCGGAAGAGTGACGCTGATGCATGTCGCGTCGAAGGCCTGTACGAAGGCGACTGTATTCATCACGAGCAGGATGCCTATCTTCCGAAGACGCTTGGGCTCGTGGGATTCAGGTGGCCCATCGCTGTTGATGATTACTGGGCTGCCAGTCTCGACAGAGACGTTCTGATCCTTGAATGCCATGGCGGAAGATGTTGTAGGAGGAGAACTGGAAGAGTGCTCCGCGTTGAGACGATACAAAGCCTCAACAAACTCTGATGGGGCATGAACTCTGCATGAAAGACACGAAAGAATCGCGTCCGCGTGTTATCTGTCAATCTCGCAGGAGCCAAAAGCTAAATGACCAATGTGAGAAGTATTGGTGGCCAACGAGGCATCCCCAACAGCAAGTTGAGCACCACAACCACGACCAGCACATCTCTTGCTATCCAAGATCACCAAACACTCACCAATTGCCTACCATGGACCTTCTGAGCGGCCCAGTTCTGCTCTGCAGCTTCTTCATGTCCAGCATCGTGTACTGGCATGTGTTAGCCGCCGTCGACTACCTCCTCCACGTCTACATGCCTGTCTTGTACGAGCGACTCGAACGAGAAGACCACTTGCACAGGCTCAATCCGCTCCTCCTCATGATAGTCCGCGTGACATTCGGCCTCACCGTATCGTTCCCGGCCTGCGTGCAAGCAGCGCGGACAACTCCCTGGGGCGTCGACCAACCCCTGAACACCTCCGGCCAGGTGTGCGTGGTGTCGCAACTTGCTGTCTGGTCGAACGAGCTGCCCATGACTCGATACTACTCCTTCGAGCTCTTCATCCACCACATGCTCTGCCTTTTCGCCACGGCCAACATTGCCATCTCCCCTCCCATCCACCAGATTAAGCCGCTGTACATCTACTTTGCCTCTCTAGTGGGCGATATCGGGCCGGGGTCGGTGACGATGCTGAAGACGGTTGGCCTCCAGCCAAGTACGTCCAGGTTGATGTTCTATGTCTCAGCGGCGTCGACGTCAATTCTGGTCTTTTGCAGAGTTGGGTGCGCATTCTACACCGTCGCCCACGTCCTCACCGATCCGTACAACCCAGCAGACTGGGCATGGGTGTTCTCGGTCCTGCTCTTTGGCTTCTACTCGCTCTCCGTGGCGTTTCGGAATCTGAAATGGATAGGGATCATCAACATCGACCCGGTGAGGAGGTTCAGAATTACATACTTTTGCCGCTTCATGGTTCCGGTATCGCACTCGATTCTAGCAGCAGCATGCGGCACCACCTTGCTCTCAACCCTTTTCGCCTATGGACTGTATCTCGACAGGCCGCTGAGGCCCTGGGAGATAGGCTTCCTCTCGATCAACGGGCTTGTCACTGCAGCGATTGGCCTTACAGGTGCCATCATCGCGAGGATCGCAGTTCCATCGCATGCGTCTAGCTCAGATCCATGGGGAAACCGATACCTGCAGTTTGGTGTGCTCTTGGCGGGCACCTGGGCTTTCTACGTCACTATGCTGACCGGGAGCGTGGACCGCGAGACAGTCCTCGCTGCCTTGGGAATCAATGCTCCCCTATTCCTCGCCATCGCCAGAGTTGCACACTACTACTCCGCCAAGGACGCAGCCACCGCGGTACACGACGAGAAGGTGCAGCTCGATGAGGCTCCAGCAAAGCGGCATCTGGACGTGGCTCGTGAGAATGCCGTCATATTCCTGGTGTCCTTGGTGCTCCTGGTCCTCAAGGCAGTAACATTCCAAGAAGCAGCACGACTCGCCGTCGCTAGCTGTGCCGTTATCCAACAGACAACCAACCCGGCTATCCTCCCTCTTGCCGTGGCAGAGTCTCACGGATCCCTCGGCGTGGCGTTCGCCATCATACTGAGCGTTTCCGAGCCCGGCGTTGTCGTACGTGCCATGGCCGAGGGATACATCAAGTCGGAGGCATCTGCGGCCGATATGATCCGCAACTATGTCCTCCTGGGAGGCGCAACGGCCACAGCCGCTGCCTCGAAGTTCGCGGTCAGATCGAAAGCGGCGCGGACAGATTCTTCAAAGACCCGGGGGCACCCCGTCGCTCCTGTCTTTGTCTTTGTCTGCATTGTTCAGGTTGTACTGGTCCTTAAGCTTTTCTGGTTTGGGGCAGAGCCCCGGGAGGTCAGCGTTGGGTTCAAGAACTTCCAGGCCGTTCTGTCGGATCCTGTCACCTGGGTGGGCGTGTTGCATGTTTGCTCGCTGCCTGTGGTGGTCATGAGTGTGGTGAGCTGAAGGGAACTGCCGATGAGCATAAAATGCGCATTTCCGGCTCAGGGCAGTTTGATATCGCTGATCAGGAGCTCTGAGATTGTTATCGGTTGTCTGAATATGAGCGAGCTCTGAAGTCTAATTATCGACAAGTGTCTTAGGTGTTGGCGGATGGTTGGGTCGGGCTGGGATATACACGGTGGCACGAGGTGTTTCTTGCTCTTATCAAGGAGGTATCTAGGTAGGTAATTATTCGTTTGTAGGCTCGTGAGCCCGCCAGTGCCATGAATTGCACCTGCGCCGAGCATGATTCACTATCGGTTGACCCGACCATGTTAGGCTCCCCTTGCCTCTCCTCTCACTCACCAGTAATTCGAAAGGCTCTCTTGCATTTCAAACGCCTCCTCCGTCGCAAACACTTTGCTCGCCCTCTACTCCACCGGCTCTCTATCCCGATCTCCCCAAAGTTAGCAGTCCGCACACACAGCCCACTACCAGCTCTTCGATACTATCAACACCAGCCGCCTTTCGTGGAATCCACATCATGGCAGACGACGAGCCTCAATAGGGGGCAGCTAAACGAGAGCAAGCTCTCATGGAGAAGCTCGAGGTCGCCAAGGAAGAGATCCGCGCAAAGACACGAAGCGAAATGGAGCTCCTTAGGGGGTTTCTAGAAGCACAAACAGCTCTTCTGCACGCGTCTCAGCGACGGGAGCAGCAGATTGCGTCTCAGCTTGAGGAGACCAAGGCAGGATTGGAAGCGGCTCAGCAGCGGGAGCAACACCTCTCAACGGAGCTCCAGGCAGCCAAGGCGAACATTGAACAATCTCAACAGCGGGAGCAGCAGATCTCGGTAGAACTCCAGGAAGCCAAGGCAGCTATCTCGGAGTCACAGAAAAGAGAGCGGCAACTCAATTCAGAACGAAATGAAGCGAAAACAGACCTCGAAGCAACTCAACAGCGCCAGCAACACCTATCGACACAGCTCCAGCAGTCCTGCGCCGCCTTGGAAGACTCCCAGAAACACGGACAGGAACTCTCATCGGGCTTGGAGGTGGCCAGGAAGGAGCTTGAAACAACTCAGAAACGGGAACAGATCCTCATACAACGACTGAGAGAAACCAACTCGAAACTTCAAGCGGGCAATACAGCCATGCAGCAAGAGCCGACTACTGGGAACAAGCGTCCCAGAACGGACGAGAAGGTCAATAAAAACATAGTCGACAGCTCCTATGCCAATTTGCCAGTCGCAAAGTCTTGCGGCATGCCGATAGGCGACGTGACTTCGTACTTTCGGCCAATATTGAGACACAGTTTCCCATGCCGAAACCTTCGCGACTTTGCGGCCAACGGTACGCCACGTGTCTGGCGATGCTGCTTCAGGGTGGCCATGCAAACCGGAGAAGGGCGATCCGCAACCCCGAGTAACTGTTTTTACCACCCCGAAAACCTTTGTTTGCAGGTCAGAGTCGTTATAGAGAACAATAAGAGGTGTCTGGACTTTCGTTGGACAGTGGACGCGTTGGTGCATGAGGCTCGTCCGGAACGATATACACAACATGGTTTGGGGAAAGATGGAGGAATTACGAGGAAGATGTAATTAAAAAGCGATTCAGACGCCAGGATGGTTTTCACTATTATATGAGCTTACCATTTCTACCACAACCTCAACCCAATGCGAGCTACTTTTTCCACAACCTCTGGCATTTTCGTAGTCAATGGGACATTGAGTATTTGGCCCAGATGCTTGACAAGTACGAGAAAGCTGGGGGCTCGCAGGGGATGCCGAGAAGGCCCTTCCTCCAGTCCCAAATGCAGGCTGACCATTGCTCCTCGCGGTCTTTGTCGAGGAGAGCATTGGCGGGTTTGTGCTATTCTGGAAGTTATTGAGCACATAAATCGCAGGTGAGAAGCTCTGCCACCTTATAATTCATTACACTTTCCTGAACTGAGCCACCGTGTCTAATATGCAACTTGTCCGCAAATGCTACGTCGAGTCTCTCGAGGCGATGCTCGAACAAGCGAGGTCCAAGGCTGATCAAGTAGATTCACACATTCAAGAAAGCCACGGATATCTCGTATACATCCTAAAGAAACGCCTACCTGAAACAGGTTTGCTTCACTCTAACGGCACTCCAATGTACCTCTCCTCGGCCAACAGCCCTCGGGGGATCTTTGCCCGAGGTCTATACCATCCTCAGCAGTCCATCGATCGGCCAGGTACCTATGTAGACTTCCGTTCCGACAAGGAGCGAAGATTGAGCCGGAAATGAAACCCCAGAAATAGTTTATTTATCCGCCAAAGGGCTGCTTCTGGAAGTGGTGTACACAGCAGAGAGTGTCACACCATGCCAGCGCATCAACGTCAACTCCCTCCCACCATCTGGACAGAATGCTGCTCTGTTTGGCGGGCCGCTGGGTCGGCACCTCACGTGGGCGGGTGCAACCCGCCATGGTAACCAGGTTTTGGTAACCAGGTTCCGGGGGAGGCGCGGTTCACCCTGTGTCTCTATCCCCCCATGATCGCGGATCCGACGCTCGATCCCATCCGCATGAAAGATGCCCAGGCTCCTGGCCTTCTTTCTTCCCCATATCACCAGGCCCTCCCCTTCTCAAACATCGTCACATGTCTGGGGACTCGCGGGCCGAATCTAGAAGTTCAACTCCGGGGGTGGCCTGTCTCGATTTCGCCCCGGCCCTTTGATCCGATTCAGGATGGCTTCTCCCTTGGGGGTTTTCCTGCGTCGGGTGACTTGCGTCCCCTTTCCCCAGACAGGGGTTCGGGGAATGGTTCTCCAGAACCGCTCGCCTGGGACCACTGGGGAAGAATCGGACGAATTTGGGGGTGGGATGCTACCCCCCCCCCCCCCCCCCCCCCCCCCCCCCCC
>JAVIXY010000016.1:275937-296745 GCA_033030565.1 Fusarium nematophilum
CCCCCCCCCCCCCTCCCCTGGCCTTACAGTAGTGTCGTTCTCTCTCTTCGATCCGTGGGCAAGGGAAGGGGGGGGAAACTCACACGGCGCATAATTCGGGAGGGAATAAAAAGAAAAGAAAAGAAAAAGAAAAAAGAATCTCCTCCCGATAGCGGCAGGGTGTTTTGACCCGTGTGACCTCTTTTTTCTTTTCTTGTTTCTTTAGCAGGGACTTTATCCGAAGAAGAGTCTTGATAAAAAACAAGAGGTGCTCACGCGGACGTGCAAAGAATGCGATCAGCAGTTTATTCCTGGATAATAATACTCCGCGAATCCGGCAAGAGAATCCGGGAAACAAGAATCCGCGGGGGAGGGCGCAAAACTCTCTCGGGATTCCGGAGATTTTAGTTACATAGGAGAATAATGATTTTCAGTGCAGACGCCGTTGACGCCTTTCACGGGGCCTGGGGGATACATACGAGCCGGGGAAGCGTCTGGGCTCAGGCACGCACGCCTCTCTTGTGTCGACGGTTTCCCCAGGAAATCCAGAACGGGAGAGGCGTCGTTGTCTCTTTTCGGAATGGGCCCCACAACGCGGCAGGGAGAGAGATGCTGGGAACGAGGGAGCAACTGCAGTCGAGGGTTTGTTGGTTGAGTTTCGCTGGAATCAGTCATTTCTGACATGCAGCCCGTTGATGCACAGTCAGTCACATCTCAACTGAGAGAAAGCTTTGACCTTGATGCCATCTGGCCTACACTTCCGTAATGCACAAACCTCCTATTTCCTTCTGACTCTGCATGTCTTGGACGACTCAGCCGTGGCAGAGTCAGAAACTCGATCCCCGTGAGCCACAACCTTCGCCGTGGCGTCCCCCCAAAACCAGAACTCAGCCCAGGGGATGGGGCCGAGAGGCAGTCGGACACGCCCCCCCTGAGCATCCACAGACACACACCCACTGCGGCTCCGCAAGATAGTCCCAAAAAACGGCCTCCATAATTCCGCCGGCTTCTTTGAACTTGAGATTTTTCCGAGTCGACCCAGTAGGAGGCGTGGGAATGGTCAAGACCAGAGTTTGGTTTGGTTAACAGTGCTTGCGACGAGGGAGGGTCTAGACTCGCGGCGTTTCGCAAAAAGGTGCTTATAGCTGGATCTGGATCTGGATCTGCGGGGAAAACAGAGTTGGGAGATAAATTGATGACTTTGGTGATCACTATAATGTAATTCAGAAACGTTAAAAGGATATACGAGATTGGGACGTTGGGGTTGCTTCAATCAGATGCCAACTTGACTACAGCTCTCGTAAATCATTACAACGGTCTCAACAATGATCAGTTTTAGATTATGACAGCAGAGCCCGAGCAGCCGAACTGCAGAGCCATCGGCTCCCCCCAAAGCGGAATCGGTGGCTTGTCTCTGCAACCCAAGGGGCGCAGTGCACTCCGTTTAATATTACCTCGACCCCCGTTTTATCTTAAAAAAATTTCTCAAATCCCAGGTAACAGGAACAGGATCCCCAGCAAAAGAAGATGAAGAAGCAAAGAAAAAAGCACCGAGGAAGAGATCTAATCCTTGCTGGCCGAACCACCTCGAGGAACCGAAGACACGGGCGTGGAAATTTCAGGCCCTGGAGGATTTGCGGTTGAACGTGATATTCCCGCTGGATCCGGTGGTTGGGGAGAGAGCCTTGTAACCGAGCCGACAGACACAACATTGGATCGCATCCAACTCAGTTTTCTAGCCTTGTCCCAGGGTCGACACCCATTACAATGGGGGAAAAGTCAATGGCCTGTTTTCAGCTTCTCAAGGGGGCTCTCGTCATCGTTAGCCTGATCATGACCTTTTCGTGCCAGCTTTGGTTGCCCGAGAGCGACCTCTGCGCAAAAATGCAATCTTGTGCTCCGTAGCGTAACACTGGGCACGCGGCTCTGCAGAGACTGACTAACACACCCCCAACAAAGATGCATGGACGGATGGGATGCAAGCAAGCGTTCGGGTCAATGCCAGAGTCGTTCCGTCGGTCAATGCTTGACCGCCGGCGCAAGAAATGTTCTACGTACGGGATTTCTCGCAGTTTGGGGTGAATTGGTGTAATTGACGTACCTTAGGCTGGGTACCTGGGAGGAGCTCACCAATTCGAAAAAAAGTCCAGTTGGCTCACATGCTCTTGCAAGCCTTCTGCATGTGAAGCAACCAAGCTTTGAGCCTTGCATGACCATCCAATCTCGATTTTTTTTTTTTTTTATTCTTTCTCCCAGGTGCAGGAACTCGAATCCGAATTGGCATGTGCTTCTTCCCCCCTCTCAGAGTCACGGGCCCTGCAGGTCCTGCGCTGCACCCTCAGGCTTAGGATGCCCGGACTTTGTGGCCATTAACACACAAGCCTGTCAGCGGAACCCCGTTGGTTCATCACCCCTTTCATCAAGTCTTTGACGCCTCCGTTGATGACCCAGATGCACGTCATTCATGGGAAGGGAAGACCTCCCAGGAACCTTAGAACTAACCTGACAGCTCACAACTTGTCATTTTCAATGGATGGCACAGTCTTGTACTTTGTAACGTGAAGTTTTATTCATGTTTTTGCAGAAAAAATGCTCTGGTTTCGTAGACAATTCGCCCTTTTTTACGAGTTTTTTTTTTACCACTCGTTTTTTGGTTTCTTTTTTGTCTCTCTCCTCCTGTCTCGCCTCCACAACAAGACCACGAGACCTATGCCCCCTCTGTTCTTTTCTCCGCCCCCCCTCCACTTTTGTTTTCCGCCTTGTTCGCTCTTTCGTGGGAATCAATGACTGTTATTTCGCGGTCCATGCTCAGGTACCTCCCCCCGCCCGGCCTCGCGTAGTGGTGTCGCGCCCCCCCTCCCCTCAAAGGTTGCCCTCTCGTCTTCCCTCGATGAAACTAGAGTACACGGTGCCCTGAGAGCCCTTTGATGAATGACGAGACCAAAGCCAAAATTCCGCGGGGAAATGATCCGGGCCAATCACGGCCGTGGGAAATAATAAAAAACACGAGTTTCCATGGTATCATAACGTTGACAAACGCCGCCATGAGGTGCAGAAACGAAAATAAAAAAATGATGTTGATAGAAACAAAATTGACTTTCAGAGACCCGTGTCCGCTAAATGAGTTTGTAAAAGCAATGCTGCGGATTTGCAGCCAAAAACGCTCAATGCTGTGTGTGTGTTGTGTGTGTGTGTGATGCCTCTCGTACGCCGCCCAATGTACATGGCAGGATGCTGATGACGCTGCCAGATGCCTTTTTTCTTCCTTTGCATCGGATAGTAGTCGTGGGTAAAGGGGTATTCTCTGTTAATGGGTATCATTCACCACCCCTTGGAGTGGTATCCGTCGCTGGCCTCCTTGGAAAAGTATTGGTTCCAGCTGCTCGCGTTGACGTCCTCGCTCTTCTTCATGCATGGCTTCTCAGGGTACTGCTTGAGGTTGGCCACGTCGTGCGAGGTGTGTCGTCGCTTGAGGACTGCGTTGGCCGTAGACGACTTTTGCTGTCGCTCCCAGAGGAGATGACGGCGGAGAGACTCTGTCAGCTCGGTCGCCAGCATGTTGCGGCGGGTAGTACGAGGTGACAGAGCGGCCTGGGGCTGCACGTGGTTGGGGCCGACCATGATGGGCTGCGCGTTGGATCGGGGCACCTCATGGATGGGCTTAAGACCAGGGCCGCGCATGCCCTTCATCATCAGGGGCGCCTCGTCAGAGTCGTTAGGCGAGGCTCCCAGTGAAGGGCCATTGACCAGGCGAGATCGGGGAATAGCCGATGTAGACTGAGACGCATGGTTACCCAGAGTGCGCGCCCGATCGTTCTGAGCAAGCATCAGAGTGATGAGTGATCGGCGCGATGTCAGGTTGGCCTTGGAGTCAACCCGCTGGAAGAACTTGTCATCCATGCTCGATTTGCCGCTATCCTCGATCGAGTCCTCCCAGTCGGATGAGTCGTCGTCGTCGTCAATGGCGCTCTCGTCAATGTAGTCAGTGTCCGAGTCTACAGCGGCCTCGTCATCGTTGATGGTGCGGGTCATGACATTGTTGCTGAAGGAGGTCTGCTTCTTGCGCGGTGACAGCAGGGAACTGGGCCGCGACGAAGCCATGGCGCTCTTCAGAGAGCCGTCCTCCTCAGACGAGCCCCCAATCTGAAACATGGGCTTCTTGATGATGGGGATGACGGGCTTGCCGTTGCCCAGGCTCTGGTCCTGTTCACTAGAAGAACAAGAGCCACCCAGCGCGAACCGTGCCGGCTTCTTAGACTGCACAGGCTTGGCCGCAGGCGACGAGGTGGGTTCGGGGATGGCGTCTGTTTTCGAGGACTGGACGGTGCTAGGGATGGTTCGGGGGATCGGGACCTGGGAAGGCGAGAAGCCGCGGACGACTTTGGTGCGGGAGAGGCTTTGAGGAGAGGGTGGCGAGGCCTCAGAAGCCTCGGCGGTGGACTTTGCGGGAGACTGCGACTCGGTGGTGGTGGATCCGGAGCGCTCAAAGGGTGGCGGCGTGGGAAGGGTCTGCTTTGAGACGGGAGCGATCACGGGAGGCGCTGAGAGAGGGCCCTTGTCCTTGACAATCGAGACGATCATCTTTTCAAAGTCGTCGGAGCTGATGTGGCGTTCTCGCTTGCTTCGGGTGCTGGTGCAGGAATCCTGGCGTCGTACGCGAGGGCGAGCGATCTCGAGGGGGGCTGATACTGAAGTGAAGTCGACGGCTTCCTCGTCCACAAGAGACTCGACGCTGCCCGAGAGCTGAGGAAGATCAGATATCCGGGAGTCGGTGGGGATGTTCTGGGGGAGAGTCTGGGTGTTCTTCTGCTCGTTGTCGACGACAAAGGTCTCTCTTTGCCACAGTCGCCAGCTAAGGTTTTCTAGTCGTCGGCCTTGCTCAACAGAGTCTGCGCATCGAGAAAAGACTGTTCCAGTCAGCATCAAACAGCGGGCACAGCGGTGACTGTAGGAACTTACCCGTCCACATGCTATAGAGGTTGGCGGGATTGCCAGTGTCGACCTTGTGAATGACGTTGGCATCCACTGTCAGAACGTGAGTATCCAGGCGATAGGGCATGCTGGGCATTTAACCTCTCGATTGCTCGACGAGGAGGAGATGCCAGGTAATCGGGTCGCGTAGTGGCTGGTAAGGTGTCGAGGTGCAGTCGAATGCAAATTCAAGGTGTTCGCGTAAAGTCGTCGGCAAAGGTAATCGTGATCAAGGCCGACAATGCGCCAGAGCGTTGTGCTGAGTGATGCTTCGTGTGTTCGGGCGGCGATAGTAGTAGAGGCGCGGTAGGTGAGGTCGATGCTAGTGCAGATTGCGGATGAGAGTGATGTCGAGATGGATGCTGACAGTCATGAGGATCCTCGAATAGACATGCAAAGGGCGAGCTGATGCGATCAAGGTCGTTGAACTTTTGCGGTGATCGGTGTTGTGTAGTGTTTGTGTGTATATGGAGGAGGGACGAACAAAGTCCGGGGGGGGGAGTCAAAAGTAGATATTCTGGTTTGGGTCTGAGCCAGAGACTGGATGGGGGAAAGGGAGTCGCGGTGTGCTATGTACGCAGTATGGAGCGCACTTCATCTAGCACGAGCACGAGCGCAGCACCGCTATTCAGGTGGGGGGGTGGGAATTATGGGGGGGAGTGTGAGGCGTGAGCCACGGGCAAGGGGGGGCCGTGAGGTACGTACTCTTAGGGTGCGCCGGTGGAGCACACTCAAGCCCGCAAGTCCCTCAGTACAGACCGGAGGTACCGCGGCGCGGGAGAAAACTTGACTGGGCAGCAGCTTGGGGTGGTGGGCGTCGGAGTGCGCTGGAGGTGAGGGAAAGAGAGCGACTCGAGTGGGGTGGGGGTTTTCTGCCGGAAAGGGGTGTGAGCAGACGGATTGAGGCGGATTAGGGTGGGGGGTGAGGTGGCGGAACGGCGATGTCGCTCATCCGTACCTCTGGCACAGGCTGCTTTCAATTCAAGGGATCCCCAGGAGCAACTCCCTGGAAATCGCGGGTCTGGTCCTGGCTGGCTCCAAAGGGAGAGCCAAAAGCCTGTACCAGCAACACAGCAGACAAGGACAGGGCTTCTGCCAGGGGGAAAATCACGGTGGAGGTGGCAGAGAGGGGGAGGCGAAAAAGTCATCCTGCTGACCCAAGTCCCACGGAGCCTTACCCAAAGAGGCACTTGTTCGTCTCCTCGTGCTCAAAAGGCGGGTCTGGGACCCCGAAGAAGCTTAGATTGGCTGATCTGCACTAAACTGAAACGGGTCCCTCCTCTCCTGCCCCATCAAGTATGAACCTCGTCCACTGCCGTCTGTCAAAGTCCGCCTTTAGCGTCCGTTTTCATCCCGAGACGCATCCGTCATCCGAATTCGGCAACCGTTCAGTCCACTTCCCCAATGGGTTTGGCCTCTCCGGGGCGCACCCCTTGAGAGGCCTCATGCGCCCTTCCCAATCGAGTAGCAACGTGGGAGACGTCAAGCCGATCCTCAGGTCCGTTTGGATTCTCGAACGTTACGCCTGTCACGAGGCTGGCCAATTCCCAACTCTCCCCCATTTTTCCCCCCAAACGGTTCCGTCGCGAAGTGAAGACATCCCTGGCCGTCCCAGAGCCTCGAACAGTCGCGCAAATCGGGCAACTGGCCTAGATGCTGATCAAAGGCCCTGAACGCGACAGGGCACTGGAAGCGCCAGAAAACCCCCACAACCTCTCGGGACTCTCCTCGAGGGTTCCCCGAGGCTGGGCTTGCGGATGAGTGGCCCGCTGTCCGCTCTACTCATCAGAGACCAGTCTGAGGCCCCATCACGAGTCACGTTGGCGGCCACGCATTCTGGGGCAATCTCGCCTCGCCTCGCTCTGGCCCGCACCACTCAACCCCTCGTGATGATTGACGCGCGGGTGTTTGCTGCCGAGAGCGGCGACACTTGTGATGGATGAATGGGTGAATGGACCGGGCTGGAGGGTCCTGGCTGGGCACATGAGAAAGAAGAGACCCTTCGTCGACGGATGGAGACCCTTGGATATCTGGATGATAGCATGGGGTCAATTCGAGATGCGGGAGCCCTCAGCCCGTTGCCTGCTGTCGCTTGCTTTCGGCCTCTTCAATTGGATCCGCGCTCAGCTTAGGCTTCCATTGGAACTGGCGAATTGATGCTACACTTCAAGGTTTAATCTGGGATTGGGGAATGTGACGTCTCTTCATATCCAAACAGTCCCCAGGGTCGCGAAAGGATCAATCCCCAATCCAATGGCCCTGCCTCCCGACCCGCCAGGTGACCCCGTGATGGTGACGAGCCCCAGGTTTCGCCGTCATCCGCAGCACGCTGCACCTCGCCTCCGCAACCTGCCACGGGCCTTCCAGTGGCCTCTCCTGGATTACGCCGAACAAAGCTCGACAAAGCCGACAGTTGGTGGAAACACAGGCGGGTGATGACTGATGACCGCGTCGCTGCGCCTGACCCCGGAAGCTTTCCCGACGGGACGGGAAGTCGAGTCGAGGTCGCTTCGAGTCGAGGTCGTTGAGCCCTGTCGTAACCATCCATTGTCAGTCAGGCAGACATTTTTTTGCCTCCTGTCTGTCGCGCTGAGACGCCCGAGATCATGGGATGTCGTGATCACGGACATATGCCGAGCAGATCAGACGAGAGTTGTTGCGGAATTCCAATCGATATCCCGAGCATTGGGCGACTCTGCCTGACTGGAGGTCACCTGCGTTCTCGCTACGCCACCGTCTGCGGCTTGACAGCACGGTACGGATAGATGACCCGCGGTAGGAAATTTACACATGAAGAAGCCACCCTTGATACTATCTTCATTATCCTCCAATCCTTTCTAATAAGATCTAATAAATTGCAAGGCAATGCTATGATATATCATAAACACTTATTTCTTTCTTGTTACATATAAGTCTAGGCTGTTCCAAAGGCATACATTGAGAATATACTCATCCGTAATTCCGGCAGCAATGGCGGCGTATCACCCTCAGTGAAAAAAGCCTTGTTGGTGGCCTCTGTCGTCATTCAGGGGCGCTTCCCCAGGGCCCTGGCGGCTCAGCGCTTCAGCGGCCTAATTACTGTGTAGGTCAGCAGACGCGCTCTGCCGTCGCATCAAGCCAACCATCCATCCTACCTCGACGACGCTTGCCAGCGCATAAAACAATCTATCCAGCCGCATGACTATAATTCAAGTATTTGGGCGTTTTTTTCTTTTCTTTGCCTGCGCCTCCAGGCTGTTTTGCCCACGGCTGGCAAGGTTGTACGACACGCAGCAGCGATCCTCGCAGCTTTGAGCCTTTGTCTCGGTCGCTGCTCAACCGTCAAGTTTCCCCAATGACTGGTCAGTTTTCACGGCAGCGAGATGTTTGGTAGCCTTGGGTTTGCATTGTTGCCTTTCTTTTGATATGCCCCTGGTGGGACACTAAGTATCAGCTCCCCCGGCGCCACGATCCCGCGCCCTAGGCGTTGAGCTTGGAATCGTTGAATATCTTGGTTCTATGATGGTTTTCCCCCCCCTGGTTGTTTGCTTGGCCTCGAGCGGGTTCAGCCTGAGCCCGCGACACCGAGGCTTGCGACATGCTGAGGCGAGGCAGATGGCGTGTCTTTGACATTCACACGGTAAAAATGGGCCATGAATGACCGAGCCCCTGACGGCTCGGCTACCAGGTCGCATCTGGATCGTCCTTGGGTTGCTCGATCTTGTCTTATTAACCCGCCCTGCATCGTGAGATCCGGCTACGCCGTCGTCCTCCCTTGAGCCCCACGAACGGCTGCATGCCAGCGGCCGGACTGGCAGTCTTTGGTGGACAAGGTCTGGACTTTATTTGTTGGAGAGTCGGTACTTTCCTGCAAGTTGTCGAGCTCAACTGGCGGTTGTTGGGTCTCATTAATGAATTCCCGCCCCCTGTGAGATCCGAAGCATCAGCCTCAGATCAGATAATCTATGACCGAGTTAATGCACCAAAGCCTGATTTCGGGCTTGGCCAGTCAAGAAGTGAGGCTTTGAAGTCTCGGCAGACGTCTTTCCCACTGTCCGAATGTCCGGTTTGCCTACATCCAGTACCTCCGGAACGTGGGATTGAGCGTCTCTGGTGCAGCGCGTTTCCCGCATGAGCCATTATTTTCAACGGCTTTTCCAGATTCAAAGGGGGTAAAAGCGACTTGTGCGATAGGGCAGAGGGGACCACAGGGCAGCATAAAACCACCGAGACTAAGACCTCTAGCTAGAAGGAGCAAAAAAGTGAGGTGAGTTTTTTTTGCTCGACTAATAATTTACCTTACGAATGGTAATCCATCTCAACAAGCTCACCGTGCCAAAAACTCCCCCGCGCGCGGGCCGATAAGCGATAAGAGCTCCCTTCCCCTCTTTTTTTGGGACCTCTCAACCTCTCACCTCTCCAGGGCTCGCTCGGTCAGTCGGTCTTGGCAGCCCTGTCCATTGTCATTGCTCCTGACCTGCGTCACCTTGACCAGGTTGGCTCGTGAAGCTGGCGCCATAATAATTTCCCCCCCTTCACGGAATCTGGTGAGACGACATCATCTTTCGATCCTGTGGTTGCTGTTCTCTTCTCCTATTTCACTGTAAGCTTCACTTTCCCTTTCACCTTCCCTTTTTTTTTGCAAAGCCGTGCTCTGGTCTGTTACTGAATGCCTTCTCTTTCTTATCTGCAGCTATTCCCTTGGCCCCTCCACACTCTTTCCGGGCCGTTGCGCAACATCCTCAACAAGCTCTGGCAGAGCCTACCGTTCCATCTTCTTTCCGATCGACCGATATCCTCTTCTTCCTATCCTTCGGCTTCCTCCAGAATCCTCCTCAACATCGCCGGACCGAACATGGCTCCTAAAAAGAAGATCGCCGTCATGACCTCGGGAGGCGACTCCCCCGGCATGAACGCTGCCGTCCGCGCCGTCGTGCGCATGACGCTTCACATGGGCTGCGACGCCTACTGCGTCTATGAGGGATACGAGGGCTTGGTGCAAGGCGGCGACTTTATCCGGCAGATGCAGTGGGATGACGTCCGAGGCTGGCTCTCCGAGGGCGGCACCCTCATCGGTACCGCCAGATGTATGGCCTTCTATGAACGCCCTGGCCGCTTGACAGCAGCCAAGAACATGGTCCTCGCCGGCGTCGATGCCCTTATTATCTGCGGAGGCGACGGCTCTCTGACTGGTGCCGACAAGTTCCGTGCCGAATGGCCTTCTCTCCTGGAGGAGCTTGTCGGAGACGGCCAGTTGACGGCCGCGCAGGTCGAGCCCTACCAGCACCTCAACATTGTTGGTCTTGTCGGCTCCATCGACAATGATCTGACTGGAACTGATGCCACCATTGGCTGCTACTCGGCTCTCGCCCGTATTTGCGAGATGGTTGACTACATCGAGGCTACAGCTTCTTCACATTCACGAGCTTTCGTCATTGAGGTCATGGGACGACATTGCGGCTGGTTGGCCTTGATGGCTGGTGTTGCGACTGGCGCTGATTTCGTCTTTATCCCCGAGAGACCTCGGGAGCATGACTGGCAGGAGGATATGAAAGTTGTTGTTCAAAGGGTGAGCGCATTTTTCATATCTTGATGTCATATATTCGCGCTAACGACTTATAGCACCGAAGTCTTGGAAAGCGCAAGACCATTGTGATTGTCGCCGAGGGCGCTCGCGACAAGGACGGAACAAAAATCACTGCTGAAGAAATCAAGGATCTCCTGGCCGACAAGAGCGAGGGCGGTCTTGCTCTCGACACTCGCATCACCACCCTTGGTCATGTCCAGCGAGGCGGTACCGCCGTCGCCTCCGACCGAATGCTGGCTACCCTACAGGGTGTCGAGGCTGTCAAGGCTGTCCTCGATGCTACCCCCGACACTGAGACTCCTTTCATCGCTATCAACGAGAACAAGATTGTTCGCAAGCCTCTGATGAAGGCTGTCGCGGAGACCAAGGAGCTCGCCAAGGCCGTGGACGCCAAAGACTTTGAGAAGGCCATGTCCCTTCGAGATGCCGAGTTCTCTGACCAGTGGAACTCGTATATGCTGACGACAAATGTCATGGTCGATGATGCCAAGCTGCCCGAGAGAGACGTGAGCGCCCCTTCCTTGGCACATCTTCTGGAGACAATGCTGACCAGACAAGCGCATGCGAATCGGTTTCATCAATGTTGGTGCCCCAGCTGGTGGCATGAACGCGGCTGTGCGCGCGGCTGTCGCATACTGCCTGTCGCGAGGCCACGAGCCCATGGCCATTCACAACGGCTTCGCCGGCTTTGCCAGGCACCACGGCGACAAGCCTGTTGGGTCTGTCCGTCCCTTCGACTGGCTCGAGGTCGACAGCTGGGCCAGCAAGGGCGGTTCTGAGATCGGCACGAACCGAGAGCTCCCTGGCGAATCGGGTATGGAGTTGATCGCCAACCTGATCGAAGACTACCACTTTGACGCTCTCTTCCTCGTTGGTGGTTTCGAGGCGTACCACTCCATCTCGCAGATGCGCAAGGCCCGAGACCAGTACCCTTCGCTCTGCATCCCCATGTGCCTGCTCCCCGCCACCATCTCCAACAACGTCCCCGGAACCGAATACTCTCTGGGATCTGATACCTGCCTCAACGAGCTTGTTAACTACTGTGACAAGATCAAGCAGTCGGCATCTGCAACTCGTCGCCGAGTCTTTGTTATTGAGACTCAGGGTGGCCGCTCCGGCTACATTGCCACGTTGAGCGGTCTCGATGTCGGCGCCTCAGCCGTCTACATTCCCGAGGAGGGCGTCAGTCTCGAGATGCTCAACTCGGACGTCAACCACCTCAAGGAGGTGTTTAAGAAGGACAAGGGTCAGTCCCGAGCGGGCCGCCTAATCCTTGTCAACGAGAAGGCGAGCAAGGTCTACAACGCCAAGCTCATTGCGGATATCATCCGGGAGGAGGCTCACGACCGATTCGAGAGCCGAGAGAGCATCCCCGGCCACGTCCAGCAGGGCGGTGTTCCCTCTCCCATGGACCGGTGCCGAGCCGTCCGTCTAGCCATCAAGTGCATTCAGCACCTCGAGGGCTTTGGACGCAACGCTCATAACCACGTTAAGAAGGATCCCAGGAGCGCAACCGTCATTGGTATCCAAGGCTCCGAAGTCAGGTTCACGCCGATGAAGGAGTTGGAGGAGAATGGCACCGACTGGCCCAACCGAAGACCTAGGATTGCCCACTGGCTGGATCTGTCCGAGGTGGTCAACATGTTGGCGGGCCGGCCCGACTACCCTAGGCCCGAGAAGAGCCTGACGGGGTTGATTGCCAAAGACACGAAGCGCGGTCTGTAGGCGACGGTATCCTGGGTTGTTGCTCTGGTTCTCACACTTCTCACTCCTAAATGTTTAATGGGTAGCACGGTAGTGAATGATTTCAGTTTTCAATGGCGTCTGAAAAGTTTCCCGTTTCAACCAAAGACCAGTCTGCGTGATCATTTCCCCCCCAGATACTGTGAGGCAATGATCGGGAGACCGGAGTTGTGTTTGGGCTGATAAGGCGTCAAGCGTCATGAAGCTCGAGTTTGTCAGACGAGGGATTGCGGGAATGTGCACATTCGTCAGGTACGGTTGATTTCAAGGCACGAAAGAGTGCGGCAGTGGTGGCTTCTGTTGCATCCCAACTTTGGAGGCGTCGTTAACCGGGGTGATACCAGTTGAGATACTTTTGAGCGTTATCATGCAGATGCGCCGTCAGCTTGTCATTGGTGGATGCTGGGAACGAGCTATGTAACAGACAGACAAAGAAACCATCCGTAAGGTAGCAGTCAGCTTCAGGTTACATGGAGTGCTCAAACTCGCAACATGTCGAGGTTGGCGAGCGTAGGGTAGGTTGGCTCGAGAGGAAAACACCAGAAGTATAAGGAGTTCGTTATAATAGGTCCTTAAAAAATCAGATATTGGAGAACCTGTCTGGACGCCTGTCTATGATAGGGATCTTATAATGTTAGTCTAATTCTGTAGAGAATATTCATAAGGGTGTAGAGATGCTGGGGACATTGCCAAGGAGGCAGGTTCTTCCTGTGCCTTCTTTCCATGGTGGGGATGAATAAGGATGGAAGGCAGGCACCCAGGACCATCCTTTCCCAGTGGCCGTGGCGTAAAGCTTGATTGAAGCCTGCGAGACTGAGCGGAAGAACCGGATCCTTGTTTCTTCCACTTCTTGTCTTTCTTCCAAACAAGTTTGCAGCGAAGCCGGAGAATAAACCAGGCCAGTCATGCCCTGCTGCCCTGTTATCTGCCCTGTCAATCAATCTGCCTCTTGTCAAGTACCGCGTCTGTGCGGACGGGCGGCCACACCGCAGCATGTGATGGATGGCCATGGAATCGTGGAGGAAGCGAAAAGGGCCTTGAAAAAGGGCCTCCAGCAAGCTTGACAGGGCACTGACAGGTGGAGGGCTTACGAATGGACAGGCACAAGCGCCTCATCGGGCTCTCAGAGCGGCTCCCAGGGCTGCGGTCGGGCTGCTCTGAAGCCAGCGATATCCCCGTTTGTTTTGCGGATACCCAACAAGCAGTCTGAGCATTTCTTTGTTGTGAGCCCAGTCAACGGCGAGGAACCCTGCTTCGAGATTCAATGCCCGACAGCTGATAGCTCCATCGCCGATCTCGACCGGCAATGACAATGATTTGCATGCAACAGTTTGCAGATAGACTCGCAGCACTCGCACCCCCCCGAGATATTCCCAAGATGACCTATCCTTATCGAATCGAGCATTATTATCCGGACCTTTTTCCCTCGAGTTCGCCGAGTTGCAACTTGAGGCTCCTGGCGATTCGCTGGCAATGGGCGCTGTGGCGCCGGCAAGGGGGTGGTTCTGAGCCCTGCTCTGCCATTCAGCAAAGGGCCAAGTTCCAAAAGCCGGGGAGGCTGTGTGAGCTGCTGCATCATTGCGTCAGAACGGCTCCACACCACAGCCAACCTCGATGTGAAGAAAGTGAGTTTCGTGGGGTCTTCCAGTCAAGAACTTAGCAAGGAGCTGGAGCTGCTGGGATCAGGATCTATAGCTCAACAAAGAAATCGTCAAACCGCTTCAAGCGTCGGGAGAGGCAATAGGGATATGGTTCCAAAGAGGCAAAGAACTGTGATTTTGGGCAGAGACACAATTAGGGCCTGTTCCCAACGGCGTCGTCAGGCTGGCAGGTCTCATGTCCTTCCCGGCTGCGCGCGACTGACGGTCTGACCCTCCACCACGGCGGTTCGCGTGGGCGACGGGGCCCGCTCATTGGGCCGCCATGGCATCCTCGTTTGGTTATGGGTTGGAAACAGGGCCATTGGGGTCGTAAGGCAGGCCGACCTGGCTGTTCCCGTCCAGCCCGGGGGCGCATGGGATGCCCCTCCTTGCTTGCCTTGGAGGCATCTAAGTCTTTGTCGCCTTGTCGCCTTTGGCGTTGGACAAAACCCTCTTGTGCCCTCAAGCTCTGGACTCCGTTCCGCTTGACTCTCTTTCAAGACAACTCGACAAGACAACTCGACAAGACAACTCGACAAGACAACTCGACGAGACAAAACCGAACAAGATCGTCAATCTTGGGCTTCCCGTCGCGGACCGCTGCAACCCTCTTCCCAAGCAGCAAGCAAGCGCCAGTATCAAGTGTCGACAGCCGGATCCCCGCTTTTGCCCAGCGGCTCGTCCATCCCAGCCCCTCCTTCAAGGTCGCGGCTGACACCCTATTGTTGGCGGGGGGTCCCTTTCATCATTGCTGTCGGATGACGACGTTTGCTTGCTCCTTGCTCACCCTGATTCTTGCGGCGTCTTGCGGCTTGCGGCGCCATTATACCCACCTGACGCTCACAGTGCCTTTTCTTCTTGCCTGCCCTGGTTCCAACTTCTTTTTTTTCTTTCTTCAACACCATCGCATTCTTTTGGTTTGGATTCTGCTGTTTGTCCCTGGTTCTTGATACCTTCTCCCGGAGCTTGAGGCTCACACCTTCTGGACCACCCCCCCACCTTGTGGAACAAGACATCAGCGTTCGTTTTATCAGCGACGCAACAAAGCCCTGATTGATTGATTGATCTGGTATTTGCAAATTTCGCACAAAAGTTACCAGCTTACCTCGGAAAATCACTCGCAATGTCCCGTGTCAGGGCTACCGAGTTCGAGGAACGGGACTACTACCCGGCTCCTCGACGTTCTGCCCCCGAAGTTGATGACGTCGACTATCGTCGCCGCACCGTCACTATCAGTCCTCCCCGAGAGGAAACCCGCACTCCCACCTTTCTGCGGGATGATGCCCGCCGGAGCGAAGCTGGCCAAATGGTCCTCCGCCAGCGTCAGGTAGAGACCATTGACCGACACCGACCTAGAAGCCCCAGCCCGGTTACCCGCGTTCGCGAGGAGCGCATCATCCGGAGACCCCGGAGTGTTTCCCCTTCTCACCACGATCATGAGCACGAGCATGAGCGTTCTCGCACCCGGGTGATTGAGCGGGAGCGTGTCAGGGAGCCTTCTCAGCCACCAGCAAAGAGAGCTCCTTCGCCCGCCCGTGTGGTGCGATATGTCGAGCGACCCAAGAAGTCGCCCTCCCCTCCTCCACCTGCCGTGGAAGAGCGCGAGCGCATCCGAACTCGGATCGTTGAGCGAGAAAAGGCACCCACTCCCCCTCCTGCTCCTAAGCCTTCCCCTCCTCCGCCTCCCCCGACTATTCGGGGACCGACGATTGAGCGAGAGGTCATCACCCACTACCGAGATATCGACCATGGTAAGCGCCTCATGCCTGTTGACTTGAGCGGAAGCTGACTCTTAGCAGGTATGGTCAGAGCAAGACCGCCCACCCCCCCTCCGCCGCCGAAGCCTCGTGCGCCTTCCCGGGTGCGAGAGCGTGAGACGGATATTGACATTTCCCTATCCAAGAACAAGACCGAAGTGGATGTGACGCGTACCACTCGCA
This sequence comes from Fusarium nematophilum, assembly GCA_033030565.1. Classification (NCBI taxonomy): domain Eukaryota; kingdom Fungi; phylum Ascomycota; class Sordariomycetes; order Hypocreales; family Nectriaceae; genus Fusarium; species Fusarium nematophilum. The sequence continues at coordinate 291,777 of JAVIXY010000016.1, forward strand.
CTCGATCCCAGAGTCGCGAGCGACGATCCCACTACCATGACGACGAGCTTGTCCTTCGACGAGAGACCAAGGTCGAGGAGGTTGCCCCGCGCCGCCGGGCACACTCAGCTGCCCCTCTGCCCACCCCCAACGCCGTTGACGAGGAGGGAGACTACCTCACCGGCAAGATTGATTCTCGTGGCAAGATGGGTGAGGCCTGGGGCGGTGCTACCAAGGATTGGATCGTTGTGGATGTTCCTCCTGGCACTGAGCGCATCCGCATGGATGGCGTCGGCGGCGGCAGCACAGACACTACCTGGACGAGGTATAGCGGCGTCCGGAGAAGCAAGTTCATCCCCGAGAGAGACGGCGCTCCTGCGCCCGCACCTGCACCCGCTCTGCCCGCTCCCAAGGAGCCTTCCCCTTCCCCGACCCGCGATCGCTTAAGTGTTTCGGTGTATGACCGCGAGCGGGAGATTGACATTGAGCGGACCCGGGATCGGGTTACCCGACCGGCCCCCGCACAGCCTGCGCCTCCCAAGGACATGTGGACTGAGATCACCAAGGATCTTGTTGTGCGCGAAGCTATCGAGGAGGCGGGATACGACTATGAGGAGACCAAGGAGTTCTTCTACATCATGGACTACCTCAAATATGTGAGTACCTGAGATGAACAACACTACTTTGACATGACAGCTGACTTTTTCTAGGATGATGTCCTCCACCTGGTTGACATTTCTGATGAGATCCGGCGAGCCCGAAAGCAGCGTGCGAGAGAACTCGAGTGGGAGAGAGAATACCAGGAAGATTGGGAGCGCACCCGCCATCGTCACCACGGCCCTCGATGGGATGAGATTACAGAGCGTGAGGTGGTCTACGACAGCCGCCCTCCGCGGGGCTACCTCCGTTAAGATTGCTTGATACCTACTTGTGCTGGCGTTGTCAGGCATGGTCACTTTGTTTCCCATTTTAGAAGGACAACAGCTATTGGATTACGACGGATACCTTGGGAACTACAGGACAATGTTGATTGACTGCGAGAGCCTCTGGGAACTCGGGGAGTCACGATAATTTGGTAGTGACGGTTTTTTATTAGTCCATGTGGGTTACAATTTGGGTGTACGAATTCACGAAATCATATATAGCGGGTGGAAGGATTGTAGATGTTTGGGAAGGTATGCGCATTTACGACTTATGATGAGAAATTTAACTACATAAACCTGACTTGAATCTGAATGCATGATGAATGAATGAATGAATGAATGAATGATTGATTGATCAAGATTGACTAATTGATCGTCGTGAGCCGTCCCTCCACATTGGCGATGACTCGTGATGAGGGGTTGCGGGGATGCCGACCGGTGACCTCATACCTGCCCTCGGTTAAGCTGCGGCCGCGAACCCCGCCGACTTTACACCTTGGAAAGAACAAGGCAGAGAGAGTCAAGGGCGCGGCTCATGACTGGAAGCAGCGCACTCGTCAGGCTTCTTCTGCAAGCTCAGGTGCCGGACACCGGTAGGAGGCCAGGGCGGATGAATTTATTCCGGACGTAAAGCGATTTCACTGTGTGTGTGTGTGTGTTATGTGATTCAAGCCTTTCCCCCCCTTATTAGCAAGAAATGTCTCGAGCCATCGAATTGACGTAGGCTCGTTCAGAGACACCAACGTGGCTATATACTCGCAATCACAATCTTGACCTGATGCAGGGGCAGACACACACGATGGCGTCTTTGAACAGGTTTAGAGAGTTGGTAAGAATATGATTGAGAAGGACTGCTCCATCGCCCTGTGGTGTTTCCTTTCCACCTCAATAAACCACATAAACTCATCGTTTCCTACTAGAACCATCATCAGCATACTTAGCTGACCAAGGCCTACTGAATCGACCACCTAATCAACTATGACAACCTTGGAGCTCAAGCCAAGCGCCGGCTTCACTACGGAACATCTATAGTAACCGTTGAGATCACCTGATGCCGCGAGGAAGGATGTGGACTACATGAACTTGAAGGCAAAATAATACATCAGGGGGCGACCGGATTATCGACGACTTGTACACTGGGCCGACGGAATGCCATTTTTATGCGGCGTTGTCCTGTCGTTGAAGGTCTTCTGGTCGGTTCAATGCTGATGTTGTTCAAGATTGAACTGACGGCGGTACTGCGAAGGATTGTGTACGATGCTTCCACTTTAAGTTGCGTTCTTGGTGTGATGCTTGTTGGGCCTCTCTGATCCCCTAATCAGGTCCGAGCATTCCTTGAAATGTCGCAAGGAAGGCTATTCCTAAGTAGCTGTGTTGATATCGGGCTATGATATCGAAGAGGTGAAAAAAAAAAGGGTTATTTATTATCATGGAAGTAACTTGCCCGAGCAAGAAGCAGTTTATATATCTAGTTATTGTGAAAGAGTAAAGAAAGAGGATTTGCTCCTTTTTGGAATATAGCTCGAGGAGGGAAATATTTAAACTCCCGAGCAAAAAATGAAGCAGTCATCCAAAGGAAGAATGGAGAATAAATGGCTTTCTTTCGGTCCTGTCCAGGCCCAAAGATCCTCGACAAAATACAAGCCATCCTCCCCATCAACCTGTCTGACCGACAATCGCCTTCCAAGACCACCTGGAAAAAAGCCTGCGCCGGCTGTGGAATGATCTTCGCCATGGTAAGTAGAGTCTGGTCGACCCCTATCTAAGAATGCTGGCTGAGATTGGCTATGAGGAGTTTGAGGTGTTGTTCCCCTCGGCCTCGCAAACCGACTTCGACTTCTTTACGCCCGGCGCTGTCCCCGACAACTCCTGGCTTCAGGTCCTGTCTCCTTGCCGCGAGGACATCATCAAGCGAACCGTCGAGGCCGTGAGTGCTTCCGCCGCACCGTCTTCAACTTTATCGAGGAGACCTGGTGCTGACCACGCGCTGCCCGAAGCTGGTGCGCTCTCTGACCAAGGCCGTCTCTCGCAGCAGGGCACCGAATGGGACTTCGAATCCAGCCCCGAGACCCTCTGACTCTCCACCCGAATTCATCATCAAGGTCTGCGAGGTCGTCAAGGCCGCCTAGGAGCCCTCATAGGTTGTGCAGTGGCCGGCGCTGATCGAGTCGATGGCTGTCTGTTTGGAAACGGCGAGCGTACCGGCATCGCCGACCTGGTGACGCCGGGTCTCAACCTTTATACCCAAGGTGCCCACCCCAATGTTGACTTTTCCGACCTTGAGCGCATCATCGACGACGTGGAGATGTGTAATGATTACACCTTACGGCGGATCTCTGGTGGTATGTCTCTTTAGTGAATCGCATCAGGATGCCAGCAACAAGTCGCGTCTGGGGTCTGGGTATCCATGAGGATGTGGTCCCGAGGTCTCTAATTGCCAGCCGCCAATGTATGTCTTGTCCGATTTTTCTGATCTTTTTACCTACTCACTTGTCCAGTTTGCAACCAGCCGTCCTGGCAGCCCCGTTGTTGCTAGGCCAGTACCAGCGGATGCTGAAGCGGAACCCCCTGGACCTGAATGGATCCGCCCGTGTCGATGGCGCCACAGACGCCAACGGAGGCCCAAACAGTGTGGCTCTTTTGGAGGAGAAGGCAAACGGCATGGAGGAGATTTGCACGAGTTGAATAACGGCCACTCTGCTTGGAGTTGAAAAGAATGATGAGAGATATCATGGCAAATCACTTGTTTGGCCATGAGTTTCATGGTAGGGAAGTGTGGCTTTCTGGGAAACTGACGCATTTCAATTGGCCATGTAGTAGGGCACAAGTTGTAAAATTCTCCAGATTGGACCCCTGCAAAGAGGAAAATGAAATTCAAGTCAGGCCCGTCTTGGTCTGCGGCCTGAAAGTATCCATCGTGGTCTTTTAATGAGTTGACCCATCATGGCAAGGTCTGGCGGCGGCGAGGTGGTGGTTGCCATGGAAGAGTGGGTCAACGGACAATTGCCTGGGGAGATTATTTACTTTTTGTGAGAGGGATCAATACAAACAACGGGAAAAATGGGTTAGTGAAGAAGGGGGTCGAATATGAGTCAAAAGGAGCCGGACGGGAAAATCTGAACAGAAGAAATGAGAGCCATCATTATTAGAGATTGTCTGGGGATGAGTTGAATTGCGCTAACGGCCTGAGTAAGGACCCTGACGCTTCTGAGACGGAAAGAGGGATGTCGTTTGGTCCTTCATGTGAACTTTGCGTACTCACGGGAGGAGGGGGAGGTACTTTCCACACTGGGACTTGTTGCTGACACTGTGCTATGCCCCGGTGTCAATTTCTCACCGCGGGGCACGGTGAGCGTACAGTGCGGTGATGCTGCCTGGCCGGTGGCCTGCGTAAGGCAGGAGCTTAAGCGAAGTTCTGCCACCCAGAGAAGAGCGCTGATTTGTCCTCGAAATGGGCGGGTCCGCAGCCTGGGCTTGCCGTCGGTGTGGAGGGGCTCAGTGCAGGAGCACAGTGAGGCTTCAGGGCGGCTGTGACGCAGTGAATGACTGGATGGCTAGAATGGCCCATGGCTGCAGTGGTTCAGAGGGCGCTGCAGATGGAGGTTTAAGCAGACAGACCTGAACCGATTCTCGAGAATTCTACAGAGTATTTTCAAGTTCATGCCCAACCCTGCGCTTCCTTCTCTTCCGCGCCAAGAGCTGCCTCGACGACTTCGCTCACCAACTACGTCCCGTCTGCACAGTGCACTACAGTGTGTCTGCAAGTGGCGGTAGCGAACTACCTGCGCAGGTGCGGGCCTCGTCGTGGCTGATTTCCAGCGGACGTCGTTCTCTTTGAACCAAAAAGCTTCCCGGCCCTCTCCACCAACATCAACTTTTCTCAATCAACAACTCTCTCAACTTCTTTGTCTCTCTCTCGGCATCTTGCCTTTTTGCGATCAAGCATCTCGTCTTCAGGCAAACGGAATCCGACGTTTTTGGCCGCGAGATTTCCTTGACCCTTAATCATTTTTCACCCTTAGGAACCGCTATACCCGTTCTTTCCCTCTCCTGGCCTGAGCCCCCCC
>JAVIXY010000016.1:296849-381130 GCA_033030565.1 Fusarium nematophilum
CCCCCCCCCCCCCCCCCCCGTCGTGGAAAAAACCCCCGCCTCTCCGCCTCATCCAGTTCTCTCCCATCCGTCAAACTTGTCGACACGTGCGCCTTACCAAAGGGCTCTCTCTCTCTTTTTTTTTTCTCTTCTCCCGCCGTCACGACTTTTTGCGCCTCGCCCGCCCTCGACGCCTGCCGAAACCGCATGACGAGACGCTTCTAAACAGCAACCATGTCGAGCTCAGAGATAAACCAGGTGCTCGCGAATTCGCTGTCGCCTGGTCAGTTTTCCACGGCTTTCCCCGCCGATTGGTGCTCCGGCGCCCTTCGCCCTCCTGCCCGGACGACGACAAACGTCATGCTAACGCTTCGATAGACGCGAACTTGCGAAACGCTGCTGAGCAGCAACTCACCCAAGCTGCCGAGAGCAACTTTGTATGGCGCCTCCGCCCCCTGGCTCTGCTCTCCCTCCCCCCTGAACTTGGCTAACTCTCGACTAGCCCCTATACCTCGCAACCCTCGTCCAAGAACTGGCAAACGACAATGCCGATGGTTCCATCCGAGCTGCCGCCGGTATTGCCCTCAAGAACGCCTTCACAGCCCGAGACTTTGCTCGCCACCAAGAGCTGCAAGCAAAATGGCTGCAACAAACAGACGACGACACCAAGAGCCGGGTCAAGGAGCTGACGCTGCAGACCCTTAGCTCCGCCAACACCCAGGCTGGCACTGCTGCTGCCCAGGTCATCTCCTCCATCGCCACGATTGAGCTGCCCCGTGGCCAGTGGGGTGACCTACTGCCTTTCCTTGTGAAGAATGTCAGCGACGGCGCCGATCACCAGAAGCAGTCGTCTCTCACCGCGATCGGTTACATCTGCGAGAGCCAGGACTCGGAGCTTCGCATGGCTCTTGTGGCACACTCGAATGCTATCCTGACCGCCGTTGTTCAGGGTGCCCGAAAGGAGGAAACAAACCCCGAGGTTCGCCTTGCCGCCATCACCGCCCTCGGCGACTCGCTCGAGTTTGTCGGCAACAACTTCAAGCATGAGGGCGAGCGAAACTACATCATGCAGGTTGTTTGCGAGGCCACACAGGCCGACGACTCGCGGATACAGCAGGGTGCCTTTGGCTGCCTGAACCGTATTATGGCCCTCTACTACGAGAACATGCGCTTCTACATGGAGAAGGCCCTGTTTGGTCTTACCATTCTTGGCATGAAGTCTTCCGACGAGGATGTTGCCAAGCTGGCTGTTGAGTTCTGGAGCACCGTCTGCGAGGAGGAGATCTCTATCGAGGACGACAACGCCCAGGTCGAGAGCTCTGACCAGATGCGCCCATTTTATAACTTTGCCCGTGTCGCCGCCAACGAAGTCGTGCCCGTTCTTCTGCTGCTCCTTACCAAGCAAGACGAGGACGCCACCGACGACGAGTACAACCTGTCCCGCGCCGCCTACCAGTGCCTGCAGCTGTACGCCCAGGCCGTTGGTGCTACCATCATCACCCCTGTGCTGCAGTTTGTCGAGGCCAACCTCCGCCATGAGGATTGGCACAACCGAGATGCCGCCGTGTCGGCTTTCGGCGCCATCATGGAGGGTCCGGATGAGAAGGTTCTCGACCCTATTGTCAAGCAGGCGCTCCCCATCCTCATTACCATGATGGACGACCAGTCCCTGCATGTCAAGGACTCGACCGCCTATGCCCTCGGCCGCATCACCGAAGCCTGCTCCGAGGCCATCGATCCCCAGTCCCAGCTTCCCACTCTTATCGAGTCTCTGTTCAAGGGCCTTCTTAGCAATGCGAAGATGGCTCCTTCCTGCTGCTGGGCCTTGATGAACCTGGCTGAGCGTTTTGCTGGCGACCTGGGCGCTGCCAGCAACCCCATCACTCCCCACTTCAACCAGGCCGTCAGCTCTCTTCTCGACGTGACTGCCCGCACAGATGCCGACACCGCTGTGCGAACTGCCGCCTACGAAGTCCTGAACGTTTTCGTGCAGAATGCCGCGTCAGAGAGCCTGCAGCCCATTGCATCTCTCTCAGAGGTCATCATCAAGCGACTCGAGGAGACAGTTCCCCTGCAAAACCAGGTTGTCAGCGTCGAGGACAAGATAACCCTTGAAGAGATGCAGAACAGCCTGTGCACTGTTCTTCAGGCCATCATTTCTCGCCTGGACAAGGAGATTATTCCCCAGGGCGACCGCATCATGCAGATCCTCCTCCAGATCCTCAACAGCGTCGGTAACAAGTCGAGTGTCCCCGATGCTGTCTTTGCAACCATCAGTGCTCTCTCTACTGCCATGGAGGAGGACTTTATCAAGTACATGGATGCCTTTGCGCCCTTCCTGTACAACGCCCTTGGAAACCAAGAAGAACCCAGTCTCTGCTCCATGGCTATTGGCCTGGTCAGTGACATCACCCGGTCCCTGGGCGAGCGCAGTCAGCCTTACTGCGACAACTTCATGAACTATCTCCTCAACAACCTCAGGGTACGTCCGTTTCTATCCCTTGGAAGAAGGCCTGGACTAACATTTCACAGAGCACTACACTTGCCAACCAGTTCAAGCCGGCTATTCTTCAGTGCTTCGGCGATATTGCTGGTGCCATCGGCGGCCACTTCGAGACCTACCTGTCCGTGGTGGCTCAAGTCCTGGAGCAGGCTTCGACGGTAACTGCTTCACCCGAGGGTCCCTACGAGATGTTCGACTACGTTATCTCATTGCGTGAGGGTATTATGGATGCCTGGGGTGGCATTATTGGTGCTATGAAGGCGAGCCAGAAGAGTAAAGTCTCCTCACATGCATCCTTGGTCCTTGCTAACATGCTCCAGCGCAAGCGCTTCAGCAATATGTGCCTGCGATCTTCCAGCTTCTTAACCTCATTGCCAACGACATGAACCGCAGCGAGTCGTTGATGCGAGCTGCCATGGGCGTTATTGGGTGAGTTTTGGCCCCCCGGGGAAACGAATCTAGACAATGCTAATAGGATCAGCGACCTCGCGGATGCCTACCCCAACGGCGAGTTGGTTGATGCTTTCCGATCGGATTGGCTCACGGCTATGATCAAGGAGACCAAGACCAACCGGGAGTTCCAGCCTCGAACTATTGAGACTGCTCGTTGGGCCCGCGAGCAGGTCAAGCGCCAGCTGGGCGGTTCTCAGACCGTCATGGCTCAGAACTGATCTGGGCGCCCATAAATTTCCCCGGCATTGATCTCCTTGGCGAGTAATGCCGCGTCTATCAATAAGATATCCCCTTTCCCCCTCCCCCTATCATAACACGATCCCCACGACCCTGGCATGTATATAGAGCCCATATGACACTACAGTAATCCAAATACCCCATCATTACGCTTCACCTGGCATATCCATCGCTACCCGATGTATTTCACTTCCCCCCAATCCCCATCACTACACTACACTACACCACACCACACCACATTCCATTTTTTTTTTATCTTTTTGATATGCAATGAAGGAATAGAAGTCATGTATGCCCCGCGCGGATGAACAGCGGCGGCGATCCAAAATTCATGTAGAGGATAGGGGAGTCAAGGCGGTCGGTTCTTTTTTTTGTCTTTGAAATCTTTGGTTGTTTTGGTCCCATGGAGTCGGTCTTGGATTCCCTTTCAAGTGATTGGGAAGGCTGGAGACGGCGTACTCGGACACCCAGCTTGTGAGGAAGTCGGCGGGAGCCCCCAGGAGCGGACGGCTGCAAACTTGGAGTGTGTAGGGGACCATTTAGAGTTGAGCGAGAAAAAGAAGCGTTGAAACGAATTGTCGGACTAGAGTATCAAGTGAGCTCGTCTGTAGCGGTCAAATATCATTGATAACAGTTGGCTGTGAGCTGCGTTTTGAGTAAAATTCTGTGAAGAAGTGATATTGTGAGATATGCCGTTGTCCTTCACGGGGCTTTCTATCGTATCTAGGCCAAAAAGAACACTGCGAGAAACATCGTGAAGCTGAGCGCTAACACGCCAAAACCATCACACCTTTTGAATCTCGCCATGCTGAAAACACAAAATGCCTCCTCGTGTTAGCCAGAAAAAAAGAATAAAAAGGGGGGGAACATTAGTCATAAAATGTGTCGCTCAAAATATATGTCGATGTAAGAACAGATCGAAGGGAGAAGGATGCAGGGCAGCAACTAGTCGTAGCCATCAAATACGCCATCCGAAGACATCCAGTCTTGGGGTCCGTTGATGTAGAATTGCAGCTCGCCTTCGTAACCATCCGCTGGAGGGTAGAATATTGGCGCCGGCGTCACTGTCGCGGCTGCGGCAATGGAGGCCGCTTGGGCAGGGTTGCCATCCGGCGATACGGCATAGCCAGTCATTGCACCCTGGGAAGTGTTGAAGGGTTCCATGAGCATGCCGAGACTGGCGGAGTTGTCCGGTGGCATGTAGAGATGAGGGTGAATTTGCTGAGGGGTAAACGATTGAGGGTTGGCCATTGAAGCTGGTTGAGGTTGTTGATGTGGATGCTGCTGTTGAGGCGGAGGGAAGTGTGAAGGTAGAATATGAGTGGAGGGTGTTGGTAGAGGAGTCATGATTTCGTGAGAGGATGGAGACTGCAGAGACGAGGTTGTCGTGTCGAGAGCACCGCCTGGCCGAGCGTACATGGATGAAGAGGGAGATGTCCCGGAGGAGACCGAATTGGCGGATGATGGAACTGCTACGGGGTTCGGGACAGGGTCCTTCCCGTCCGCCATGCCATTCTCGGTTGTGAGGGAACCCGTAGGATCTCGCGCGAAGCGTTCGAGCGCGTCGACCCAGCGAGATGCCAGAGGCCAGACTTCTTTGCACTCCATCAGAATGGAGAGGGTGCGTTGGAGCATTATGGGACCATCGCGGCTGATCGAAACGTCAGGGCAAACTACGCACGTTTAGCACCATTACAAAAGCCTGAAAGCGCTGTACGCTGAAGGAGACAATTCACTCACTGTTGGGATATCGGCAGAGGTAGGTCGAGAAAAGGCCACAGCTGTAAACACAGAATGCAGCCATCTGCGCTCCGACGCTCTCGTCAAGAGACCGGCCACTGAACTGAGCATTGATCTGGTCGAAGAGGCAGCGGACGTTGAAAAAAAGCTCGTGTGCAATGTTGGCAAAATACCTCCGCCTCTGTTCGTCCTTGGAGGTAACGGTCAATATACTAGGCGGGCGAGTCAGTACTGCTCAGTCGTGAGGCAGCGACAACCTACTCCATGAGATACGGTCGGCGAAGAACAATATTGCAGAGGCGAGGAATCATCGTAACGCCAAGGTATGCCTGGCAGTGTAAGCGATGTGCCTCAATCCAAGAGAAAACATACCAAGTCCTGCCCATCAGCTTTGTATTCTTCAAGGGTAACGTTACTCCAGACATGACCCTGGGGCAAGCCATTCTCCCACTCACGTAATCTCTTCACGGTGAGTGCAAAGTCGCTGTTTATGTCCCAAGGACGGGAACTCCGAGCAAAATTGACAGCCCGCCGACTTACAATGCCCCAGAAATGATGAGCCTGGATGAGCGACGCAAACAGGGAGCGGTTGGGGTCAGAGATGAGAGCTGGGTTGTCGATAGCCGGCGGCGTCCCTTCGACAGCGGCCCGTGAGGGGGGCTCTCTCCCGATAGCAAAGTCTTGTTCGTCGCAGGGAAGTAGAGCGGTGATATCGGAAGCGGCTAGGGAGACGGGCGAATAAGGACCAGAGTGTAATTGATCCTGACTATGCAGCATCCACTACCTATGCTCAGTAAGGCTTGACACTTGCTGCTTCTCGGGTGGGCATACCAAAGTTCTTCGTGCAGATTCTGCCCGGATGATGACTTCAGGCGTAGGGTTGGGGACATTGTATGTCTCTTCTCGATGTAGCCGCATCAAAGACGCCATCCTCATGGAAACTCCCATATTAATCTGTGCTGCTGTCAGCACCCGAATCCATCTCAATGTTGTGTGATTCTTGCACTCACATAACTCTTATTCCTCAACCCACTTCCCTGCTGCGCGATGCTGAGTAAGTAAAATGCTTGACACCTCTCCAGTGTGGGCTCTTCATAGAGCTCACCGTAGGCTAGGTGAGCGGCCCGCTCCATGAAGAACTCGGCCGCCTTCATGCCTGAGCCATAGCGAGCGGCAAGTGCAGGGCTGAGGCGGGCCGAGATGCTGAGGATGCTGACGACGAGAAAGACGCTCACGGAGCGATAGTCGTTTAGCAGACGGTCAGGGAACTGGTGTTTTGGGATGAAGCCCAGCTGAAAGTAGTGCCGGGAGAATCGGTTGACGCCGTCAATGATGTCCAGCAGTGGAGGTAATCGCTCCCATTCATCGCCAGGCTTGCCCTGAGGTCGCACAGGAGCATCAAGGATCTCACGTCGCACCTTGGCGGGGTCCCGCCGGGCCGTCTTCTCGGCTCTTACGCGGGGATGCCGGAATTCGCGATCATGATCCGGCTGGCCTCGCACGGGAAAGATGCTGTTGTTGGTCGGTAGTCAGTGAAACTGTCTCTCATGAGCGTTGAGGGCGACTCACCAGTCTTCGGCGCCGAGTCCAGCCTCGAGACAGGCCTTGCATGGGGGTTGGGCGCGATCATGGACACATTTACTTCTCATCCGCCGGCATCTGCAATGGGTCAGTATTCAAGGCAATTGCCATCAATGACATCAGCGACACGTACCGACGACAAGCAATCGGGGCTCGTCGCTTGATGGCCGAGGCGGAGGGGTCGGTCCCCGCGGCATTATCCCCGGCAGCGGCGTCGGCAGAGCCAACGCCGCCGTAGTCAGCGGGATTCGGTACGGCGGAAGCGGCCGTTGCGGCGGCAGCGCCATCCATGGTGGCCGAATGACGAAGGTACTCGGGGTTTGCCAGAGCTGGTGAGCAAAATGCCCTTCGGCACTTGAGTGCTTGGATCCTTGTGGAACTGGGCCCCGGTGCCGCGAGAGCTAGGCTCGACTTAGTCTCAATGTTGTGTTGACGGGTGGCTTTTGCCGGCAGCGGCAGCGGGAGCGGGAGACAAGCGAACGCACGCACACACCGGCCGGCAGCGGGTCAGGACAAGGCTCTGTGCCTTTGGGGGGAACCTGAGCAGGGCCTGGTCCGCGCCTGACAGAAGGGATGAGAGGGTCTGGCACCCGTCAGAGGCTGGTGGGCGGCGGAGATCAGGCGATTGCCTGCCGCGGCGATGAGACGAGGGGCGGACAGCAGCTAATCAGGCCGATCGCGCCGCAGGTCGGCAGCAACGTATGCAGATATAGCTCGACTCTCTCAGCCCTCACTTTTCACCCACAGCGTTCCAGTTCGTCTCTAGGAACGCGCTGGCGGGTCCGTGTGCAGTATTATTAGTATAGAGTATCAGGTGCGCGCCTGAAAGCCGCTGCCCTAGACTAGGTTAGGCCAGGCGGCCAGGGAGAAGAAGGGCAAACGGGAGGGAGGCCTGGGGCGACCGCGACGGGCGGGCATCACAGCGATCTTGATGGCGTTGAACGGGCGGACGGTGGCCGTTGGTTTGCTGATGCTGTTGGCCTCGCAGGTTTGGTGTAGCCGTTGGCGCAGTACTCTGTAGGGATTTGGGACTATGCGGCACTCGAATGGCGAGGCATGGAGGGATGAAGCCGGCACAGGCACAGGACGATGAGGAGAGAAGAGACAAGAATATCGCCCCCCCCCCCCCTTCAGGACGACGACACGTGTGCCTGGGTACCTGGTACTTGGGATTATTCTTGCGGCTTCCACTGCCTGTCGACCAAAGCAACCTGGAAGGCAAGAGGGCGACGAGAGAACTGGAAGTGGAAGGCACGAGAGCAGGTCTTAGCAGGGCAGTCTCATTCATTGAGAATGGCACAGCCGCGCATCTCTTGCTCTCCCACCCCGGAAAGCCGTGACCAGGGCAGTTGCAAGGCGAATAGACGGCGTGTGATTGGCTGTGGGGACGGCCGCTAGACTCTAGTGGTTACAGGATGCAAGGGGAAGGGATGTTGGGAGGGGCCAACTACGGGGCACAATGCGGTTTTACCAAGCTGGTAAATTGTGACGATGGTGATGGTGATGGGTTATGTGATTAATAGCTACCACCCAAGTATATGATTATTGTTGGGACTATCATAATGCGGCCTGGATTTTTAATATCCTGACTACTTGCTTGTACTTCCTCTTTCCTTGGCCCGCCACCCTCCCTGCCTGGAGCTCAAGAAAACACTCGCCCCGTCGGGACGTTAGGCAGGAAATTCCAGGACCATCCTCCCACTTCCCATGGCCTGAGGTGCCGCTGCGAGCAATCATTTCCCCCTCTTCCATGATCCATAATCTGATCGATCGGGCTCGCTTTCCCCCCACGCTCTCACTCGCATGCTGCGCGTTGTCCCATGCAAAAGGAATCCGTTCCCGCGTTTATTTTCTGTGACGCCAAGCCCAGCTGATAATCTGATGGCCTCGGCGACTTGGATTTTCACATTCCTGCGAGGCAGGCTTCTAGATCCCACTTGGCTCTGCGGGTCATGGATCACGGATCACGGCTAACGGCTCATGGCCTTTCAAGCATAGTACTATACATGCATATCCCGACGCTCCGAACTCGTATCCTCTTCCGACATCTCCACTGAGCACCGGCCTGGTTTCCCCCTCGAATTACCTGATTGGAAAGGTATCACCGGCCGCTCCACTTGTGTCAACCCAGATGAGATGCAGGACAGAAGCTGGGGCCAACCGTGCCGTGCCCGCCTAGTCCCTGAGGGGGGTACGGTGCCGAGATCCAATTGACAACGCATAATTACATGACAGGCGTCCCAGTCAAGGTCTGCTTGAGAAGCTGGGGCCGTGTTCCTCATCGGATGAGCAGGTCGTTCGTGGGCCGTTGAAAAATCTAAAGCGTCGCCTCGATCTTTGCCATGGTCAAGTGTAACGCATCCTCCGCCATCTCCCCTGCTCACTACGCCCTCCTCGTAGGGGCGTCGCCGCCGCCTCCTCCGCTCTTCTTGTTGAGGCCTGCTGCCATGACGCGTCGGTACTTTGGAAGCCAATGAGTGTGGTCGCCTCCGGCTCCGCCAATCATGATGGTGCCGTCGCTTTCCGCCATCTCGTTGACTTTGGGCCTGCGTATCAGCGGGCGTACGTCGAAGGCGAAGCGTGAACGACCGATCTTTGCGCCGGGGAACATGTCGAACGAAAAGATACACCAGAAACATGGCAATGAGGAGCGGTGTAAATGTGGTACCCCCGTTGCCGACATGCGGCTGGGATCTTGTTCATCTTTGCCGATTGGATTCGAAGAGACGAGACGTGAGTGACGGTCCGCTGCTCAGGAGACGCAGTGTCCGTGATGGTCACAAACAATGGCTTTGCTGGCGGGAGATGGGCAAATACCATGGCCCAGCCGAAGAAGAGGCGTACCATGAAATGCTTGAGATGCGTCCATATCAACTCCAGTACGGAATACCTGGTATCGCATAGCGGTATGCGCGTCTGGCGATTTCTCCGCCGGTGGCTGGATCGAGTGTCATGATGCTATCTACGTAGCCCGGTCCTCCGGTGGGCATCGCATTGAGTGCCCTGAGAAAGGTCCGGTGAAAGGTCATGCCTGAAGCGCCATCCGCAACACCGTGATGAATACAAGGACACGATGTTACGGCCGTCTAGGATGTAGACCTTCCACCACGTCGTCGGTCCGGTCCCATTAATTATGCACTCGCTCAAAGAATCCAGGGCCGGCCGCCGTCAAGGTCGTCAACAAATTCCATGCACTCTTCGAGGTCGATCCTGTCAAGAACAGCATTGTGACGCTGGTGTTTCCCCCTGTTCGGCGACTGCCGCCTCACGCTCACAATGCGCAGTCTTGGATGGGTCTCGACGACTGTCCAGAGGGCGGCGACGACGGGCGTCCTGGGAGAGCTTGGTGCGGTCGTTCAGGACATGGCGCGCCGAGACGAGAATGTTAGATTGGATGCCCAGGCGGTAGTAGAGGTGTTTGGAACATGCGGTCGAACACGTCCAGAACCATGTCAGTTCCAATTCCTGCACCACCGCGTTTCTGGCTAGACTCGTACCCGTGCCGCTAACTACTGTATATACCTAGTTCATCCCCCATTTATCCTCACCTGCCAGTGAGAATGAAGGGCATCGGAGATTTGAACTCGATATCGAGCCCTGGCCTCAGCGTTCTTTTGTAGGATTGCTATTCCGGCGAACACTTTCCTTTCTCTCTCTTTTGGAAATCAAAGCTCGGATCGCCTCCGTAATAATGGGCTCCGTCCGCTAAATGACGTCCCAGCGAAAGCCAGTGAAGGGAGGCAGGCTCCGCAATAATTAGTGCGATCCATACGTAAAATAAAGGACAGTGGTTCGAATCGGGGCCGTGGGCGATGGATAACGTCGGGCGTGAAGCAACAAGGGGGTTTAATGAGCGCGTTGGCAGCGGCTCAGGCGCGGTTGAGCTTGGATCTTGGCCCGACTTTTTGTGGTCCACGTCCGGGATTCGTTTAATTGAACCTCATGCTGAGCTGTTCCTGGTCACGACCAAAGTCTTCGAAAGTTGCCAGGGGGCTTTTCTCCGTTGGCTGCTTTTAACGAGATGCAGATGGAATGGCGCTCATGCACCCTTGTAGTGCCTGGTTGATATATCTTATTCACGCTGGACGTCGGCAGTAGAATGACCACGATTATCCCCGTTGCAAGCTTTGGGCTAACATGGGAGCAGGGCTAGGCTCGTGAACCCAAGATCGGACGGCAAGACGTTGAGACGCTACCAGCTGCGGCCTGTCAAGAAGAAGTTTGCCGATCAAGTATGGGAGATTTATCATATCGAGGATGGTTAAGAACCAGTAGAACCTCCGACGGCTTGCTGGTGATGAGACTCGTGCGATTCCCTGTGTGGAAGGCAGAGCAGTTGCTATCAACAGCGCCTAGTGACGGGTAGCCAGTCGAGCGGCCTCTAAGCGCTACCATGTTTGAATCCGGTCAACCCTCGGTTCAGCAGGTCAACATGATCCCTGCGGATGACTGGAGGAGAGCCTGATCCTCAAGGGAGCATTCCCAAACCCCTTGAAAAGCCGTGGAATGGAATTTCTTGTGGACGGCTACAGAGAGGTCTCTGACAGACGACTCAGAATCTTCCAGGTAAAATCTATCTTTCATTTTCGCAGTCGCTTCTCGTTGTACAGCTACATCTGGAGGTCTCCCAAAGGCTCCGTGCCTAACTTGAATCAAGGGAGATCTCGGGGGCTTTGGACCAAGGCTCCCAAGACACGTATAATCTGTCCGCCCACGAGACAAATCTCACCTAGGTAGATTAGCCCCCATGGGCAGATTTCGTATTTCGTGATGGAGACACTTGCTGGTGCCTGGCCTCTGGCGTGTTTGACAAACAAATCAGAGTTGTTACGAGAACTCAACCTCTTGCCAGGAGGGTTGATTGACAAGATGGATGTATATGCCAATCTCGCCATCGGAAATCCTTGGTGTTGCTCCAGCTCCGGCCTCACATGTGGTCGCTTTGCGAGTCCCCGAGGATGGTGCTCCTCCAGCTCTACAATTCATACACTATGTTTATCTAGCATATATACTACTCTAAGTTATACCTGAGGAATTATAGATATTCTCTATAACTTGGTGGCAGTAATAATAATAACACGATAATTATATAACCTTCCCTTAAATACCACAAGGAGCTTTAAAGTATATCCTATTCGGTTTTATATGCTTGCTATTCTGACTTAACTTTTATTTAGCAGTGGAATTTAGTATAGCTGGCATAGAGAGGTCACTAGTAGTAACATAAACAGGGGTTAGATCGTATTAGCAATGAAGAGGTGGGATGTTGTTCTCCCACCCCAGGCAGGCAGTTTTTCATGTCGTATCCAACCTCAACGCGTGAAGAACCGGACCCCTGAGTTGGACCTGCGGGAAGGTAACGGTACCCTATGCGAACTACTGGGCAACTGGTCTTGGATCATTACGTGAGTCTGATTTTCCACATAAGATGGGGTGTATCTTGTTACACAGTCACACGATTAGAGGTGAATCCGGGTCTTGTTGTGACAGATCACGCGGTGACTAGTGTCGTCCCATCCCACCCGTAGGTGATTTGGAAGAATGCTCCGCTAAGGATTAATCCTGATGAGCCTCCATCGGCCGATGCTTTGTATGGTGAAGGGACTCTTTCCACTTTCAGCTATCACTTCTTCATGGACCACTGTTTGGGTTTTCGGTCCCGTTATGGGCTCATGCGCTTGCTTACCTGTCATCCTTTTCACAAACGATGGAGGGATTCCCCCACATGAGGAAGGCAAAGCGGCGTCAACACCTTAAGAGGGCCTGATAATCTCCCCTCCCCCCCCCGTCTTCTTCGTAAAAGCGAGACGCAAGGCCACACACAGTTAAGGGTGATGTTGCTGGATCCCTCCGTTGGAAATGACGGAAAGCCATCGTAGAGAGGGCGCTGTGGGAGGTAGAAAGCTTGGCAGTAAACGCAACTCCCTGGGATTATTCTTCACCCTGTCCGAATACCGCCATCATGGTTTTGCTGAGATTTGATTATTTTTCAGTGCTTGAGGGGGACGGAAGAGTGGTCGAAAGCAACATTCTCAAATTCCGTTGCCCTGCGATGCCTATCCGCGGGGTGATGCCGCTCGTGGTGGCCGAGAGCCTTGGTGGCGGCATCTTGCCTCGACAACTCTCAATTCTTAACGAATCAGGTGGCTGGCGCAGGACTGCTGAGATGGGTTGAGACGGGCGTTGTTGGTCGCGATGGCCACCTACGTCATCTCAAGTGGCATGAAACTCGACCAGAGAGCCCGGATTTGTGAAAGAAAAAGACGCACAGTCACGACAGAGTGAGGTATAGTTATTGGATTCCTCGAAGTCTGAGCCTTGTGCTTTGGTAAGTTGGGTCTGATTTGGGCCAGAGCCGGTGAGTAGAGGGCCAAAGTCCAGTACGTGGACGCCTGGGGTTGGGCACTCGTAGAGAATCTCAGGGGTACTGGACGCACAGCTGTGAGCGAAGGGGTACGAGATCTTCGATGATCATGGGCTGGAAACGCAAGCAAACCTGGATTAACTACAGAAGGGGTTAGTTCAAGGCCATAGTAGACAAAATGCTGGCATGATAATCGCATGATGAGGCCGCAATTGGCAACGATGGGGGTCGTAGATGAAAGGTTGTAATCAACTCCTCCGGACGAGCCAGCGCCTTGTACCGACGTCAAGAGAAGAGCATCGAGTCGAAAACGGGCTCATCGCATGCTTCTGTGACGGGACAGATTGAAATTCGTTGTCTGTGATCCTCGAGGTGGTGTGCCTCGGAAGGCGTAGTCGGTGACCCCAGGTTCTGAGAAGATGTCCAGACGAAGCCCAAACGAAGCCCAAACATCACAAGGCAAGGTTTTGTCGAATTCGAGGAGGAATTCGGCAGCACAGCGAGAGAAATCTCGTAAAATGGTGATGCCGCAGAAAATATTCAGTGTCTGCCGACATTCCACGGCCGAAATCATCACCGAGTCACTGGGGGTATCACGGCGGCTCAGTGGGATCTTGGGTGCCTGGGCGCCATGATGGAATTAAAAGGAAGACACCATGTGCCATCCAGATCTCCTCAAGTATGCTTCATTGTTATGGCTTGCAACCAGCGATGGGAGTTGAGATCTTTGCCGATCTGATGCTTACTGAACGTATTTGACTTGTCTTGCATAGATATTCAGGCTAACAGGATGTCTGGGTGTGATATGTGCCGTGAAAATGAGGATTCACCTGGTGCATTGATGATAAGTTGCCGTGAACGAGATGTCACAGAACATTAATGTGTTGGATGATGCTTCATGAGTACATGTATCTTCGTGTGAAAGTTCGGGATTTCGGGTAGAGCTAGATGATTCTGAACAAAGATAGAAAGCTGTTGTCATCCAATATGACAAGGTGGCCAAATTTTCATATTTAATTTCTCTCAGTCCCTCGATTGAGACGGATTTTGGAGTTGAAGTTGCACATGGTCAGTTGAGGGCTGACGTGCGATGAGTACTATTGACACCGTATCGCACTGTACATCGTCATCTCCCCTGTCGACCTGTGTGCCCTTTCACCTCTGCTTTATTTTTAGTATCCGAGATCAGAAAAAGGATCAATAGAATGAAGACGTTGTTACATCCTCCAAGATTACACGATGCCCGGGCTCGGAGCGAGAGATACCAAGAGTCTGATGACTCAGTGGAGAAGCTTTCCTGCTGCATCCCAGTGGACAGCTGCTAAATTTTTTCTCCTCACCATCTCGTCACCGTCACCACCACAACTGAAGCATCACAGCTCGACTTTCCTGCACAGAAATCGGTCCACAGCTCCCAGTGGTCGACTAGAATTTTCTCCGGACGATTTCTGGATCTCCGTTGCTTCCCTCAAGTACCACAGATCGACTCGGCTGTACTGCAATCGATCAGAACACCAAGATGGCTGCCCTGACTGAGGTATCTCTCCCTGGCTTGGAGAAGATCGCGTCCGGCAAGGTCCGAGACCTCTTCACGCTCCCTGATCCGGCGGAGTTGCTCTTCGTCGCCAGCGACCGGGTGAGCGCCTTCGATGTTATCTTGCAGCCGGGAATTCCTCACAAGGGAAAGATCTTGACGCTCATGTCGGCAAACTGGTTCAAGGTCCTGACTGAGCGAATCCCTGGCCTGCGTACCCATTTCATCAGCCTCGACATCCCCTCGGGTGTCACCGCCGAGGAGGCGCAAGCCATTAAGGATCGTTCGATGGTGGTGAAGAAGCTCACCGTTATTCCCCTGGAGAGCATCGTGTCGGTATTCCCCTTTTCATCATCACAGGAACCAGACTCCCAGCGGAGGACTCTAACATGTTTGATAGGAGGGGCTACCTGACAGGATCTGCCTGGAAGGAATACCAAAAGAGCGGCACCGTTCATGGAATCAAGATGCCCGAGGGCATGGAACTCTCGCAGAAGTTCGAGACCGCCATCTGGACGCCATCCACCAAGGCCGAGGCCGGCCAACATGATGAGAACATCCACCCTGACGATGCCTGGAAGGAGGTTGGCGACCGCGAGACGGCGGACCGCGTCAAGGAGCTTTCGCTGAAGATTTACAACGAGGCCTCCAAGTACGCCGAAGAACGAGGCATCATCCTGGCCGACACCAAGTTTGAATTTGCGAAGGATGCTGAGGGAAACATTTACCTTGCCGACGAGGTCCTGACCCCTGATTCATCGCGGTTCTGGCCCGCTGCCGGCTACGTGGTTGGCCGCGACCAGGACAGCTTCGATAAGCAGTTTATCCGAAACTGGCTCATCAAGGAAGGACTCAAGGGCAAGGACGGCGTGGCGCTTCCCGAGGACATCGTCAAGGCCACCTCGGAGCGATACGAGGAAGCGTTCCTCATGCTGACGGGCAAGAGGTTCAAGGATGCTGTGAGCCAGTAAATCTGCGAGGCAGTTGGTCTACGGCTTGAGCTGCCCGCGTGGCGTCTAAAATGTTTAAGATATATGTTACGAAAACGAGTTTGATTTCTGTCTTGGCAGTAACTCCATCAAAAGCAAGTTCTGGTTTTTCATATCAACTCTTCTAAGGTACTCTAATCGGTCTCTTTGAATTTCTCGCCGCTGGAAATTGTGTCTACTGACAGCACCGATGCTCCTGTCTTTGATCACTTCCCATCGACGTCGTCAAGATACCACTCTTTTGATCCTGGGAAACGTTAGCATATTGATTCTACCTGAAGAAGGAAAACCCGCCTCCTGAGTCCCTCCGTCACAATCCTTGGGTCTTGCGTATACACCAGTCGAAACCAGCCAGGGTCAAGGGAGTGCTCTTCCCGAGGGTGCAGGAAGACGCCCTCGCTCGTCAAGCTCTTGGCCAGGGCAAACTCCGGGTTACGCTCTCCGTCCAACTCGGATGGCAAGTAGGGAGATAAATCAACCCAGACGAAGAACCCAGCATTGCTTCCAGGCAAGTATTGTATGCCGATGTCTCTGAGCCCCTGTGTGACGTGCTGGTACGCCTGGGCGAGCCTGGCCCTCGACGTTTCGATGAAGGAGCGGCACCACACCCTATCCTCGAGCATGGCGCTGCCTATGGCAAGACTGGCGCCGGATGGGTTGTGGAAGCGCATGGCGGCTTCGATTGCGCGGAGCACCGGCTTGCTGCGGGTGATGATTGCTCCCAGGCGTAGACCAGCGGCGCCAAAGTCTTTGCTCAGGCCGTACGTTACGTGCAGAAGCTCTGGGTCGATGAGGTCCGCGGGATCGATGGACAGAATCGAAGTGAAGGGAACGGCTGTCTCCCCCGAATCAAAGACTGAACAGGCGTAGATTTCGTCGCTCAGGAGGTGCAGCCGGTGCTTCTGACAGAATTGCATGATCTTGACAAGAGTCGAGCGGGGATAACATCTTCCTGTTGAATTTGTTCAGTCTATCATATGTATTGTGGCGTTTCCTCCTTACCGAGTGGGTTATGGGGGTTCACTATCAACACCATCTTCACGCTGACCCCGGCGGCCCTGGACCGAATCAACGCCTCCTCAAATCTCTCCACGACGTCGTCCTGGAAGGCATTCCTGGCGTTGGTTTCGGCATAGACCACCCTGACTTGAGACTTGTTACCAAAGTCAAGCTCGAAGCGGCCGTACACGGGCCTGCTTGTGAGGACGCCGTCACCTGGATTCGCGACTCCCCAGGCGAGGATGTCGTGCATTGCGGTGGCGGCTCCGACGCACTGGATCATCTCCGGTGTGATGGGGCTGTGCGGTTGCAGATACTCGTTGAGATGGACGGCCAGGGCCTTGGGGAAACGAGGACCGCCAGCATGGCTACCGCGGTAGAGAAAGTCGTCCAGGGAGATGGTGACCTTGTTTTGTGTGCCGTGTAAGTCGGTAGCTGGCGCAATTTGATTATCGGTGTTGGCCAGGGGGGGTTATCTCATACATTCTTGTCCACGAATTCTTTCAGTTCTTCAGTCACCAAAGCCTTGCCGATTGTTAGCACCGATATCATCCCAAGAATTTTTTGAAGAAAGCCCCCCCTTTACATTTTCAGCTGTGCCAAAGGAAATCAGCCCAGACGGATTGTCGTCAGGGTGGTAATCCGCTCGAGGGGCAAACCTCCATGGCAAATCTAGCCCACCAACAGCCTCGGTCGCTCGGCGGGATAGGGAGTCGGTCATTTCATCCGAGAAGTGTAGGTGTATCAACATGGCGGTGATGCTCCAGGCGCACGTTGCGATACCGGACAGCAGAGAAAGTTCGTGAGGGGTTGATGAGTCAGCTATTCGGGATGCTGCTTGTGCAAGGGACTGATAATCGCTCAACAGGCGTCGTGATACTGTCACTGCGGTTGAAGCTTGGAGTTTTGGGGTGAAGAATGACGGCAAACCATAAAGGTTCACGGTGTACCATAAGATGGTCGTGTACCTGGTGTGGTGTATCAAGCCCGCTTGAGCCTGGCTACCACCAAGGTACCTACCTACCTAGGTACCTAGGTACGTCCTTTGCTCCGCGGGAAGCGCCATGGTAGGCGGACTTAGGCACGTATCAAAGGAGCAAAAATTTTGCAATTTTTCAGACTTGGGGATCATCACCTACTTGCCCGTTACTTCGTTCTCTGACGTTGCGCATCTGTGGTGCAGAAGAATAGGTAGGTATCAAGCATCCCGGTCATATCTTGGAGCGGCCTCAGGTACCCGAACGCCAACACCCGCCATGTCAACCTTGAGAAGCAAACCCAACGTTTAGTGCATATTTCGAGCTTTTGGAAAAACCAAATCTGTCTGATTTTGGATGGAGTAAGAATTTTCGAAGATTTTCGAGGACTTTTCCCAAGAATTGCGGCATTGGCTGTAGATTTTTGCTTTTTCCTGCTACCCCTCAGCTTGGAAGTCCCCTGGCCTTTCAGGTACCGAAGGTGATCAGCTACCGCTAATGATGACGCGACGCGTTGGTAGATCAGGGAGTCGCCCGCCAAGGGGTACAACTCTGGTCGCAATTTCACTTTTCAGCCTCACTATTCTGGGAGCGATGGTCGCCATCTTGCACTCGACATCATCATGCCGAATCCGCAAGACGTCATAGAGATTAGTGACGATAGCGACGTTGCCAGCAACTACGATGGCGATGACGGGGAGCTCCACGGGGACAAGGAAGCCTGGCTGAGTGCCCTCTATGAGACCCTCAGCGGCATCCAGACGTACCGCAAGATTGCCACATCCAGTCGGCACACGTCGTTCGTCAACCCGTGGATCAAGATTGGCGGCCACCCGATCATCTCATTGCCTCTCACGGAAGAGCATGCCCAGTTCATCAAAGGACACTGCAAACAAGAAGAAGCTGCCCAGGATGGTACCCAAGTTCAAAACTCATGGGAGCTTGACGCCACACAGTTCGAATTTACCAATCCGGCCTGGCCATCCTTCCTTGAAGGAGTGGTGGATGAAGACTCCAGGGAACTAGCGTTCGGGAGAGTGTCAATTGAACCGCAAAGTTTGCTGCTCTCTGGTCCCGGATCCTTGCCCACGCCGAGGCGACGGAAGACTTCGGAGGAGAAGGGTCTGATCGGCACCCTCATCGTCTGCCTCCCATCGAGACATCAAGGCGCAGATATCTACCTGTCTTATGGCGATGAGAAATGCGCCTTCTCAATGGACTGTGTTTCTGCTATCCACCTCTCGACCGTCACCTGGTTCCACGACGTCAATTACGAAGTCGAGGAGCTGATCTCGGGCTACCGTCTGGAGCTCACCTACAGCCTGATACAAAAAACACCCGGCCAGGATTCCGCGTCTACGGTTTGCGGGTGGGCCAAACGCCTCGCAGAGCTTCTTGGGGTGTGGACATCGGTTTACCCAAACGTCCCAAAGCTTCTGTATACGTTGGATAACGCATTGTTGGAGGGGGGCATAGCTGTGGAAGACCTGAAGGGCCGTGACTATGCGGTTTGTCAGACTCTGTATGACGTTTGCTCGGCAGCGGGTTGCTATTTTCTGCTTGGGCAAGTCACTCACGAATACGACGACCAAACCGTTCGCGACAATCTGTCGAGCCGGCTCGACAGTGTCTACACGCCGGATGGCTTTCTGCTACCGGCGAGCCAGAAGTTCAACGCCGAGCAGGAAGTATTAGGGCTTGACCTGGATGATCGTGATCCTGATAGCGACGACGACGATGACGGCTCGTACATGGCTGGCCTTGAAGAAGGGGGCAGCTGCCGATACCACGACACGGTTGCGATGATCGTGCCCAAGGAACGGATCACGAGTTTTCTCAATCTTGGATACTACGAAGCCTCCTACACCCCGGGTTCAGGGAGGTATATGCACAGCTTTGACCAGACTGTGGTAAATGTTATGACGATGATTACCCAGGACCTTGAGAGATACCCCGACGACGTAAAGGCCAAAATGGCGGCCCTGGATGTCATGTCCAGACTTGCCAGAACCCCCGTGCCCTTGAACTGGCCGATAACCGAACAAATCGCCAGGTGGAGCCTGGAATCGGGGGAGAAGGGGCCATACTACAAGGCCCTTGCCATCGCCCCAGTGGATGTAGCCAGAGTCCTTGGAGAGCGCTTGTCCAGCGAATATGCTGGCAAGGAAGAGAGCATCGACTGGAAGAAGTGGTAAGTCCGTATTCGTACGCTGGCTTGGTTTGACTTGGGCTAATCTGTGGGCTCGCAACCAAGGCTCGGCCCCATTACTGAGCAGAATGCCCAAGACTTCCAAGCAGGCTGCGCTCAGTTCAAGCGCGGCATGACCATCGGGGCTCTCAGCGAGTCCCTCAATGCCTGGGAACAGGGCATGCTGGACCAAAAGATGGAGAAGCCTCAGCATCATTGGTCGTTTGGAGACGAGAATTTTGTCCTGCGCCGGCTTCAGGAACGATCCGAGAATATTGACTGGGTCATAAATAGGTTCGTTCACCAAGCATTGTCACTCTGTCGAGATACATCATGAGCTGGGCTGACATTTTGGCTGGGCAGACTCCTTCCGAGCATCGCTTCGCGGGGAGACAGGATATTCTTATTCAGCCTTCTCCATGGCATCTCCGAGCACAGAGATACGCCAAGGTTCACGCATTCGAGAGACATGTATCGGAGCATCATCCAACACAGCAACGGCAAGCTCACGGTCAGAGTCGACGACCTGGTTCACCAGCCGAGATACACCGGCAAACCTCGGACACTCGAACCCGTTTACCACCAGTTTTTACAGTTCATTGAAGAAAGCGGCGCCAATGGAGCGTCCGAGGAAGCTGCCGAGGTAGTCAGGGTGACGTCCGAAACCCTCATCGAGCAGAGAGCGCTATGGCTTCGCTCTTGTAACCCCAGCGACGTCATCGTCCGCCTCGTCACACCCCTCATGAAGATGTTCAAGAGGAGGCAGGCCACGCCAGTCCCTGCAGTGGGGAAGCTGCTCGTGATCCTGGCGCGGGCCATCAAGGCCACAATCCCTCCGTATCCTACCAAGCCAGAGGGCTGGACTTATGACCGACGCGGCTGCGGATGCCCGGACTGCCAGGAACTGGACAGGTTCCTGTCCTCCGCCGCCGACGAGAGCTGGCGTTTCACCGCCGCGGCGGCCCGGCGGAACCATATCGAGCATTTTCTGATGGCCGGCAGAGACCTGTTCCGGCTTGAAACCTTGCGAATCAGGAACCCGCTCACGCTGCAGGTGACAAAGACGGGTCGAGAGCATGCTGTCAAGGTGGAGTTGTGGGAGCACGATTTCCTGCAAGTCAAAAATGTTGTACGGCGGCTAGAGAGCAAGTTTGTGCAGAGGTTCCTGGGCGACGAGAAGTACCGGAGCCTGATTCTGCTGGAGGAGTTTGCGCAGCATGCGCCGTCGGCGACACCAGATACGCCATCGGCGACCACGGCTGGGGCGAAGAGGGCAGCCAAGATGGAGAGCCCGGAGCCCAAACGACTACGGATGCTGGGCGGGCCTCCGTGAGACCGTGACTGAGGGAGCTCCTGCAATCTTGAACATGTCTTCTTTGGTGCTTCTTTTGAGCGCTACGACACGACAGCTCTTACGGAATGTTGTTTGGCAACATGTTGGAAAGGTCAGAGTGACGGTCTTCATCCAGAATGCCTTGTACCACTTCGCTGTTGGATACTTGTTCCATCTGACTTGGCAAATGCGCACTACCGATCAACACAACAACAAGAGATTATGCTCTCATCATCGCTGGCACAATAACGCAGTCAAGAATTTTCGAACTGGATCAAGGTTCGCAGGATGGTCGAGTCGTTACTTTTTCTGACTCGCGCTAGTAGACATCAATAACATCACGACGCGTCGCGTTCGCGCCCCCGCATTCCACGTCCCGACCTTAAAGCGCTTGCATATTCAGAACGCATCCCAACGGCCAAATAGTGGAGTCGCTATCATGGATTTCCCTAGGACTCCCGACGCGCTCGGCGGCCTTGGCCGATACACTGGATGGAGGGGTCAATTGTTGGAGGCGCTCGACTCCATCCAAGCGGCCGGCAAGATCGCCACCTTCAATCACTACCCCACGTTTGCCAACCCCGGCCTGACTATTGAGCAAGACCGTATCATTCCTCTTCCTCTCGCCGAAAATGATGCGCAGGCCATCAAGAGCGTCTGCCGACAGGCGCCATTTGGTCGTGGTGACGAGACGCTGGTGGACACATCTGTCCGCAACACATGGGAGCTCGACCCGTCGCAGTTCCAGCTCGCGAACCCCCAATGGGCCAGCTTCTTGGATTCGGTACTCAAGGACACCGCAAAAGGACTGGGCTTGACACAAATCACTGCTAAGCCTCACAAACTTCTTCTCTACGAGCAGGGATCCTTCTTTAAGCGCCACAAGGACTCTGAGAAAGAAAAGGGCATGATCGGAACCCTCGTTGTTTGCCTGCCTTCTCAGCACCAAGGTGCCGATGTCGATCTGTCCTTTGGATCCCAACATTCCGTCTTTGCTACGGCGCCGACGTCCAAGTTTGACCTCTCATCCATGGCCTGGTTCTCGGACGTGACGCACGAGGTCAAGGAGCTGAGGTCAGGGTATCGCCTTGTGCTCACATACAAGATCTTCGGGTCATCTGGGACGAACCTCTCCGCTTCTAGCATATTCTCGCAAACTGAGAATCTGAAAGCCATGCTGGTCAACTGGCGGACCAGATATCCTCAAGTCGAGAACGTCATGTACCCCTTGGACCACCAGTACACCAAGTCAAGCCTATCCTTGGATAATATGAAGGGCCGTGATCGGGCAGTGTGTTCTTCTCTACAGAACATATGTTCCGCGGCTGGATTCTACCTCATGTTCGCGCACATGACCCATGAAGAAACCCCGGAGGACGAGTACAGCTATGGCGACGACGAAGATCCCTCCACGGCCCTGAATACTGTCTACGCTCCTGATGGGAGTGAGGTGGCCTCGGACGTCGACGTCGAGCTGGCAAATATCCTGGGGTACAGCATCCAGGACAAGGATCCGGACAGCGAGGAAGAAGGCGACTTCACCGGGAACGAGAGCGCGCCATCCAAGTTTCGATATCACAACACGGTCGCCCTTGTTCTGCCCAAGACGAAGGTGAACGAGTACCTTGAGCCGAATTCATACACGGGGCCGGACTACAAGGTAGACCGTTTGATCGAGATGGTCTGCAAGGACCTTGGAAAATCGCGAGACGACAAGTACACAAGACAAGCCGCCGTGAGCGTATTAGCGAATGCTACCGCCAGATGTTTGCGCCTCCGGCCAACAACCTTTGGGCTCATAACGAAGTGGGCATTGGAGCTCGGCGAGACACGGCTATTTGGCGCGTGCCTCAGAACTCCATCCGGCAGCAACAATCGTGGATCCAGTCTAGGGATGGTGTCATCTCAATTCACAGGCTACCACGAACCGGGTAGAATGCTTGGCTCCTGGTCGGGCTACGGGTCCACGGGAGGCAGCGACTTCCAGCAAGAGCATGAAGCCCAAGTCCTCAAGGAGCTCATAGACTACCTGAGCCGGAACTATGCAGGGAAGGAAGAGACGATCGATTGGGACCACTGGTTAGTTTTATCTCTCTCCCTTCGGTGTCGTGCAGGCAGGCGTACGCTTCCTTCTGGCTTCGTTGTACTAACTTGTAGGTTGCAGGTTGCAGAGTATTAATGCAGACACGACCAGGGTTGGAACGCTGGAGGCATTCTGCGACAGATTCCGGTCCTTCATCCAGAGCAAACCTATCCAGGAGGCTTTCGTGTCATGGTCGAGGTCGACTCTCGACAAAAAGCTTGAGGTTCAGGCGAGCTGGACGGAGAAGGATCATTTATTTGTCCTGAACACTCTCAAGTCCCGCGGTCCAGATACGCAATGGGTTCTGCAAAGGTAAGATCCCCTGGACATACATGTGCCCCGCCGCCCCCTATTTTGGAGGAACTGTCTTGGGCTAATATGCCACAGGTTTCTGCCAATGATGGTACCGCGGGCCGACCAGAACCTCCTCTGGGCGCTCCTACACTCGTTCTCGGCCGAGCAGAGCACAGTGTTCACCAATGCCAAAGACTTGTACCTGTGCGTCTTCAAGCACAGCGGGCAGAGGCTTTGCATCTTGGAAGGCGACCTTGGTTTGCGCCGTCCCTTCGGTGCACCCTGGGGCTCCCACCCTACACCCTTCTCAAAGTTTCTCAGAATGTTGGACGAGAGCCATGCCATCGGCGTCGGCCAGGAAGCCCTGGAGATCCTGGAGATGAGCTGCGCCGGGCTGGTCGAGAAGAAGCACGCCTGGTCGAGGGTCGGTGACCACGATCTCACCACCAATCTGCTCGTGCCGCTGATCGCGAAGCTGGAGAGGCTCAGCGTGGCCCCTACCCATCCAGTCCAGCAGTTCCTGGAGGTTGTCCTGCGAGACAAGATCCACGCCAAGATCAACACCCGCCCGGTCAAGCTGGAAGGCTGGGCTCACGAGCCCATCGGCTGCAAAGCCTCGGAGCGCTGTCACGACTGCCCGGACCTCAACCAGTTTGTCACCAGCCCGACCGAGTGGACCTGGCACTTCTCAGCCGGGGCGCCCCGTCGCCGCCACATCGAGACGGTCTTGCCACATGCAAACTACTCGACAACGACGCTGAAGAACAAGTCGCCGCATACTCTGGTGGTGACAAAGACGGGGAAGCACTATGACAAAGCTCTGGAACGCTGGCAGGCCGCCTACAGGGAAGTGGAACACACGGTCGGGAGGATGAGGAGCGAGTACCTCAAGGGCTTCATTGGCGAGGACAGGTACCGCGAACTGATCCTGCTGCAGAAGCCGGGCTTCGAGGATCTCTGCCCCAGGGTGCTGGGCGTCAAGAGAGAGGCGGAATATGATCCGTCAGGCGTGAAACGCCCCCGGATGTAGTAAAGGGACTTGAGAATGTAAGATACGGCAATGTTTTACTAAGGGACGCTATATTTTCCCAAGACACGTCAACCCAATTCTATCCAACTCCAAACCATGCTACCAGCCGCTATGCCCCAAACTCCGAGATTTCCTTATCAAGTCCCAAGATGTTCATGAAATCATGCCTGCAACGCTTCGAGGCCCGTCGTGAAGTCCTCAATCTCCATCCCCCTGAACCCCTCCTCGACGGCCCAGGCCCTTCCCTTCTCAGGGGTGAAAAGCGCTTCGCAAGCTCGCCCAACGACCAGCAGACCTGGTGGTCGGCTACCTTCAGTCTCGATCGCCTCGGCAACGTGCTCGAGCGTCGTCCGAATGACACGCTGGTCAGGGCAGCTTGCACGCTCAATGACAGCGCAAGGGGTGTTGCGCGGCCACAAGGTACGTTTGGACTCGCCCGTCAAGGTGGAGACCTGTGATGGCTCCGGAGGAGGAGGGGGTTGCGCCGAGGCAGCCTCCTCATTCGCGGGAGCAAGAGGCTCCAGCTCGATGGCCGTGGTGAGCTCCCGGACCAAGCCGTTGATGCGGTGCAGAGCCATGAGGAAGACGACGGTGCGGCTGGGCACAAACTCCGGCGGGGTGGGAGCCCTGCCCTTCTTGCCCGTGCCAGTGCAGATGAGAACCTGGTCGGCGACGTCCCGCTGCGTAGGGGGAATGGCGGCGAAGAGCGGCGCGCTCAGGGCGCTGGTCACGCCGGGGAGGACGGACACGCGGTCGCCGAGCCCCCGCTCGCGGAAGTAGGCGACCTCCTCGCCGCCGCGGCCGTAGACGTAGGGATCCCCTTGCTTGAGGCGCAGGACCGTCTTGCCCTCGCGCACGCCCGCCAGGGCCATCTCGAGGAGCTCCTCCTGGGCGCGGTCGGCGTTGCCGGGGAACTTGCGGGCGATCTGGACGGGGGTGCGGCGCGGGATGAGGTCCAGGACGCCCGATGGCACGAGCTTATCGGCGAGGATGAGGTCGGCCGTCTTGATGGCCTTGTGAGTCGCCTGGGTGAGGAGGTCCGGGTGGCCGGGCCCGCTGCCGGCGAGGATGATGGTGCCGACGCGCTTCTCAGGGGTTCCTGGGTCTCGCTTGATGTCGGGGCCGCCGTTGCCCGGGTACGACCTGAGGACAGTCTCGACGTCATCGTCCGTGATGGCGGCCAGGCGCTTCAGCGGCCAGTACTCGCAGACCTGGCTGAGCCAGCGCACTCGTCGGTTCTTTGCGTCCTCCTCGGTGACGAGGCGGTTGAAGTGCGCGGCCTGGTCGAACGAATCGTCGAGCGACGAAGGGTCGTCCTGCGCGGCGAGGCAGTCCTCGTCGTGGATGCGGCGGCGCACGTCGCCTAGGCGAGTGCAGGCGGCGCCCAGGTCGGCGGGTAGGGAGGCGGCGATGTCGCGACGGATACGCGAGGCTAGCTTACAGCCCCGGCCGTTTGTGGTGACGCCGATCTGGAGGGGGCCGTCGGTGTGCGTCGAGAGGAGGGAGAAGGTGCAGAGACTGGGGGCGTCGACGACGTTGACGGGGATTCGGTTTCGCTTGCAGAGGGCGGCGATGTGAAGGCCTGGCATGTTAGCTTCAATTTGGTTGCTATGCAGGGCCTAACTCACTCATGGGATCTCGAGGCCCCGAGGTGACGAAGACGGCATCGACAACGTTGTCCACTTCCTGTCGACCCAGACGCAGCAAGTCGGCATCCTCAAAGGCCTTCTTGTGCCACTGCACAAGCCCATCGTCTATCCTCTTCTGCAGGGCATAGTGAAGCTCGGCGCCTTCGGGGGCGATGAGGATCGGTCGGGCTCCCGCGCCGAGGGACTGGCCACAGCGAGTGGCGGCGAGGGGATTCGTTCCGATGACGAGGTGGACGTTGTCTCTGCAATTGAGGGCGGCGAGCAGCGACGTGGGGGTTGATGATGTCGCCATCTTGGCAGGCCCTGTAAACCTTTTGCTATGTGAAAACGGCAGATCTGAAAAACGCCTTGTAGGGCAGACCAAGAAAAGAAGAAGACCGAGTCAAAGTCAAAAGCAGTAAAACCATCACGAGCATGAGCGCGATGGCGGAGGTCCCATCCCCCAGCTTATAAACGGTCCCTCCCCAGAACTCGGGTCACAAAAAAAAAAAGTCCACATGGATTGATGAATTGCCCCTCCACCCCTCCACCCTCCAAAAGTCATTCCAATTCAAACCCCCGAAATCCGCCGCGTCTGATTGGCCCAAACTGACGCCATTCTGTCTCCGCGGGACGTGTTCGACCCTTGCTCTTATCGGCCGGTCGGCGGCCGCAGAAGTCTGCCGATAACGCAATCGCCGACTTCCGCGGGACCGCAACCGGAGATGTCCAAACTGCATGAACCCTGCGATAAGGTGATTGTCACTAAGACGGCGCAAGGGGGGAAAGATAGGAGATGCAAGTTTTGAGGGCATTCTGATATGATTTAGCCTTGTATGACCTCCCACGTGATTGTAGATTGTCAGGTCAGAACTGGTCATGGTAAACCAGGGGACCTTTCATGTCATGACAACCTTTCGTGCCCTCCATCGTTCGTCACGGTCACGGCGAAACCCGAAATTTGGCCGGGTCTAATAAGTCGACCATCTCCTCGTGATCAGGCATCGAAACCACGACAGTAATTGAACCGACAGGCTCACCACCCTCAGCTCACAGCTTGAACACCACGTTAGTCTTCCGTCCAGTTCTTTGCCGTTCAACCTGAGGCATGGCCGAGTGGCCCTCCAGTCGAACAGGCACCTGCGTCTTAGAACAAGACGGCCCCGCGACAAGTGACGCTGGCTTGACGCCGGCAGCTTCGGTTATGAACTCGTGGATCGGGACGCTCCGCAGGCATGACAGTTTGATCGGACAGACACTGCGTCCTCGGCCTGGGTCAGAAGGTTGTCCGCGATCTGGTCCGCCAGATGGACCAAGGGTCATGGAACCGGCAGTTATCCAGCTCATCTCCAGCTACGGCCATGGCGCGAAGTCGTGTACAGCACAAACGAGATGAAAGTGACGGTAAATTACAGAGGCCCTCTCGCGTCGCTCTCGGCCAGGCTCTCATCCGGGTGTCCTTGGGTGAGGGCTTGTGACAGCGACGCGCACAGGAGCTCCTCGATAACAATCGCCTTGGTAGGTGCCCACACCAGCTTGGCATCCTCGAGGTTGTCAACTCGCTCAAAGGTGTGCAAGAAAATGTCATAAGCCTCACCCACGCGCAGTTCAGCGGACGGGTCGATCGTTGTCTTCCATGATGCATCGTTGTCAAGTAGAACTTGTGACGTCCGGTCAACCGTTCGAACGCAGAGACCTCCGATGGACATGTGATACAAGGCGCTGGCATAGGTATTCGCATGGAAGAAGCGAAGCACATGAACCGTAACCAGGTTGTCTCCTAGCCGGAGATATGGCTGCATGTAGACCTGGTCATACAACCACCGGTCTTCGTCTCCCTTGACACGGCCGACGTGAACCAGCTGGCTATTAGTGGACAACTCGTATCGAGTGTCTGCCGTGAGCTCATCGTAACGGGTGCCTGGGGACGTTGTTGATGGCCAGAGACTTTCTGAAATGGACAAATCGTCCAGCTGTGCCCTCTTTCGATCCATCCAGTTGGGATGCCAAACCCAGGATGGCCCATTCTCTGAAAGCTCCATGACACAATGACATACAGGACAAGTTGAAGAAGCTTAGATGCGCCGCGATCCAGGTGCCCCACTGTACAATATTGGCCCTCTCTAGACCAGGGTTTCCTGTTGACCCAGTTCCCAAAGACTGGCATCAAGGATTCTCGATGATAACTCTCGGTCGATCAATGCGCCGATGGCAGAAGGCGACGGTTGAACTCATCTTCACGATCAAGGTGGAGATTTGGCTTGGATCATGGTCAGAACTTCCGAGTACATTGACCCTTCACGGGCCGACGGATCGTTCAAGGTTAGGGTCCAAGCTACCTAGTAACCCGTCTCCGAGGAGCGGGTGCTCTATGCATTCTCGGCCCCTGGTGAGGAGAAGGCGGGGAAGGCCCCGTCCCAGCTCTGTAGTACGACTGTGTCAAGGTTTCTCGGGGCATCGGCATGCGGAGATAGTGCAGGTTCTTCCTGACTTCGGGGTTTCTTCGCCCGTCGAAGTGAATAGCGCTGACTGTGAGGGAGTGTCAACTCAGGGGCATGTCATCGTTCGCGGGGATTCTGACCGAGCATGTCTGAGCTGCGAAGACAAAACGCGCCTGCAGCTTGGCACCATATCACCTGGTTCGAAGAAATGCCAAGACTGATGATGTTAAGGGGGATGTTGTGTTTTTAGGGTACATGGGGCGTAGCGTAAAGTCGGCGATTGGCCACGTCCCAATGCTTAGCATCCAAACCGTCCTGGTCCATTCCCACCCCTGCAATCGCCAGCGGCCACTTCAGCCATCTGGCAAAGTCTCGGTCGAGAACGTCCCTCACTGCCTTGAGCAGGTGCACTGTCCAGCCATCCATGAACCAGTACTGACTGTACGTCCTCAACAGGAGCGCCCAGTACGCCAGGATGAGCAGACAGACCGAGTCCCTTCTCTGCAAGCCAGTGATAAAGTCATCCTTAATCTGGTAGAGCCAGATGAACAGGAACCGGAATACCGGTGCCGCGTCGCAGGAGCCCGCCTCATCTTTGCCGTATGTAGCCTCGTATATAGACGCTACAAGGTTGAAGGCGGCGAGTCGTGCAGGGGCGAGCTGGTCATCAGAGGCTTGACGAGGCTGTGGATCTCCTCCAGTGCAGGGATCCAATCGATCCGTTCGAAATTCTCCGTGATGAAAGACGGCCGGAAGGCGGCAGGGTCTTCCTTCTCGGACACCAAACCTGCCATCAGTCCGGAGAACAAAGCCTCGGGGGGGTATGCATCGCGAATGAGGCGGACCACGCGGATGAGAGGCATCCACGGCCCAGAGGACTCGGGCAGCAGGTTGGAATCGCTCATGTGGCAGATGAGTAGATCCCTGGGGCCTGAGGGGCCCGCGGCGAAGCTGGAGTAGCACACGAGTAGAGACGATAGGTATAGCGCGCCGCAGTTGGTGGCATCGAGGCTGGCCAGGAGCTTCGACGCCTCTGCTACGCCGTCGGTGAGGTGCTGATGAGCCAGAGAGACATGATGAAGGCGTCGGTCCAGGTTCTCGGGTTCCGAATGGGCCAGGTGCCGGGCAGCCAACGAGAGAATAAGCTTCAAGACGAAAGGGTACGATAGGCCGATCCGAGGAGCGTTGTGCGCCTAGAAGCGGCTGACGGGATGGTTCGAGTCGTCAGGGGCGACGAGACTTGGGCCAGTGTGAGCGGTGAAATGAAGTAGAAGATCCAGATCCGAGACGCTCAAGTCACTGGAGTCTCTGTCGAGGGCACACTGAACGGCCGCGTCCGCTGTGCTGATGGGCTGTCTCGCGCCAACATCCATCATCACCAGGTCCCAGTCCCTGCGGGGGCGGCCGATCCTTCGACCACTATTGAAAGAGCCCTCTCCAGCATTCGTGCTGCCTGTTGTGTCATGTCCATCGCGAGATTCATGGTCAGAAGGTGCCGATGCTGTGGGCTCAAAGACACAGGGTGCACGGAATCGTTGACAGTTGTTGCAGGTAGGTCGGCCCTCGTCACACTGTGGCAGGTCAGCTTCATAGGCATCATCCCGCTGACTAAGGCGACAATGGGCAAGGCAGGCGAGCAAGCAAACTGACCTTGATCTTCCGTTTCCTGCAGGTCATGCAGCCCGTCTTTGAGCGACGAATGCGACTTTGGGAGTCCATGTTATCGGAGCCGGTTTATTAGGAGTTCGAGTGCAGTCAGCTTTATGATTCTCCAATTTCCCTTCCCCGCCCCCGCTCTGTCGTTTAAACTTATCCCGATGTTATGGGGGCTACCCAAACAAGCATAAGCCCGGGGTCCAAAGCAGCCCATCAGGATGCCATAGGGTATCCTAACAAACTTGAAGATGTCAGGACCTCGTCGTACTTGTATGCCATATAAAAGAATGCACTTCGATGCCAGCCACCCAAGTGCCTACCTTGCTTCAATGTCACAAGACTTGTGGTTTCGATGCCTATCACGGTAGGGAAAGACAACCTTGGCACTTTCAGGATACTCCTATTGTTATCGCTAATTACCTACAACTAGAAATATTTAAGACTTCCAATCTATCCATGCGCAAACCATCTGTTTTCTCTACCCTCTACTTGTCCCGTCTTTTATATTTCACGGGTCGTGCCTCCCCAACCTCCAATCCTGTCATCGTCAGGCCCGTTGACCACGATACTGCTGGGAATGAAGCTGTGCCCGGTTCAAGCTGCAGTGGTCAACCCCCTGAAGATGGAAGTGGCTTGGATCAGAACATGTCGTCATGATGTCAATCCAGGAGGGATATGGGTTAAGAAAGCAAAGGTTGGGTGTCCTGGTGTTTCTGGTGTTCTTTATACGTAAAAGGGAGCCCCTCTATCTCATGGCCTCGGAGGAGTTTAATTACGTTGACTCGATAGTATTACTGCTAAAGAAGGAATACAACCGTCTCATGGCATAGAAATATAGCCTTGGCACTTGGAGGCAGATACTCCTACTGATATGCTCAATGACAACAAGAAATATTCAGGACTCTCTAGTCAAAGGACACCAGAGCGAGAGGCACGGCAAGAGGCCCGAAGGTAGAGACAGCTTGCTATCAACATCAGGGCCTTGTATCTAGAGAGCATTCCAGGGTCATGGACCCGACGGCGCTCGACTCCGAAGCCAGGCCAATGAGCTACAACTACAACAGCAAGCTTCATGCCTTCTCAACCTGCTCCCCCAGTGCCATGACCTGCTTCTTCTCGTCCAACTCCAGCCCCGCCACAGCCGCCGCATTCTCAAAGGCCTCGGAGCCGTCGAAAATGCAGGCAATCTCTTCCAACGTCAGCCCCTTTGTCTCCCTGAAGGTAAACCAAATGACGACCAGGAGCGCCCCGTTGAAGATGCACTGGATGATGTAGTAGCGCCAGGAAATGTTCTCCAGGGCGATGGGGTTGATGTAGTTGACGACAAACGAGGACCCGTTGATGACCAGCAGCTCGTAGCTGAAGAAGATGCCTCGCTGCTTGGTCGTCGCCAGCTCCAGCGGGTACGTGACCATCATGGACAGCCAGCAGGTCGCAGAGAGGGTGTTGTAGATGAAGCTGACGGCCACCACGCCGATGCCCAGCCCCTAGTCCTCGGTCTTGACGTACTCGGCCGACAGGCCGTCCAGACGGCAAAGACGCAGACGATGCCGCCTGTCGAGAAGAGGAAGAGGCTCCGGCGCTTGAAGCGGTGGATGATGACGGCGGCGGGCACCGCGATCAGCAGGTTCCCGGAGCTCATGGCGGCGTTGATGAGGGTCTTTTCGAAGGAAGAGGTCAGGCCGACCTGGTCCAGGATCAGGGGCAGATACCCCGAGATGAGGCTGTTGCCGAGGCACTGGGAGCCGACGCCGACCCAGGTCGTGATCCAGAGACGGTGCCTGTTGCCCTTTGATCCGAGGATGGTCCTGACGCCCTCCTTGTTGAACTTGAGCATGGAGCTGTCCGCCTCGAGGCCTGCGATGATCTCCTGCATCTCCGCCTTGACCATCTCGGTTTCCTCTCCGTCGCCGTGGTACTTTATCAGGATTTGACGGGCCTCCTCAAGTCTTCCCTTTGAGATCAGCCACCGGGGGCTCTCCGGACAGAACCAGATCATTACGGCCTGGTAGACGGGGAGCAGGGCTTGGAGAATGCAGAGAATCCTCCACGACCAGAGGGACTCGATGCTGTATGTCCCAAACGTGATCCACGCACCGATGAGCATCCCCACGTAGATGCCCGTGTTGTAGATGTTCGTCACTGTGACCTCTGCTTGGGGTGGGCCAGCTCCGTGACCAGCACCGGGGACGCGACCTGCTCGAGCACGACGCCGATGCCCAGTATGACCTTGGCGCCGTTGAACATGGCAAAGCTGGTGGAGAAGGTCTCCATCACGGGCATGCCGATGATGAGGAGCGCGCCCACGAAGCAGAGGATAAGGACACGATCAAGGACGCTTTCAGCCCGGGCGGGAGTGGCAACCCGCTGCCTCTTCTCAACGCAGCTGAGAGTGCGGCCTTCAAGGAGAGCACCGCTCTCGGGGTGCCGCTGCACGCGTGGGAGGACTATGAGGGTGTCGGCCAGGACAGGACCAACCTCTGGAAGGTCATCATGACGCTGGTATTATCCGTGGTTGAGGCACGGACCCGACTTACGTTGACGACTTTTGGAACAAGCCGGGATATCTGGGGAC
This sequence comes from Fusarium nematophilum, assembly GCA_033030565.1. Classification (NCBI taxonomy): domain Eukaryota; kingdom Fungi; phylum Ascomycota; class Sordariomycetes; order Hypocreales; family Nectriaceae; genus Fusarium; species Fusarium nematophilum. The sequence goes on from JAVIXY010000016.1 coordinate 329,434, forward strand.
CGAGAAGCCCGCGCTTGGTGACCTTTTCCGAGCTTCACTGGTGGAATTCAACACGACTGTTCAAGACGTCAAGCTCGAAAATGATGCGCCTGTTGAGATCATCTTGAAGAGTGTCCCTGGAAACATTCGCACCGTTGGGCTCAGATTCACCATCCACGCCAGGGACGGCTCAACCAGCGTGTTCGACGGAAGGTCATCGTCATGGATAACCTCCTCGACTATGACGCTTTCCCGTGGCATGCAGATTGGTACAAGGGCAGGGTTCGGGAGGCTCTCGGCAGCCGCTTCGAGGATAATTTCCACCTGTACTGTAGCGACAATTCTGATCACGCCATGGGCCGCATGGAAGGGCCGATGCTGAGGCGCATGGTGGACTTTACTGGCCTGTACGAGCAGCATCTCCGAGATCTCAGTGCTTGGGTCGAGCACGACACTGCGCCTCCAAAGGAGACTAGGTATACTGTCAGCAATGGACAGGTCCAGGTTCCCAAGACCGCTGCTAAGCGTCGTGGCATCCAGCCTGTTGTCGACCTGACCGTGAGAGGAACGAAACGCGTCCGTGTTAGAGTGGGAGAGTCGGTCGAGTTCAAGCTTCGCGCTGAGGCGCCGCCGCGCACCGGCAAGATCGTCTCAGTCGAATGGGACTTCCATGGTACAGGCGAATTTGTAAAGAAGGATTTTGGCGGTGTCGGCTCTGTCGTCCAACTTGGAGACGAAGTACAGGTATGATGAACCAGGGGTCTACTTTGCCGGAGTGAGAGTGACATCTCAGCGGGATGGAGACAAGGAGACGCCATTCGCCCGAGCACTCAATTTAGGCCGCGTGCGAGTCATTGTTGAGTGACGGATAGTTTGATAGAGAGATCAATTCAGATGGCAGTTCAGGCGTGGTCGTGCAGATGAGGTTTTATGTCAGGGGAAGAATTGCCTGCTTGGGCAAAAAGATCACGTGAGCACCGCCAAAGCATCAAAACACCACGAAAACTGCAAAAAGAGAAAGCCTCGCATACGCTCGCAATCGAAATATAGGAACAGCCCGATGCGGGGGTCGAACCCGCAACCTTGAGATCGCGTACTCGTAAGAGTCTCACGCTCTACCGATTGAGCTAACCGGGCGTGGCTCTTGTTGTTGAAGGTAGGAGGAAGCACAGGTGGCTCAAGAAGACGGACGGACCCAGTCCGGTGAAGAAATTTTCTGATGGGTGGTGGGCGGTATCCACTGCTAGTCCTCTTGACCGGGATGTCCGCAGTAATGGAAATGCTTCGGAATGGGTCCGTGTATGGCTAGCCAAAGTGAAAGAATGTTTGAAGTGTGTGTCAAGGTTGTGTGTTGTTCGTTGTGTTGAGAAAGCTCTAGGTATCGTCAGATCGAACGCCCGTCATGCCCAGACTCAGGCCCCTATTGCCCCCTCCCCCCCCCCCCCCTTTTTGGTACATTATATTTTACATGTCAATATATTACAGTCTTCAAGATCGTCTCCGTCTCTTGTCCTCTGCCAGTTGCGCCTCCACCTCCTCATCCATCTGCTTCTCAATCATCTTCTCCTCTTCCTCCTCCGCCTCCAAGATCTCCTGCAAGAGACGGCTCTTCTTGTCCAGCTTGTTCTTCCCTCGTCGCTCCCGTGGCGCATTCTTCTCGTTGGCGCTGATACCACCGGGTCCCATTACGATTTCAACCTTTCTGGGCTTCTTGCCCTGTCCGCCTCGCTTGCCACCGTCGTCGGGTCCTTTGCCGGCGCGGACATTCCGCTGAACCCGCGTCTTCGCTCCCAGGGCCCAGAGGTCGCCCCATCGTGACTTGCGGGCATCGTGATATGCCAGCTTGCTGTAGCTCTTCGGGACGGTCCATCGCTCAAGCTTGCCCTCAGCTGTGCAAAGATCCAGGGTGACGTGCCCCTTGCGCTTCAGCGGGGGCATGATCATTCGGGGCAGCGTCTGCATGTCAGGTTTGGCATCCGACTTCTCATACCCCTTGAAGGCGCCCTCTGTCGCCTGCTTGCCAGTCAAGGAGCTCTCCTTTGCAACGCCGCGTCTGAGGGCAACGTAGCTGAACTCGACATCGCCTTGATTGTTCTGACTGTTTCCAAGCATGCGAGTGTAGAACGTAGGGCGCACGAATCGCTGGCTAAAGTGGCAGAAATCCTTTCGGCCAGTGCTCTTGCCGGTGGTCTGGTACATAGGGCATACCCCTTGGTTGGTGCAAGGAGCAATGACATGTCCGGGTTCCTTTTCGCGCTGGAAAGCAGGGTTGAAATCCTCGGGGTCGATCTCTGGCTGCCCCGACTGGGGGAGGAGAAACTGCTTGAGGACGGTGTCGCGGACGTGGGCCACGGCTTCGAATCCACGGGGATGCGCCTTTTCCAGGACGATGAGAACGCCTCCGTCCTTATTCAGCAGACTCCAGAGGTTGTTGAGGATCGCTTGTCGGTAGTGGTCTTGCTGCTCCTTCAGGAAGAGGTGAGACGCGATAATGACATCGTAGCTCTTTCGTGGCTGTGGCTTGTCTCCGGCATCGAGGTGCTGACCACGCATCTCTCCCGAATGCTCGTAGTCGGGGAGCCTGGGGAGGAAAGTCGTATTGTGCAAGAAGCTCTTGGCGCGATGTCGCAGACGGTCCGATCCAACCACGACGGTTCGCTTGCCTGGAGGCTCAAATCCCTTAACTTCGCCCTTTTCCTTCAACAGGTCCCACTCTGCTCGCACCATCTCATCCCAAGCAACCAAACCAGCGCCACCGGACCCAGCATCAAGGACATTAAGACCTGTGCCAGCTTTGAGTCGAGACTGTAGCCAATCGCTTCCAATTCGCTTCCGGGTCTCACGAAGCGTAGCCATAATGGAGGCATAGGCCGGCGGCATAAAGCCTGCAATGAAAGCGTCCGCCTCAATCTCCGTCATGTGTCGCTGATCCGCTTGCAGGCCAACCCCTCGCATGTTGCCATTCCTCTTGCCCTCCGGTGTCGCCGGAGATAGAGGGAGGCCTGCCCCGCCGAATGCCTCTTCAGCAGCATTCTTGACGTGGTCAATGTGCGTCCGCTGCAGCAAGTCGCGGATAGGCATGATGAGCTCGTCTCGCGGTAGGGAAATCTCGACGGGACTGTCATGGAAGCGACCCTCAAGAGACAGAGGGTGGAATCGCATGGTCTCGCCAGGCAATCTCTCGCTGAATTGTTCCTCCGGCCAATGCGGGACCTCGTCTTCCTCGGCCTGTCTTTCCGCGAGCTCTTCCTCCTCGGCAGCCACTCGATCCTCTGCCTCCTTGTGTTGTCGCCGGCTCTCTTCAAAGTCTTGCGCGAGCTTCTGCATGGCATCATACTCTCGCTGGCTCCTCGCAACCATATCGACATATCCGGGGGGATGGTCAGCTAATTGGTCCATCGCCAAATCCGCAAGCTCAGGCTGTGGGAGGATTTTATCGGTTTCGCCCGTTTCGTCCGCGCTCATCTCCTCACGAGGAATCTGGTAGGTGATCTCCTCAAACTCGCCGCCCTCGATCTCCCTCAGTAGCGTGCCCTCGTTATCCGGTCGCGGAGGCTGCGGCCCCATATCGGCGTGCTCCGGGATGCCCACATCTTCCGGTCTCGTCTCGCGCAACGGCGCTCCGTACAATCGTTCGTAGAGGGCATACTCCTCCTCGTTCAGGTACCCCTTCGGCAGGGTATCTCGAAATCGCTGCTTGGCATCTCGAACAACCTGTTCAATCTCCTGTGGTGATGCGCGCGCGGGCGCTGCTGCTTCTTGTCGCAAACATCTTGACGTCGAAAAAGCCTGTGTAATTGCTGCGCTCCTATTGGACTGGGGCAGATGGGAGCGAGAAACGGTTCGTGATCGAAGTAAAGGAGTGTAGGAAGTGTAAATACGGGTAGGAACTAATGAAGAAGAAGCATTACACCTCGGACAGGCATTCCGGATGCCCCTGGCCGACAACATTTTCAGTACTGTACAAATTTGCGATGTTGAAGATGGAGGCTTGCAGCTCGTTCTTCGACTTTTTTCGGCATCTACGTACTATCACGTGACGCAAGTGGCAATCATGGCAAGAAGCGGCCATGATGATGGCCCGTAACCAATTATGAAGAGACTACCTAAGGTACCTTTAATACTATTCTTAATATCCTCTAATCCTTATTACTCTAATAAATTAGAAAATGATATCATAAGATATTCTAAATATTTAGCTCTTTTTTATCTAAATTTAGATAATCTTTTTACCAGTATCTTATAGACAGTTCTTCGCTATAATTCTGGTATTTATTTCCACTACGAGGCTGGCACATAAGGTTGAACTTTCAGGGACCACGAATGAGAAGTGATAGGCCATTTAATGACAATTCCTCCTGGAGAAATAGTTACGCCTTCTAAAACGACATGATACTGGCTCCCAAGATAAAGTCCCACAAACTCCAACGCCATGCCAACTCCCTCAATCACCTCCCAGATCCGCCAACGTCTTAAACGCAGCTCTCTGTGCAGGCTTTGCGCCTCCAGCGCCCGGCTTCGCCGCACCCGCGCTCCCCTGCGGCTCCGGCGACCTGTGGATGTTGAACATGGACTTCTCCGCAGCCTTGTAGGGATCGAACTATAGCGCCCAGTTAGCCCTTTTGTCGCTCTCACTCTCTCTCCGGTTTACGTGCCGAAAACAGGGACACCAAGTACAGTCCCACCACCACCATCAGCGCGTTCAAGAAACCCTTGAGGTTGAACGACAAGGGCCCCGCGCCTCCCTTGGGCGCATCGCTCCCGAGGGTCCGTCCAGGGCTCTTGAAGGCGTCGCCTGGCTTTCCGCCCGCGTCGCCGAGCTTGAGGGCGTTGTTCACGGCCGCCGTCAGGGCTGGCGGGTTGGCTCCCTTGATGGTCTCGATGCAGTTGCCGCCGTGGAAGATCTTGAAGGTGGGCATGGCGGAGACGCCGTTGGACCTGGCGACGGTGGATTGCGAGTCGACGTTGACCTTTGCGAAGGCGACCTTCTTGGGGCGCGAGTGCTCCTTTGCGAGGCTCTCAAAGTGCGGTGCGATCATCTTGCAGGGGCCGCACCAGTCGGCGTAGACTGTATGTGTTAGTGGGTGTTGTTGCGGAGGTTAGGAGTCGTAGGTAAGGTTACAGTCTGCGACGACCACATTTGTGGACGAGAGGAGGTTCTGCCACTCAGCAGCAGAGCCGATGTTGATAGGGCCGCTCATGGTTGCGATTTGGTTATATTGTTGAAGTATTTTCCTTTGTCAAGGCCAGATCACCGCATCCGTGTTGCATCTCCGGTTGGGTGGTGATGCTGACCAAGCTCCGACTCGGCATGTGTCAGCCCGGATTCGGCAGGCGGTCACAGAAGGCGGGCAGATTCTGCCGGATCAATCTACCCCCACGATCCAACTTTTTGAGAGCTTCACAGAGCTTTTGACCAACGAGACGGAGGTTTCCAAAGTCAACAACGCCATCATGTCATTCCACGAGCGCAAGTCCAAGGTGTGTCAATTAGAGGAGGTCCCTCGATCAACAGCTTGCTGACTTTCAGCAGAAGCGGAAAACCGGCCACAATGGTGGCCAGGACACAACATCCTTCAAGCCCTCGGCGACATTCAACCCCACAGACGGCGGCCGACCATGGACCGTCTCCGTCGCGATTCCCAGCAGCATTCTAGCAAAGTGAGCCGGTTTTTCTCTCCTCCAGCATATGTCATCTACTAAACAACACTCAGCCTTGCTACCGCCGACCAGCGAATGACCAGCCCCGGCCGCATCGCCCGTGCCCTCGCCGTCTTCTCCGTCGACGAAGTCGTCGTCTTCGACGACTCCCCTCCCGCCTCCCGCCCTCGCCACACCGACCCCAACAGCTACACCGGCGACACTGACCCGTGCCACTTCCTCTCCCACATCCTGTCCTTCCTCGAGGCCCCGCCGTTCATGCGCAAGACGCTCTTCCCTCTGCACCCCAACCTGCGCCTCACCGCGCTGCTCCCCAGTCTTGACATGCCGCACCACCCGCACCCCAAGGAGTGGATATCCTACCGTGAGGGTGTCACCGTCGCCGGCCGGACGAGCACGGGCTCTGGAACCCTGGTCGAGGTCGGCCTGGATCAGCCAGTCGAGATTGAGGAGGAGATCCCCCCAAAGACCCGGATTACGCTCAAGTTCCCCGACGACGAGAACCAGTATCCCGAACCTGTGCATCCTGCTGCGCCAAGGACCGAAGGTGGCTACTACTGGGGCTATACTGTCCGAAAGTGTGGCTCCCTGTCTTCAGTCTTCACCGAGAGCCCATACGAGAATGGCTACGATCTCAGCATCGGCACCTCTGAGCGCGGAGTTCCAGCCTCCAAGGCTTTCCCACCTTCCAAGAGGGTCAATTTCAACCATCTCATCATTGTCTTTGGTGGGCCCCGTGGCTTGGAGTTTGCAGCCATGAACGACGAAGAACTGAGCGGCATGGATGTCCAGGGTCCTAAGACCAGGGAGCTTTTTGATCACTGGATCAACGTTCTGCCTAACCAAGGCAGCAGGACCATAAGGACAGACGAGGCCGTTCTGATTGCATTGACCGCATTAAGAGGGATTTGGGATTCTAGTTAGCTACCTGATACGGCAATTGATACCCTTGCTTCGCCTCAACATAACCCCATTTTCCTACGTGAGAATATATATCTCTTGGACTGTGGTAAGGCTTGTGGGGTGGCCTCTCTTAGAAAAGCTATAAAGGACTTTATTCCTAACTATCTCCTTGACAGTGGAAAGGCTCCAGTGCGGTCACTCACAGGGATCATATCCATTCAGGACGAGACGACTCATCGATACCTCTTTCATCACTAATCTTTGCCTAAGAGGCGGGTCTCTTCATCATAAGACCCTAACTAAGACAAGCATAAAAGCAGCGTATTAGCCCGCTAATTATTATAGCATAACAGTCAAGGAGATGGCCCCCCGGCAGACATAAAACGCGAGGCCCAGAGAGGCAACAGCATAGCTAATTTAGTCTCATATTTTTCCTCCCTGCTGGTTGAGCTAGAATTCAGGTCTTTATCGTTGATTATTTATTGGATCAAGGTCACCCCACAAGCCTCACCACAGTCCAAGAGATTACTCCAGCCGATTGCTCACGAGAGGTACAGAGCCAGAGTATCTGCAAAGGTACTGTTGTTCTGTATCGCCGCGACCCAATCCTCGCCCTCGCGCTCCATCATGATTCTCGTCCCTACTGTGCTTAGGCCGAGTACCCTCGTTCCCTGGGCAGAGCCTTGGATGCTCAGGATCCTCTCCTGACAATACTGCGGAGACTTGTTGCTCGCGCACGAATCGTCATAGTTGTTGAAGAACGAGTACAGCCCCGCTCCGTAAACAACCACATTGCTCGAGTTGATGATCCTCATGCCCCATCCCATGTTGCAACCTGCAGGAACCGGGTCGTTCTGGCAATCCTGCTGAAAGATAGGATCGTTGAGAAGGGGAACAGGCGGAAAGGGATATTGAGCTGCAGGGCGGGGTTGGAAGTACGCTTCCTCAGTTTGCGCGTGCCCAATATACACATCTCTGGTATTGACGAGTTGATACTGGTACAAAACGTGATGTTCCGATCCAGTGGCACTGAGCCAGATGCGGCCTCTCCGGGATTCTACGAGCAGTCCTCGTCCGGCGTAGATGGTAACCCTCTGATACTTCTGGTCTTCAAGGTCATGGTCAGCGACCCAGAGCCAGCAGTTTTCTGTGAAGAGGCCACCAGCATAGGCCGTAATATGCATGCTCATGTATGCCGCGATGCAGTTGGGGTTCACAGTGTCGCTGGCCTTTAACGCTGGACATTCGGGCACTTGGAGGTAAGTTCCTGCGAAGCCGCCGATCCGAGTGTGCACATCCCACATGCCTGAAGGCAGACCAGGACTGTACAGGTTATACTGGATGAGAATGGCACCCGCCGCCGATCCGCGAGTCGAGATGATGGTGTCAGACCACTCGATTTGGCCAACATCTCCCGGGCGGCCAACCTGAATGACTGGTCGAGGGTTCATCATATCTCGAAAGTTTGGGCCGGTGGCCATGATGATTGATGCCAACGCTTCTCCCACAATCTTGGCATTTGGAGGGATATAGACGGTGTCCGAGACCATATAATACCCAGCATCCAGATACGCAATGAAACCGTTGGCCGCTGTATAGTTGAACAGAGCGTTGAGGGCTTGTGTGTCATCATGAGACGCGTCCCCGTAAGCGCCGTTTGCTTTGGCAGAAATGAAATAGCCACTGGAGACTTGGTCGTAATGGGGCTTGGGCAGTTAGGTAGAGAGTCTTTAACGGAGGAGCGTAACTCACCTTTGAGCGTTCGTAGTATATATTTCGGTCAAGAAGGTTGACGCTCCGTGGTTCCGGCAAAGTGTAGAAACCAGTTGCGTCGAGGGTTCCCCTGGAGTCGGCATAGTGCCCCTAAAATTATCAGTTGTATTCAACTCCATCACTCGGCCTAACTCACCATGACAAAAACAGCTTCGCCTGCTGGTTTTAGAACAGAACCCGCCAAATCGTCTCCTCCGGGTCCTACGAGAACTTTGTTGACATTCTGGAAGATGACGTTCTCCATCGCCAGCGATGCTGCACCTCCGACAGCCCCAGGGCTGTTGCGCGTGGTCGCAATCGCGGTATCGACGTTCTCGAACCAGCTGTCGAGAATTGTGATGGAGCCCACGCCGTTTGATACATCGTCCATCTTGATACCGACTCGGCAGTCCTTGAACACGGCACTCTTGAAAGTCCATCCCCAGTTCCAGGTCATCCAAACTGCAACATCGGCATTGAAGAACCTGAGATTGCGAGCAGTGTACTGCTGATTGCCCAAAACCGTCGCATTGCCGCCACCATAAAAGTAGAGGTCATTGAGCAAACCTCCGGAGCCCTCTTCGATTAACAAGCCTGTGTGGGTATTGCCTGGAACTGTGGAGAGTCTGAAGACACAGTTGGTGATGGACGATGCTTGGGAAGAAGGCCAATGGATGCCGACGGCGGGGAAGGTCGGGGGGAGAGCGGTGGTATCCAGAATCAAGTTGCGGATCTGTCGAAAGAAGGTGTTTGTCGAATTCCAGGAGAGAGCGCCGTCAAACAAATAAGGGTTCGTGTCAATTAGCCCAAAGCTGTCCTTGGAGAAGGCGGCAGATGCCTTGATAATCGGTCGGTTAGTCGGGTCGCCAGTGAGCTGGGTGTAGTAGAGATCAATGATGGAGCTGCTGATGAGATAGGTTCTATGTGCAATCAGACTTCAGCACAATCCACCAAGTCATCCATCGAGAAGCCTCACCCGCTGGGAATGTAGACTGTAGCTGGAGAAATGGTGCTCCCCTTGCACAAGCCGGGAGAGCATCGCACACCAGCACTGATGGCAGCATTGATCGCCGCCGTGTCGTCGGTAACTAGGTAGGTGGTATCTTGTAAGCGGCGAACTGAACCACTTGTCTAAGTGCTTCTGCTCCTTCAAGGGCAGGTTGCTTCCACGATAACAAAGAACACACTTGGATGGACCAACCTCCATCGCCAACGGCACCATACTCCTTCACGTTGCGAAAGACCTTGTACTGGTCATCCGGGTAGTACGGCGCGCGCCCAAGGTGGTTGATCTCCTCAAGCCAGTACTTGGCCGCGGCCTCGGCCATTCCCGCATGAGCGAGAGAGAGAACGAGGGCTGCTTTGAGCTTCATTGTGTCTTGAACAAGAGCTCCGATCCGTGGCGATAGAGGAAGTTGGGAGAGGAAGAAATCCCGGCGTGAGTGAGAAACCAGACGTCTTTCCTTAGGTAAAGTACCTAACCTTATGAGGATTCTTCTCGTCCGCCGAAATGAGAAAGATCGTGACGGTGACTCCTGCCTCAATTTTCCGGGGGTAGGCGCACCTTCCCCATCGTCCGGGCAGGATTGAAGCTTCACCAAATCGCAGCATCACCACATGCTGTCTTCCAATGATCTCTCACAAATCACAAACTCCCTGCAGTGATACCACTCCTCGACTCGGCCAAGTCGCAGCTTCGTGCGGCTTTCTCATCTCACTGGTAGAAAACACGCGAACCCCTCCTGCAAACTCATCGACCCCGCGATGCAGTGACAGCATTCAGCGACTTTCTCCGCTGCTGCGGTTCAGTGCCACGATCACAAGAGACTTGACACGTCGGTTTGCAGATAAGGGAAAATAGAGTACAACCCATTGCGGGCAAGTGATTGTGTAGAGTATTCGTGAGTAACGCGCATCAGCCTTGTTGAAGGCCTCGCCTCTATAGTTGAATACCAATTCCCCCCCCTTTATCCAAAAGAACGCCATCCGATGCGGCCACTGCGTGGTCATAACCCATGATTATTTAGTGTAGCTTTTTTTAGAGAGCGAAAATGAGAGTAGGCAAGCCCAGATTAGATGGTCGATCGAGTGGAGTCGAGGGCCACGGCCTGGCCAAGGGTGCCGCTGGCCATGCCCTTCTCGCCCGATCGCTTGCGGAGAACATTCTCGATGAAGGCTTCACCAGCCTTGTACGAGGAGCGCACAAGGGGTCCGCTGGCGCAGTACAAGAAGCCCATGTCGAGCGCCCGCTTGCGCCACATCTCGAACTCGTCGGGCGTGACGTACTTTTCGACCTTGAGGTGACGCTTGGTTGGTCGCATGTACTGACCAAAGGTGACGACATCGACGTCGACCTTTCGAAGTTCTACCAAATGTTTGTTAGCTTAGTTGGCACACCCAGATTTTTTGAGCTTCCTTACCCTCAAGCGCGGCCATGACCTCGTGCTCCTGCTCTCCGAGGCCAAGCATGATGCTTGTCTTGGTGATGATGCCCTCCTTGCCCCTCACGTCCTTGACCTGCTTCAACACGCTCAAGCTCTGTCGGAAAGTAGCCCTCCGGTCTCGCACGTAAGGGGTGAGGTCCTCGACGGTCTCTACGTTGTGCGCATAGACGTCGAGTCCGCTCTCTGCCACGATCTTGACCATGTCCAGGTCACCCCGGAAGTCACCCGTCAGCGCCTCGACCAGCAGCGACGGCTTCTTCTGCTTGATCCTCCGAATGGTCTCGGCGAAATGTCGCGCTCCGCCGTCCGCAAGGTCATCTCTGTCCACGCTGGTCAGGACAACGTAGCCCAGACCCCACCTGGCCAAAGCCTCCGCAGTGTTCTCGGGCTCGTGGGGATCCAAGGGCGAGGGCTTGCGATTCGTCTTGACGCTGCAGAAGCGGCATCCTCGTGTGCACGTGTCGCCCATGAGCATGATGGTGGCCGTGGCGGCGCTCTTGTCCGAGCCGCCCCAACACTCGGAGATGTTAGGGCATCGAGCCTCCTCGCAAACGGTATGCAGTCCCAGTCCTCGCAGGTCCTTCTTGATGCTCTTGAAGTTATCATTTCCCGCAGGGATGGGCGTCTTGAGCCATTCCGGCAGCCGCGTGATAGTGCGCTTCTTGCCCTCGGGGCCGACCTCGGCGGTTCGAAGGGTGTAGGCCTCCGCAGCCGACAGCTCCTGCGCCGGGGACGACGTAGCCAGGAAGTCGGAAAAGTCGGAGACCGTGGTGTTCTTGAAGTACGTCTTTCGCTTTGGCTTCGCGGACTCGGTGGAACTCGGAGGGACAGTGGCAAAAGCTCGAACAGAACAGGTAGCGCTGAGGGCTTTCCGGAGGGGGGCATGTGCCCGCTTGAGTGAGGGAGCTACCGATGCCATGGCGGTTACGATGCGGCCAAGGATTTTTCTCCCTTAACGGAAAAAAAAAAGAGGGAAGAAAAAGCCGTTGAGGCGGTTCGTGGGGGAGACAGGAGTGGATGTTGAGCAAAAGCTGGCTTGCAGAAGAAATGCAGAGCTTCGGGTGTCAAAGGCCGATGGGACCTGCACAACCCCGGGTGGCATCCGAGGGATTAACCAATCAGCAAGCGGCACATTGTCCTTAATCAGCTCGATCCCAGCTCGCAATCGATCCATCCCAACGCCATATCGGCAGGAACGCGGTTGTATCCCCGGCCATGGTGGACAAAATACAGAAGAGGCCACCTTTAAATATTATCATAAGTATCCTCTAATCGTTATAAATAATATCTAAGAAATTAGAAGATAATATAAGATATTGTAAGTATTTAGCCCCTTCTTTAAATAAATTTAGCTAATCTTTTTAGGAGTATCTCATAGAAAGTTCCCATCTATAATTCCGGCGGTTTCTTTCCACCACGAGCCCCGGGAGGACCGCGTCTTCTCACAACTCGGGAATTAGTCATCGGACGATAAGTAGGGATAGCCGAGGATCGCACAATCTCCAAGTCGCCGACACAAGGCGAACATGCGATCAACCAGGCACCAAAAGGTCGAACCATACGCACGATTCGGGGACCAGATTTTGAGCGTGACAAAATCTTTGGTCTATTGCTCCTATCTAAGCTAGCCATGACGGCTCTCATCCCTCACCATGGGTCCGTTCCCAGACACTCAATCACCAATCCCCCTTTTCGTCTAATAATCATGTTCCCACCCCTCCGAATCAAAACAAAGTGCCATTCCAAAGCCGCAATCCTTCATCCAGAGGCCGGGGAGCATCGCTCATGCGACGGCTCTCGCCCCGGATCACCTGCCTTCCTAAAGGGGGTATCGCCAAAAGAGAAGAATAGTTAAAAACCAGTTCATCCAAGAATCAGAGGTGTTGAAAGTCAAATATGATTGTTTCCCCGCGTCACCGACGTCGTCCCCGTCTCCTGGATCCCGTCACTCTCTTTGTCGCAGCAGAGTCGGGAGGAGATGTTGACCGAATAACAATTCTAATGGGTCTCCAGCCAGCAGCACGCACCTTTGTCGTTGCAAATGTCCGGAAGAGGATGTTGGTCTCAAAACCGTTGACAGCGTTGATCCAAGCCTTGGAAGAGACTCGATCCTCGAGTGAGGATGAGTCCCGAGAAAGAGGGGTGAAAAGTGGTTGTGAAAAGAATAATAACAGGCTTGGGCGCAGTCAACGGTTACCCTCCAGACACCGGCAACGACCAAATGGAACGATTTGCAAGAAGGTAAAAAGGAGCCTGGCTGTGTGCGCAGCGTCGTCAACGCGCGCAAGTGCGTGCCGCTGGGGATGAATGAAACATTAAGTGTTGAAAAAAGAACCCGCGAGGTTTGTCGAGGGAGCGGGTGTGCTCGCGATGAAGCGTAAAGGAAGCAGTCGAGCTCTCCATGAAAAAGGGGCAGAGTATACAAGTGTATACTCATCAAGAGTGAAGCAGAGTTGATGCCAAACGGCGAGTGTCGTTCTGCAGTCGATGTCGTAGTGCTGTTGACGTCGTTTCATCGTTAAGAAGAGGGCCGCGCTGGTGGCCCAGGGGTAAAATAGCAAATGCGACAAAGGAAATGAGCCTGAGGAGATGATCGCATCGAAGAGTTCGGAATGTCGACCGTGGAAGAATCCCCCTCAGTACTCAGGAGGACCAACCATCCCCCCTGGTTGCGCTCCTGGGCGCGCGCTTACAGGAGGGCGACGACAACCATACCGGCGACACCAGCCAGAGCCAGCTTGCCAGCCTCAAGAGCAGATCCAGCATTCTCGGGGACCTGAGAGGGCTCGGAGGAAGCACCGGTGGATTCGCTGACGAGGCTGGAGACGGTGCTGGCGACGGTGCTCCCGGGGGTAGGCTCGTAGGTGGTGGTGTTTTGGGCGGGGACGATGCTGGTGCTCTCGCTCAAGACCTCGATGGAGGTGACAGTGGTCTCGATCTCAGTGCTGAAACCAGTCGCAGTGATGGTGTGGACCTGAGAGAGGAAGTAGGTCTTGGTGACGACGGCGGTCGAAGTCTGAGTGGTGGTCTCTTCGTCATCCTGTGCCATGGCCAGGGCGGGAAGGACAGCGAGGAAGAGCTTGGAGAAGTGCATTTTGTCGAGTTGTTGTTGTTGAAGATGGGTTCTCAAAGTGAGTGCTTTCAAAGCAGGCAGCGATATATCGCGCGCAAGTGAGAGTTGGTAGTTGTTGTTGTTGTGAAAGTAGCTGGCCGCAGGGGCAGTCGTGTAAGTGAGTGAGCGCAAAGTGTGGAAGGATACTCTGTATCCAAGCAGCGAGGCGCAGGCTATGTAAATGTACTGAAGTAAGCAAGTAGACTCTGCCAACGAAGTCTGTGGGGAAGCGATGTTTCGAAGGGTTCTGGAGGCGTGGAAGGATCCGAGAAGAGGAAAATCCAGGATTGGGTGTGGCCCTGTCGGGGGGGGAAGGGATCCATGAAGTATGCGACGAAGACCAAACAGGCGCAGCACCTCAGCTTCTGCTGGGCGCGCATCAAACTTGCAGCGCAGCCCACTCGCCCACTTCCCACCTCCCACACCCAAGCGAAGAAGAAAGCCGGCGCCGGGACAGAAACTGCACCTTACAAGAAGGGGAAAGGCGCGCATCCTGGGGCCGTGAGGGAGGGGGACAGGCCGAAGATGCGACCAGGGTACAAGACAGCGTCCAAGTGCCGCCAAAGAAAAAAACCGTCCTTTCATGGCGGACTGGGCCCGAGCCCATTAAACTTGGTAGCGGGTACACGGAATGCGTGCTGCCCTTGGCGTTTGTCTCACGTACTGGTGACCTGGGCAACCAAGGCTGACCAGGGCCTCTCCGGTGATGCTGGTCTCGCATCCCCTCCACTCCCACCCCCCGAGGGAAATTACAGCGCATCTGTCGACAGCTTTAGGCACACCAGCCGACAGGGCGACAGGGCCCGTTGGGGCCTCTAGGTGCTGAAACTAGGCCTGGGCCATGTCCCATCAGGCCCTTTTTCGCCTTCGCATCGGGTGGCCCTGGTCAGCCTGGTCGTTTCTCTGGCGTGTCACTTGAATCAACCATTGTTCCCCCTCGGGGATCCCTCTTTTCTTGTGCGACAAAAATCAGATCTACTCCCTACAAAGAGGGTTTCACCAGCATTGACAAGCCCCTTGTTTCTTTGTGACGTGCTCTTGGAACAGTTTCGATGCTACCGCGGGGAGGAGAGAGAGAGAAAAAACTCTGCTTGCGACAAACAGGAAACCCGAGAGAAGAGCCGGCTTCGAAACATGATGAAATCATCGACCCAATCGCGGCCACACCACCTTGGGAGATGAGCGAATTAAAAGAAAAATTCTCTAGAAGCAAAAGCAGCCAGGCAACGAGAGAAGAGGGAAAGAGGAAAGAAAAAAAAGCCTCTCAACGTCCGCCAAGTCTTGCACCAAGTGGCACCGCCAGCACACAAGTGGCGCTTTTCCATGGCTCGCCACCTGCTGTGTGCAAAATGACCTCGCGCTTGAATTGAACAAGCTTGAGAATGGAAGCCGTCCATTGGTCGTCTGAGCCTGTCTCGTCCAATCTAATCAGGCGGGTGACCCCCCCTTGGTTGCTGTCGTGACTCCGCCCTCGTGAACACAAACCAATTTCACCAATTTCATAAGAAGGCTCTTAAGATTTGCACAATTTCCCTCGTCGTTGGCGATTGGCTTTCCGCCCCCCCCCCCCCAAGGTACCAGGCACACCCGCCTTCTCGGGAGCCGTTCCTGCGTCGCCTCGCTTGGTGCCTGGCGCCTTGCCCGAACGGGGCACTTAGGGCCGGTACAACAGTGGCTCAACCCGCTGAAGCTTGTTGACAGCGGGCATGAAATGGATGAGAGACCTTTCCATCACTGGGAGACGCCGAGTGCCAAGTCAACAAAGGAACTGGATCCCCCATCCGTTGCCGATCATCATTGAGCAAATCCATTCGCCTTCCGGAAAAGTCTGATGAGCGCGCTACTGTAATGAGAAAATTTTGATGAGGGCAACTCTTTCTGGCTGTTCGTCACTGCAACCCTCCTCTTTGCTGGAAATAAGCTCTTGGCTGCCGGCCGACATGCAGCACGTGCTGCTCGCAACTGGATGCGCGCTCAACTCAACAAAGACTCAATTGTGAGAGCCCAGTTTCGAAACTGCCTGGCGATATTTTAGGGCTCATATAGTTGCTTTGTTCTAATGGCCAAATATCGACCTGCTCCGTCAGGCTGAAACCAAGCCTGGCCATCTCAACGGGCCTATGGCCGGGGGGCGTTATCCAGGCTCCTGGTCTCCTCTCCTTCAGACAAGTCAACACGGAATGCCTGCCCCGTCAGCACTGATCGGCTACCCGCCCCGGATTTACTCCGCCGGCATAACCGCATGGGCGCCTCGTCCGTCCCGTCGTTTTTTCCCTCGTGCTACTGTACGCACTCTATGTATTGGGTGCATAAGCCTCCCTCGTATTGACTCATGCAAGCGCATAGACTTGTGCTACTATTCATGGTGTCAAAAAGTCTGTTCTTGTTCTTCACCGCCGTCCCAAACCTCGTTTTCACTCTCTCTGCCGCTGATCCAAAGGCAGCCATCGACGTGGCCGTGTTGTGCGACGCCAGCGCATCCTGCCCTTGATGCGGGCTTTTTCCCAGGGCTTATTTTAGCTTGCGCTCGTGTCATTGGTGCGACGCCGTCCAATCCAATGCGACGGGGTTCGCGTGCCTCCAGCCCGAAAAGGCGGCAGCTTTCCGTCAACCAAGTTTGGGTCCAGTGGCCTGGCCCTTGTCCTGGTCCGCGTGTGCTCAGCCCTGCTGCAGCTCGGGCCTGCAGCTTCGACGATCTGTGACCAAGCGAAGTTGACCTCCAGGTTTCCACGAGCAACGAGGGCGGCGAGCGTGTGCAGTCCTCGGAGGTTCTGATGCAACGGTGGAGTTGTCTATGACGAGGAAGAGAAACACGACTGGCACGTCGGGCACGAAAGCTGGTCCTTGACAACGACGAGGAGTTCGCGCACTAATTGCCGTTGCGGAGACGTCCCATCTCGCCGATGCGTTCATGATGAGCTCAATCCCCTCGATCGGTCCGCGAGTTACCCTACATCCGAGGGTTTTTTTTTCCTTTTGATGAATTTGTCTTGGATTGGAATGTCACTTTCGCTTCAATTGATCAGCGTTTGGTGTTTATTATCTCCAGAAACACCGTCGATCTTTGTTTGGAGATTTTCGCTTCGTATTGTCAGTCAGCTGTCACGCTGTGAAATACGACGTTGAAGTCCAAGGTTGCCATGTGTTTGTGGGTGTCTCATGTCCGCTCGCGGCAAAGCACATGAGGTCAACTCCCGTTCGGCACGTTCAAAAGTAGAATCCAGGCAATATCATCAGGCGTTAGCATATTATAGAGAATATCAGTAGCGAGAGCCATCTCATCCCTGGAGCTTTCCGAGATAACTGGTGATCGCTTAGAAGTCTAGGCTTCTGACAGCGCAACGGTTTCCCTTCGCGGTATAGTTTGACGGCTTCCCCACAGATTGGTAGATCTCAACTCAAACATCCCAATCGAGGTAGCGTTGCGCTCTTCACGCAACTATCGCAGCAACACGATGATAACGTGCTGTGAAAGTTGACTTGAATTTGTCAACCAAAAGATCCTTACAAATCGAAACAATGAGCCGGTAGTGAGATGATCCTGGCAAAGGGATATAAAAGGGGATCGTTTCGGTCGATGGACTGACTGAACCATCAACCTCCAGCCTTGAGATATCATGACTTCACACCGTCAGTACGAGATCACCGTCCTCGGCGCAACTGGATGGACAGCAACCGTCTGCGCCGAGCACATCGCCAGGACATTCCCGGTTACCACCAGATGGTGCATCGCCGGCCGCTCAGCCACTAAGCTTGAAGCTCTGCGTCAGAACCTCAAGGCGATCAACCCCGACCGGGTTGAACCGTCCATCTACATAGTCCCCCAGCTGGATGCAGCCGGGCTGGGCCCCGTCGTCCGTGACACCCGCGTGCTCATCAACGGCATCGGACCTTACCACCGCTTCGGCACGCCCGTTGTCGAGGCCTGTGCCCGGAACGGCACCCACTATGTCGACTTTAGCACCGAGACTGCCTGGATCGCCGAGATGGTCCGCGCATATCATGAGTTGGCACAGGAATCGGGGGCCGTGATCATCCCCGCCATCTCCGGATCGAGCTCTCCGTCTGACCTGGTGGTCTGGTTGATTGCCCGCTGCCTCAAGGACGAGGGACTGCCAGCAGCGTCTGAAGTTGTGTGCTCGGGCAAGCTCAACATGCTTGGTATGCAAGGTGGTTCTCTTCACACCGTCCTTGACGTGGCAGAGACCTACGGCATTAGGGAGTGGTTGAATGGTGACACCTGGGTCATGTCCTCTGCTCCAAGGCCGCCAAAAGCATCGCAGGGCAATCTCCTCGGCCACCGATACGATCCTCTTCTGGGACACCTTGGAACCTCGTTCGCTGCTGGGGCAATGAGTCCATCGTGCAACGGTCCGCCGGCTTAGATCCCCAGGCATACGGCAGAGAGTTCATCTTTCGGGAATACGTCCCTGCCGCGGGGTTTCTGTCCGCGGCACTCATCCACATGGCCACCAAGATTGGGATCCTGCTGCTCTCCATGCCACTGTTTAGGACCTTTGTTCGCAGTCAGTCCTTCGATCCTGGCTCTGGCCCGGATAGAGAGGAGAGCCGCAAGGTTGAAAATGCCGAATGGAGAGCTGCCGGTTATGTCGAGGGGAAGAAAGACTCAGCGGTGTTCGCGAGCTTTGGGTACAAGGGCGCCCTGGTTGACATGGCCGCGATCCTGGCAGTCGAAGCTGCGGCGGTAATCCAAGAGGCGCCGGAAACGGAGGATGGCTTGCCTGGGGGCGGGTTACTCACACCGTTGACGTTGGGCGCATCGTTTGTCGATAGGCTGCGGAACTTGGGCTTCACTTTAGATGTGCGGAGGGTGTGATCACGGCAGAGCGCCAGATTTTGCATACAGACGGTTAGAGTGTTGGCAGGTTCAGGTAGCTCGGAGTCCAAACCGAATACGCTTTCATGCGATGTAACTGGTATCTGTTGTTGAGATGTTTGGTGATATTTGGAGGCCAAGATGCTTGATTAGTCATCTTACAGAATCCAGGGACAGCCTAAAAAGTGGACCTCTGAGTTCTCCACAGCCACTATCGCCTCGTGACGTCGCTATCTCCAGCCTCTGCTATAAAGACTTTATCTGCCATGACAGACCCTCCTTCGCTCAGCCATTCATCACAACCCCCCTCGCCTGCTCAACCTCAAAAGGAACCAGAAGCCCCTGAATCGGAGAAAACCCGCACCGAGGATCACCACAGCGTCCAAGACCGCGAAACTGAATCGCAGGGCCGTCCGCAAACGCAACAGAACGAGTGCCACCAAGGCACCAGCAATCCACCGACCATGACAGACTCACCACCCCGGGAGCCTCGCGCTCGATCAAGATCACCACCCCCCCGCCGAGCAGAAGACAGCGGCCCCAGCCGCGCAGACCGCGACGACAGCTTCCGCGAGAACAGCGACCGGCGCGACCAGCGCGACCGCCCGCCCCGCAGAGACCGCAGCCGGTCGCGCGACCGTGACCGCCCCCGTGGCGACAGAAGAGACTCGCCGCCGCGCAGACCACGAGACCGTTCGCGATCGCCGGCGCGGAGGCCCAGAGGTTCCGGCGGCTTCAGGTGGAAGGGCGACCGCCGGGAGAACAGCGACAGGAACCGCGAGTTTCGCCGACGGTCGCCGCAGCGGCACCGCGAGCGCGATTTCGGCGGCAGGGACCGCGACTTCCGCAGAGACGATAGGGACCGCGGGTATCGTAGAGATGACAGAGACCGCGGCCGCGGTGATCAGGATCGAAACCGAGACCGAGACCAGGACCAGAGGAAGGAGAAGAAGGACAAGGACAAGGACAAGGGAAAGGCCCCCGCCGCCCAGGCAGGCCAGGAGATGATCATCGTCAACGTCAACGACCGTCTGGGCACAAAGGCTGCGGTGCCCTGCCTGGGCTCTGATACCGTCGGCCAGCTGAAGATGATGGTGGCTGCTCGCATCGGTCGAGACCCGGGGCAGATCATCCTGAAGCGGCAGAGCGAGAGACCTTTCAAGGACCACATTACGCTCGACGACTACGGCATTTCGAACGGCGTGCAGCTCGACCTGGAGATCGATACCCGGGATTGAACGAGACGAAATAACTATTGTATCAAAGACTGGAAGGGATGAATGCCCTCATGGTAGTCCCGGTAAAAGGTTGCACGTAAGTATCTATTTGGGGAGCCAGTGGCCATGCAAGGCACGGTGCTCAATAAACACTGAACTGGCATTGTTGCTATGAATACTGCGTTAAACTCCGTTTAAACAAATCTGTATTCATGATTGAATAGCTCGTCCCTCAAATCCTGTCGCCGCGTGAGCTGGCTTGATAATAAAAGGATAGTATACTAGATTTTATGAGATTTCAAATGTGAAAAACGCCGAAAGCCGTAAATCATGGTATCCTTTTTGCAGGCAAGTCACCCTCCCTAACAACGCCGTCAAACGATGGGAGAAAAACAAAAGCGAAAAAACCGGGGAAATCCAAGACAAACTGCGAGGCCCGTATTGCCCAAGCTATGCACCAGCGGCGTCAAAGTCAATGAAATCCATCCAGTCGGGCTTAGAGTCGGGCTTGGAGTTGGGCTTAGAGTCGGGCCCAGAGTCGGGCTTGGAAAAAAAGCCCGAATCCGTCTCGGCGGCGCCTTGTTTGCCGGCCGGTAGCGGAGCTTCAAGCTGTCGCTCTTGATCGCGAGGAGGTGGCTGTTCCGTGGGATAACTGAAGTCCGGCACATCATCCAGGTGAGACCCCATGAAATCCCACATCAACCAGTCAACGTTGCTGAAGTCTGAATCAAGTATCGTACCAATATTAGGCGACATGGGCACCGCATCACCCGGGTCTCCATTGGTGGGAGGGTTTTGTGAGGGTGCTGACTGTGGGAGTGAAGTTTCAAGTGGAGATATTCCATCTGGGAAATAGTCGATCGTTGGTGTTGTTCCAAGCTGATGCATGTTTGCACCGGAGTTGACAGCTTTCCAGCATGCCTGGAGTTCTCTATTTGCGAGGTCCAGGAAAGCGCGTGGTTGAGGGATTGGCTCGAGTGAGGTTGACATGACTGGGTGCTGTTGGGCATGTTCCAGCTTGGGTTGTCGTTGCGATTTCTGGGCCGTTTGTAGTGGTGAGACCTGATGATGGAACGATGTATCCTGTATGGCTGTTTGTGGCCGTTTCTCATTAAAGTGCTGCTGCTGCGGTTGTGGTGGAAGCTGTTGCTGAATACCTTGCGGCTGCTTCGTCGTGTGTAGAGAGCGTGCAGGTTGTTTCTGCGGTGGCCTCTTCCGTTGCTGCTGCTTTTGTGGGAAACGTTGTGTAAACGGCTGCTGGTGTGTAACACTTGGTTGTCCAGCTGGAGCCAATTGGTTGGTTGGCTGGCTGGGGGCTTGTGAGACTCCCCGTCGGATATCTTGATACATTGCCGTAGACATGTCCGGAAATAGGACTGGCGTGGCTCCTGGCTCAACTGCCGGACCAGACCCATAGATCGGAATCACTTGGTATGCAACGATGTTCTGTTGGTTTGGTTGCTCAGCGATTGACGGCTGCCATGGCTGAGGGGAAAGAGAGCCTGTGAAAGGTTGAGGAGGGCGCTGAAGCGTGCCTTGCGCGTGGAGCGGAGAGTGGGATGGAGGGGGATAGGCGGGTATCTGGGGACTTGCCCGCTTGGTTGGCGTTTTTTTAGGTTGTAAATTGGGTAACATAGGGTGAGCTCGAGGCATTGCTTGTGATGCGTGCTGCTGGGCTTGCTGCTTGGCGCCCTGGCGTCTCCGTTGGCCCTCCCTTGATGGCGACTTTGGAGATTTCTGGTCTGACTCGTTGTCTTCAGGAGGTTGACTTGGTGGGTGAGTCTTGGAACAGAACGTGGTGTACAGAATACACATCTTATTCGGCTTCGGCTGCTCAGTGTTATAGGGACACAGCTTCTCAGCCATGTGCTCCTTCATGCCCCTCATGTCGAAGCTGCACCAGCAACGGGTGCAAAGGGCAATCCCAGTATGCTCAGGGTCCGCTAAATCTGCCTCGGTCCATTGATCTGCGGACTGGCATTTAGCGCAACTTCCATTGGCCTTGACAGTTGGATTATGGTTCTGACAGCTCAATAGAAACTTTCGACTCTCGTTCTTTGGATCTGCGACTCGGATAAGGCCGTGATGATCGATAGCATGGGTGATTATGTGGGAAATTTCCTTCTTCCGGCGGTGGCATGCATCGCGAGATGAATAGAGCTTCGGTTTATGCAACCAGAAGAAACAGGTTCCGCAAGCGGCAGTGAAGTCTTCCTCTGTGAGCAATCGACTCTTGGGATTTTGAGCAACCCCGCCGCTTTGAGTGTCCAATGTCGGACCACCGAGGCCGGGGGCAGGAGAGGCTCTATTTGGCGTGTATCCTCGATGTCTTCCGGGCGTCTCACCGGGGGGATTGGCAGGGGAACGTCTTGTCGTTGGCTGAGGCAGGTTGACTGAAGATGGAGAAGCCCTTGGTGTTTGACTGCGCGAGGGATCCTTGAGCACCGTCTTGGGTCTCTTTTGCCGTCTACGTCTACCCGCTAATTCGTCATCTGTCAAACGACTGTTCCGCCGCTTGGGCTTCTGGCGATTCGCAGTTGGTGCCGAGTTCGTTTCAGGTGTGTTGGTTCGAGACCAATGAACCTGTTGTCGTTCCGGCCGAGCTGTCTGATCTTCTTTGACCCCGCGCGTTCGAGGACCCAGCGGAGCGGCTGAGGCGGCCTGGAACCCTCCCAAGAGAACGGATGTTTCTGGCGGCCTTCCCTTGTCGTGGTTACCCGTATCATGATATCTCGATTTGCGACCGAATGGAGTCGACGACGGCTCGGACGGGGGCACGGCGACCCTACGATCTAGGGACCGCTCTTCGAAGGAGGGGACGATGATGGATGCCGCGGCACTTCGCTTTGACACAACCGTAACTGCGGAAGCCCCAGTCGTCTGGACGGACGAAGGCCTGCCCCTGGTAGCGGCGCGGGAGATTCTGCTAAAGACATCGTCGATTCGACCCACGACCTCATTGGCGACGCGCTGGCGCATGTACAGCGGCTGATAGTTGACGATGGTGTCTGGAGACTCTGGAGAAGGCCGGGAGCTGGGGACGCCTTGGAGCCAAACCTCGACGTTGATGCATGCGTTTCGTCGCTCCTCGAGCTCTTGCTCGCTCAACTGCCAGGAACTGATAGCGGTCTCATTTAATCGCTGATAGTCGAGCTCGATGCTTGCGTCGCCCGCCATACTCATGGTGCTGTTGAACTCCATGGTGGGTGTCCGTTGCGGTTCGGCTCCGAGGCCCCTCCGATGACGTCGCGGCCGTTGTGTTAGGACCCTGAAGGTGGTAGCGAAGTGAATGTCACCCCGCCCCGAATGCGGGCGAGGATGAGGTGCTCGATGAAGGGGTTCGGGAAGCAAATGGAGGGCAAATAACTGATTGAATGCTGAAGAAGAGCGAAGATGACAGGAAAGAAGGAAACGAGGCTCGGAGAGTACGTGGATTGCCAGGTCGGGCACACCTGTTCAACGTCCTGGAAGTACCAAACGGGGCTCTGGTGTCAGCCATCTTGATTGGTGCAGGGGCTGAAATGGCGGGCATTTTCAAGCCTAATCCTTGCCCTCTTTTCAACCCCCCAGCCAGACGGTGTCTGGTCGATTTGGCGGCGACGCCATCATGCTGTGCGTTGACGAAGAGGTCCAAATGGGTGCTTTGAGGATGAAAGGGCCGGGCTTGAGGTGGATTTGGAGGTTGAAAAAGTTGGGTTTTAGATTGCACGAGGATTGGATGTTCAGGGCACCTCATTTTGTTGAAGCCGAAGATCTGGCAACGCGACTGGCCAAGAAAATGCTTATGTCAGCGTCGATCTGCCCGTCAACTTCCGCTACCGGAGGATTGCGGGGCTTGATTGGCGGATTGGCAGAGCTCAATGGAGAGCTAACAAGGCAGGTACCTTGCTCGCAGCGGATTGAGCTCGAACTAGAGCTTGAAGACTAACAAGAAGGACAACTTTGGAGGTAAGAAGCTTGGGTGAGATTAGTTTCTCCACTTTGTTTAGCGGTCGATCGGAAATCGATCTCGATTGTGATTCTTAGCTCGCCTCCACGTGGAGGATCGTGAACACTAACACAAAAATTGGGCCACCTGACCCGTCGCTTGCCAGGGTTAAATATCTAGCCCTGTTGCCGAGAATTGATGGCTTGCAGAATCTGACAACGTGCCGTATCAGGCATCAACTTTGAAATTTACTGAAAAGGTCTTTGGCGTGCTTTGAAGCTTTGTTCTCCTTCGTTGGTCTTCGCTCTACATGGCGCGCTTGTGGCTTGCTTCGTCCACAGTCACCAACAAGAACTGGACACAGCCATAGCCAGAGTTGTTAGTAGAGCTTTGGCATCATTTGCGTCCATGAAACTTCAACAGGGAGCGGGTTTTACTTGGAAGTACGACGAATAGGTAGGGATTGGAACATCGTGTAGGCATCAAGGTCGCGAGGCTGTTGTGTCGAGCCCAACGCCATGGTCGGCGGGATGCATCGACAATCTACTTGAAGGAATGAAAGGCTTGCTTTAGACCTGTTAACGAGGGACTATGGCCTAAGGATCTGTATCCTACATGTGACTTACTTCGCTGACGCCCTCATCAGGCCCCGAGATCCACCATCTCGACCACATCTTGCTCACCCCAAGGTACATATGCAATGAGTTACCCTGGTCCTGTCCAATTTCTACATGAACCAAAGTCCCTATTCTAAAGCTCTTGGCTAATCCACGTTTAAGCTATTCTACGTGAGAGGGAAAGTAGCCCGCGCTTCAATTCTAGGCGGAACCCAAAAACATGCTGCTAGAACGATGCTTGGAATGATTTACGAGGACAAGGAGTTGGAATCTGATCCAAGTAGTGACTGAAACCTCGAGGACAGAGGGGCTACCCCTGTGCTTCCTTCAAAAAGTGACGGGAGGAACAGGAACGTGAGCCATGTGCTCTTCCACATATTAGACAGCAGGAAAGACAGCGAGGATCCCACTATTATTGTAAATACTGGGACGAAGGATTGTGTTTACAATCTGGACCGCCGAAGGGATTAACACGGAAACCACCGGGATAATGATAACTGCTCCCTACCTGCGATCGACTGAGTCATCACTCTTCATCACCTGTTGATGTCCCGAAATCTGGTATTTGACCACGACTAAGCTAAAAAGGACGACTGGAAGATGGAAGAATCAGTTAATGGATATCGGTTGGAGGTCGAGGAATGAGTCTTCGGTATTCTCATCATACCCCTGGACAAGGCATGGCTGGGTTATCGACAGGACGGAAAGGATTCTTGTTGAATTAAGCCCAAAGCCAAGTCCTGATGCAAGGTTCTGTCAGGGTTGGAGGCTCTCGTTGGATGCCAAGCGTCGGGAATCGGAGGCTGGGCTCTCGTTGCGCACCGGTTCAAGATCGACATTATATTCTCCTATTTCTGCCAAGAGACCTCAAGTAAGCAATCGAAGAATCCGATTCCTGATGACGCGACGGGCGTCTTGGAATTATAGAGGTGGACGATATGTCATGCCAGATTTGGCGGCGGAATCCGCGGCGAGTTTGGCCGTTCTGGACAGGATAAGCAAGCCCAGCGGGAAATGTCCAAGCTTGACCAGGAAGTGGCGAGTATTTTGACGGGGGTTTACCGTCCTTGGAAAAATGATGTTATCCAATCATGCACCTATGATTCGAGTCTTTGGTAAATGAGGGTTTACCCCTCAAGCACCGTTCGGTTTCGCTCCGTTGTGGCATCGATGGAGAAACGAAATGTCGTATTGCTTGGGCCAAGCCTTGGGCCTCACGATTCCTTGACGAGTTGCTCCCCAGGCCGCGGGAATTCCGAGAGGACCAGAGGAGGACCGTGTAGGTCTCTGCGAGAATGGCTCCTTTTCTACACGGCGCCATCTCAGCTGACACGGCAGGAATAGCGTGCCTGGCGGAGTGAACACGGGGATCGCGCCGAGGCGACGACGCTGTATCGTCGCATTGGCCCTGATCGGAAAAGGGGACCGAAAGTAGGGGTAGTGAGAAGCGACGGAGCACCGATTTCCGTCAAATGCATGTCTTGGGTTGGGCACATGGTACATATGAACTGGGCTGGTTAGACTAAAAACTGGCATCTGAGAGGCATTTTGACTGAGGACGGGAAAAGCCACGTGCTGACTGGCATAGGTAATTACTTGTCAACGCTGATAATAAGGATTTATAGACTTCGCAGAGCACTCAAAGAGCCTCTGCGAACTTGCGTGCCTGCCAATTGCTCCAACTGCCTCAATTGACGCTCAACGTATTGCCATCCGTCTCGCTGTGAGGCTTGTATTGAGAGACTTAGAAAGATATGCAAGCACTGACTTCCATCTTTTAAGCCAAGACACGAAGATGCTTGATGTAGATATCTGCGGTCTTGAATGAACTCCTTCGTTGATGGAAAGGTTGAGGCGTGAACAGTCGAACGGGGCGAAAGCCCAAAGAGTAGGCAGGTTGGCATGCCTGGAGGGTGACTTGAATCACCTCATATTGATAGGAGCGCATGGACAGATTCAGTTGCCGTCCAACCTTGGCAGACTCAGGTAGACGGTCTCCAAGCATGCCTCCGCCACTATGAACGCCCTGCAGAGCCGCTTGGCTCTCAGGAGTTGTACTAATCCCGCATACATCATCGCATGGCAAGCCTATGCAAACGTGATGTGAGGCCCGTCAACACTCTTGAGGTGGCTCGGAGAGAATCGCGACGTGAACGAGCCAGGGTTCGGAGTGGGAATTCCGTGGGTCAAATGTTGGATGTACGGGACCGGGATCCTCCCGAGACTGCGACCATGACTCGCCCTCCAACTCGACATTCGTTGCACTCGTTTTGCTTTAAAGACGGGCGCTATGCAGGGCCAAAGCTTCGTTGCCAAAAAGACCGGTTTTGACGTCGAGATCTTCCCTTCTCGAAGTCTGGGCGACTTGGCTTCAAACACACGGCGATCGTCGCTCCCACGGGCACAACTGTATCGAGATTATCTATCGGACAGATTGCATCGTCGTACCACATTACCGACGCTGGAGGCATGGGCCAGCAGCAGAAGCGGCCCTGGCCTTGCAAAACATGGTCAAGGTCCTTTGCCCTGAATGACTAGCTTCTCCTCAGGCAGGGTAGACGATGTCGTCGCAAGGTTACTCCGCATGAGGAGAAGGGTCCACGGTGGACGTTGGGAATGAGCCGACTCTGAGCCGCATCAAAGTTGACGATGCGTATCAAGCTGATTGTCGCAAAAGTGACGGTCATGTTGCTCTTCGATCATGAAGTGAATTGAAGCAGTCCAGAACTTGGCCACAACGGTTCTAGAACCAAGTCACGAGTCGTTCAACTGAGGGTTTTGCATCCAGGACCGACTCGCCGTAGTTCGCCCCCTTCCCCCTTCATCAAAAGCCCAGGGCGGGCGCACAGGGCCCAAGGACGGTCCGTTCCCCTCCTAGCGTCGCCGATGAGGCGTCTTCCGTATAGGGAAATAGGCGGCGCGACCTTCGATATGAGGACAAAGGCATCCTGGAAGTCAGCAAATCACCGATGTTGCACGTTTTCTGGGTGAGATGGGGCGGCTTTTCGCTGATGCTTGACTCGGATTTGGCATTTAGCGGCGAGCTAGGGTGTGCGCTAGAGGGAGCCGTGATCCGTCGAGGGCGATTTATCGTCTTGTTGGTCTTCCAAGCTATCGTCTCCTCGAGCGATTGATGTTGTTTCTTGGAGGATCCTGCTGACAAACCCGTGGGCCGTGAATTGAAGACCGCGTTTGTGGTCAGTGGAAAACGGGCTGCCCGTTGAGAAAGGGCGGCTCACGTACCTGCCTCCACCCGCTGTCGGCCACCTTCTGTTCTCCACCCAACTTTAAGGCACTTACCCAGGTAGGTAGTACTTCAAAGACTCACACATGCTCACCGCTCCCGTCTCTCCGTTACATCTTTTCCTCCATCAGCAGCCTCGAATACGCCCGCAGCGAGGAGTCCCGCTTAGCACCTCCTTGAGCCGAATCAGCTGACCTGCTGGAGCCCAAAGGAAAGCGCTACCCCAACCAGGAATTTAGTGTGTGCGGGGAATAGAGTCAAGACTCCGCACTCACGCTTCGGCGTCATTGTTGCCCACTTGTTCATGCCAGAAGCCAACCAACAGACTTCACCAAGATCCTTGCCCAGGGTTTGGATATTCCCTCATCATTGCCTGAAACAATGTTTATTGGGCCATGCTAAGAAAGCCTGGGATTTTCAGGGATGGCAGCATTCGGTCAGTCGGAGAGAGTCCCGAACCCTCAATCGCAAAGGTTTCCGAGTTCCACTATCACACAACCTTCTCAACATGTCGATGTTTGAAACTCGGGATGACCAATGACGCAGGACGAAATTATATTACTGGGTCCCTCCGGCTTCTTGAAGATTACATCCAGAGGCTGACGACACCCAATTCCTCCCAAAAGCCTCACCGGTCTCCACACGATGATGCATCAAGCCTTGAAGGATAGCCGCGTTGTTGCCGCGTGCCGCGATCCGGCAAACCGGTTGGCTTTCGATCCCGGACGGCGTAGAAGTTGTGGATGGACGCCTCCCGGAATTTACGGGCCCGACACAGCCCCGGGTCGATCTGGTCCACCCCCAATTCATCCCTAAGCAGTACCGAAACGGAACCTGGGCGACCTTGGCTTCCCCCAAACAGGACTCACGTCATCTGGGGATGTGTTGAGCCTGGGGATCCGGGGACTTTTGTGGATCGTCTCGTAACGTCAGCTCTTGAGCTCCTGATCGTACTCTCGGGGGTCAGTCCATAATACATCAGAAGCCCACGAAGAAGTCTTCTTTCGTGCAGGAGCCCAGGCACCAATATTACTTACAAGTTGATAGGATAACGGTTGTGGGGTGGCTTAATGGCAGGCAAGCCAAGTCGGGGGATTGAGTTGGATCCCTCCGGTTGTCAAGTCCCTGATGTGGCTATGATATCCAATGCGAAGAGAAGATTAGTGTCTTCATTGGACGTGGACACTCGGAGCTTTGATTAGAGCCCGCGGTGGTCTTTTGTGACTCAGCCCTCAAGTAGTAGCTTGGCAACATCCTGAAAATATGCAAGCGCTGGCCCATGACGTTGAGCCTTCTAAGTACATGTTTGAATTTATTGGACGAAAGATGGTATCCCCCAGAGAGTAGGCAGGGTTATCAAGACAGACAGGCCACTTTACTCTGACTCGCCATCAGTGTTGTGTCTGTCATACATGACTTGAATCTGTCGGAGTGTGTGTTGAATCTCACAAGCCTAAGCTGGAGGTTATCAAGAGTCGAGACCCAGGATGTTGCCGAAGACTGAACTCTACAACGATGCATGTCGATCATTACTGGATTTAACAACATTCTGGAACGATGTTGGGCTTCCAACGCCACCATGTGTGACACACACGACGGAGTGGCCGCGGCACTTGGGTGTGTGGCTGCTCACTAGGAAATGGGGGATCGGCAGGGGAGGTCGGGCGAGGATTGGAGTAGTTTGGGAGGGTTTTGAACACCGAGTAACATTTGCATCGACTCGCCTTCACGCCAGAGGATGCCGAGGGCGATGAAATGGAGTGAAGCCCAAGAGACACAGCCCAGTCATCAGGGCCCTCAAGTATGAGGCCCATAACAAAGCGACCCTGGTTATTGAAGATTCTCAAGGCCGATCATCGACTCTGGGAAGTTTAGCGTGGCTGCACCAAGGGAATTGGGGTAAGCCTGCAGTTTGGTGCTTGGGAGGCATAAAGACACGGGCAAGGCGTGCTTGGGCCATGCCCCCTAAGGGCAACCATCAGCGAAGCTACTGAGAAAGGGTGTGGGTGAGGCCGAGCGAAGCCGTGTGGCGTATCATTTTGGATGGAATCGTTCATGTTGGGTCTTGTCGTTGGGCAGTCGCAGAAAGTCACCCCATGCGAGCGAAATGCCTGCTTACAGCCGGAGTCGACCTGGGTAGGGGAATTCGTGAATACGGGGCAGAATTATTATCCAGGGACATGACCGGCTGCAGAACGAACGGTCAGGATGGAGGCACCGACACGGCGGATGAGGCGGGCGACGCGACAGCACACAAACACATGGAGACGGGACGGAAAAGAAACCTGAAGGATTACCCCAAAAACTACGTACACTATACTGATGCCCAGGGAAGGGATTTCCGAGCGAGCCAGAACAAGGAGATGCCGGTTTACTGGCATCATGATTCCTAAGGATACAAGTCCCCGGACCCCAGACCCCAGACCCCGTCCTTAAAGGCCCCGGGATCCGCACTCATCCATGGCACCTCAATTTTCAGGTGACGAAATCCTTGGAAGCCCACACAGAAGCACAAGAAGAAGCGAATCGGCACGGTGTGATTACGTACCGGGGGCCGAGAACCAGGGTGGCGGCCTAAACCCGACTCGTCCTCACCCGCAAATTCCCCGCATGAGGATCCCTCCACCCCAGGCCAGCAACACCACCCGTCATGTTTACCAGCGTCCACTCCCCGCGCCTTTCTCTCCAGATTTTCTCCCTACTGCACTCCGTAGTCATCATGTTCCTTTGATTGGTACCGCGGACAATTCTCCACATGTTTTGACCACGGCCATGCGACGCCGCCCATCCTTGATGAAGCGCCCCGTGCTTGGAGAAGGTGACGGAAAGGACTCAGCCAAAGGGAGAGAAGCAGGGTCATTTGTGCCATTTATGCGTAGAATTCAGGAATTTAAAGAGTAAATTGAAGACCAGGCGAAACAAGATGCCTTTCAATGCATGGCTTTAAATGTATTTTCTCCTGTCTTTGCTGAGTTGAAGCACCAGGGTGAACCCGAACGACAACCTCCGTGCCATTCTTTTTGTCCACAAAGTGAGAGGTTTCTTCGCCCCACTGCTAGTCCTGCCCAACTCGGATCGGCCGCGCCATATTAACGACAATCAATTGGCTGCGGTAGACACTTTTTTTGCTCTCTCGTGTTATTCGTGTGGCGCCACGAAAGAGGCTAATCGTCATCCTCGTTGCAAGGGGGAGGGTGCTCCAAGCCCCCCCCCCACAACGATGAATGGGTGACAAGACATGGCGCCCTAAACTAAAACTTGGGGCCAAGGAACTTGGATCAACGCGTTTGAGGGGAATTGGAGACGGTGCTTTTTGGTATAAAAGACTCCTTCGTCCCCTCCGAGTCAGTTAATTACCTCCTTCTCCAGCAGCATCCAGCCTCATCAACGGCTTCTAGACTCTTCACGGGACACTTGACTGTGATTTCCTTTGATCTTTGAACCTCAATTGTTGCGTCCTCTTTCTGAAGTTCCAACAGTCAGCCATGTCCATCAAGGACGAAAAGGTCTTCCACGACGAGGAGGACGGGAGCGTCGAGAACATCGACATCATCCCTACCTCTGACCTCCCCACCCACCTTGCAGAAGATGTCTCCTACGGCCCCAATGGCGTTGCTGGAATTGTCTCCTCGCCTCTGGTCTTTGGCGCTGCCCTGCTCGCCTCCTTCGGCGGTTTCTCCTTTGGATACGACCAGGGCGTCATCTCCATCATCAACGTCATGGATCAGTTCCATGATGTTTTCCCCAGAACCACCACTGCTTTTGGAAAGAGTAAGTCTTTAATTGATAAGCAGAAACCCGCGGAGGCTAATATTGAAAGGTTTCATGACTGCTATGCTCGAGTTCGGTGCTTTCTTGGGCTGTTTCTTCATGCCCTGGCTGGCCGACAAGATATCTCGAAAGAAGGCCCTGGCTGTCGTGGTTGTCATCTTCAACGTTGGCGCCATCCTGCAAACTGCGGCCGTCAACTACGAAATGCTCGTGCTTGGACGTACCATCGGCGGTATTGGTGTCGGCACTCTTGCTCTGGTAAGTTTGTTATCACAAGCGTCGTGGTGAGGGTTCGTTCTAATATTTGCAGGGCGCGCCTCTCTACATCTCTGAAATCTCACCACCCAACCTCCGAGGCACTCTTCTCGTCCTTGAATCGGTCTCTATTTGCCTAGGCGTCGTCGTATCATTCTACATCACCTACGGAACTCGTCACATGGACGGCGAGATCGCCTTTCGCTTGCCCCTCGGTCTTCAGATGGTATCTGCCACCATTGTCGGCGTCGGCATCTTCTTCTTCCCTTACTCTCCTCGCTGGCTCGCCCTCGTCGGCCGCAACGAAGACGCCCTTGCCAACCTCTCCCGCATGCGACAGCTTCCTGCCGACGACCACCGCGTCCAGACCGAATATCGGGGCATTATCGCCGAGACTCAGTTCCAGAAGACTGTTCTCGAGCGTCGCCACCCAGGGCAGCACGGCTTCAAGCTGGAAATTCTGACGTGGCTCGATCTCTTCAGTCCCAACACCTGGCGACGAACTGCCGTTGGCTGTGGCGTGCTGTTTTTCCAGCAATTCTCGGGAATTAATGCTTTCAGTACGTTCCCCCGTGCTTCTGAAGTTCTGATCAGGGTGGTGCTAACAACCAAATAGTCTACTACGCCCCGACGCTCTTCCAGTCTCTTGGTCAGAGCGAGCAAATGGCTCTCGACATGTCCGGAGTTTTCAACATCCTTCAGCTCGTCGCCGTCTGCATCTGCTTCTTCATCATTGACCGCGTTGGTCGTCGACCCCTCGCCATCTTCGGCGGTGTTAGCGGTGCCGTCTCATGGGGAATCATGGCCATTCTTGTCGGTCTCTTCTCCCACGACTGGGCTTCCCACACTGCTGCGGGGTGGGGCTGCGTCGCCATGGCTTTCCTGTTCATCATGACCTACGGAGTCTCGTACTCGCCCCTCGGCTGGGCTCTCCCGTCCGAAGTCTTCCCCAGCGCAACCCGTTCGAAGGGTGTAGCTCTTTCAACCGCAACTTGTTGGGGCAGTAATTTTATTATCGGAGTTGTAGTTCCACCGATGCTCCGGGATATCGGCTTTGGAACCTATGTCTTTTTCGCTTGTTGGTGTGCGCTGGCTGCTGTGTGGGCGTATTTCCTTGTCCCCGAAACTAAGGGCAAAACACTCGAGCAAATGGACGAGGTTTTTGGAGACAACAGCGGCCAAGAAGAGAAGGAGATCATGAGGGCAACTGCCGCACAGGCTATGAGTGTCGGTGTTGCTACTCGTCAGGTGTAGAGTTGCCTTTTCTTGTACATACATTCCACTCAACATCACGAAGGCCCCATTGGGAATTGCCCAACCATCCATCATAGAAGAGCCGATATTTACATATTGGAGTTCAACTAGCAAGCAATACATTTTTTTCATCATCATTCCTTTACTAGTTATTGTAGGCAATGTAGTGTGAAACATCTGGCTCCAAGTCTTTGAAACTCGGGCGTTCTCTAACCCCTATCGAGATCCAAGGTCTGAGTGTTCTAACCGACCTTCAGATCCATCTTCAAAGCCTGAAACTGATCAACTTTGTGGGTAGCTTCTTAGGCGTTCTGAGGTCAGGAACCACTCGCCAAGCTACCTCCGTCCCGTCATCTGCTGATAGGCCTCGAACCCTGCTGGTGCTCCTGCGGCGACCAAAGGCATTGGGTAGACAAATAGATGGGGGTTTCGGGGCTGAAGAGGCGAAGGTTGGTGTAATTCAGTTTCGTCCGAAAATCCATCCTCTGGTCAAACATTAGATTGTGTAAGAGGCTGAGACAAAAACGATAAGTGCGAAGGCGTAGATATACTAACCTAGAGTCTCAACTGAGGTTCGATTTCTTCTTCGCTTCTCCCACAGATTTCGGAAACTAATCGCTGCCGTGGGAAAATTAACGACCAGTCCTATGATAGCGATGATAGCCTCTAGGGAGATACCCATGTCTTGGATGAGGAGACGGAGGGTGTTTGGCTTGGAAGCACGTAATTGGCAAAGAAATATGCTAGTGGTTGAAGCGGTTGGGGGCGGTGACCTTGCAGTGGCTGGGAAGAGGCTGAGGTGTGGGCTTTTCCGTCACTGGTTCGCAAATCTGATGGGCTGATGTCAGTTCGGGAAAAGTGAGAGCGGAAGGGAGGGGCCTGCAGGTCGCATATGGTTCGCCTGACGCCTCGCATGAGGCTTTGCGCGCAACTCACTCACCTGGGACGGTCCGCAGCCGCACACCCAGCAGAGAGTAGGAGAGAGCCTTAGGGACGACTGTTTAGGGCCTATTGCGCGTCGTTCACACTGCACCAAAAAGGAAGAAAAAAGAAAATTATATCAGACAAATGCCCGTCAATGTCTGGAAACCGAGAAACACCAAGAAGCGGGCTAAAAACTCCCGACAAAAGTCTTTGGGTTCGCGGCTTCAGATGGTGACCAGGAGCTTCCCATCTTCCGCAAGTTCGATAGGGGACAAAAAAAGAGGGAATCTTTATCTACAGTGTGAGAAGAAGTTGCGGAGGCGTGGGAAGTAATGGATGGTCGGGCAGGCTGAGGATGGGAGGCAGAGGCACAGGAAATAATGGCACTGGTTGAATGATACTCGGATACCCTTTTTGTAGTCGACGAGGAACCACTGGCTGCACAGGCACACGTCGGCCCTGGGGGGGGTGGAGGCGGTGGCGCTCAGCCGTAGCTCCTTGATCAGCACTAGGCCAGCTTTGGGTGGTACAAGTGCTCTTGTCGTGGTTGGTTCCCGAGCCAAACGCACACCCCCAGCTTTGACCTCCGCAGATTGAAAGACCGCATCTTTAGACGCCATTGGCGGTATAGAGCACGATGAGGCTTGTCAGCCGCGAGAAAGGTAGACAGGCTGCCTTGCCAGGCTGGTCTAGTCTGCCGTCTTCCGTTAGCTATGGCCTATCTGCTTCCGCGACGAAGCGGGCGCCAGCGCTTGGTGCGTGACCTGTTCTGGCGACCGTAGGATAATAATTATTAATAACGTAGTGCCTATTTAACCTGGATACGTAGCATAGAGGGAGATTCTCGTCTGACCTAGCTAGCTATTAGCTAAAATACTCTGCACGGAGGGCAATTAAAAGGAATCTGCGGAAATAGATAGACTGCAGTGCCCCTTCCTTTCGGATGAGATATTTTTGGGTACCTTCTCGTGTCAGGGACTTAAGGAAAGCCCCCGAAAGAAATGAGGCTCTGCTCCATGGGCCGTTCTGCCCTGGCACACCCGACAGCGGGCCTTACCACGCCAAGCTCGGCCGGCTCCCTGGACGCGGGGAAAACGGGATTCGTCAGGCGCTCTCGCTCACCCTCTCCGGTGGCGCCTTAGTTGTGGAGTTGGCAAAAAGTGCAAATGGCCTAAGTAATAAGAATAAAAGAATAAAATCTAGATCATGTTCTACATAAAGGGGGAAAAAACGGTGTTCTTTTTCATCGTGGAAGCACCCTGTGCTTGAGGGAGCAGAAAGCACTTAGACTAGGTACTTGATTATCTCGTAGGCTACATTTTGGTCAGCCTCTGCCTGAATTATTGAACCGGGAGTCATTTTCACTTTGGAATTCGCCATGATAGTCACAGTTTCATGCTCGTGATCGTAACACGATGGAAATTCGACATGTCGATCGTGTCAACAGACATTCGGTGCCGCAGGACTTCCTTTATGAGCTCGCTCCTGAGAATACCCGGGGGAGTATTCGGGAGGAAAACCTTATCGTGTGTTTCTAGGGTATAAAGGCGATAACAGATGCCGTCCTGCGTTCTACCGGCCTGGCCGGCTCGCTGGCGGGCAGAGGCTTGCGAGATCGGGGCGGTAAAGAGGGTCGTCATACCACACGGGGGTTATATCCCTCCTGCTTCTCTAAACCTGTATCAATACGGCACTGTTAGCCTTGATCCTAGGCCTCAAAGGTTTTAACAAATGAAAGCCAAGAGAAGAAAAGACGCACCAATGACGCAGACGACCCCTGGCATCGTCAAGCTGCTCTCGGCAACATTGGTGGACACGACGTATTTCTGCGTGCCCGACCTCCTGGTCAAAGCCTCGTCCTTTGCGTCCCTCGGGAGTCCAGAGTATAAGGGAAGCACCGTCAGGCACGGCAACCTCCTCCGGATCTCAGACCATATTCAGCACCTTGTCTGCAGTTTATCACATTGCCCAACTCGCGAATGCCTTCCCGCAATTTTTGTATTTGAACTGTTCCATTTTTGTTCGCTTACTTGTTAATCGCGCAGCCTTTAATTTACATGTGTAATTGGAACGCAAACAGTCTCTCATTGAATTCACCTTTCGTGGCGAAACCGCTGAAGACTGGGTCGAGTTTCGCGACACGAAGTACTCTGTCCTATAAGGTGACCCCGGTATGCAGCGAGTTCAGTATTTCTTTTTTAAAATATAGCTGAGGGGTTAATGAATTAGGCCTGTTTTGGTCCCGATATATAGAAACCTACCTAGGGATTTAGTTAATATTTATTTTTAGTTAATAAACTTTAGCTACGCTTTATAAGAAAGTTAGTAAAGCTTTAAAGAGACTTATACTAAGGCTAGACTAGCCTTTATGTTTAGTTTTTTTTTATTAATATTGCCTATATTAATCTTCTTGTTTAAGTAATATATATTGTTCCCTTAGATCTCATCCTTAGCTTAATACTGCCTCCAAACCGAACGGCTCGACAGCGCCAACTAAAAAAAAACAGGCATGATAACGGCGAATAATCGCTCGACACCAACCAGCATTTCTGTTTACTTTCTACCGAAGACTCCAACCTGAATTTATGCCCCTCTTTCGACACCTCTCCAAGTTGCTGTTTTACTCTACCTACTGCTCAACACTCAACATCGCCCCATCAACCCTGCCACTATCACCACGATTCTCAACAACGCAGTCAACACAACAGTCGGTAAGGCTCTTTCTTAATCATCCAAGTGCGCTCATCCAGTCTGACAAAAGAACAGAAATGTGGTCTCGCCAACCCCCCCCAAAACGCCGACCAAATCTTCTACGCTACGGTGAGTGTTCCCTCTACACGGCACTGAATCACTGATGCATATGTCTAACGGTTTTGAAGGTCCCCCCTCGAGTTCCAACCGTTCAGCCCGCTCAGGCAAACGCTATCCCTCCTTCTCCCGCCGCACCACCTCACATGCCCCTTCAAAGAGACCGGTACCCTCCAAAATGGTTTCTGGCAGAGGAGTGAGACGCGGCCGATGTAAGAGCCTCCGCCCTCGCCCACCTCAAGGACTATGCCGAGGAGATGAGAGAGAAGGGCACCCGGCCGGCTCCTTGGCGTGGAAGACGACCAGGTCAAAGCACCCATGTCCGAGTCCCAGACGTTCCTCCCCCCCTGCGACGAACCTGGTGGCCTTCAATCTTCGACTTCGAGGGGCCACCAGATTAACCACGCTCGACCGGCTGGAGTGGGAGCGGGCTGGGGCGACTGGGACCTCTACCGCGGGTGGCAGCTTCACGGCCGGACGGTGAAGAGAGAGTGGGTGGAGTACAAGGATTGGAAGAAGACGGATGGGCACGAATTTTCTTTTGTCAGCTACGACGACGGCGGCGGCCAGCTGGCTTCCCAGGAAAAGGTCCTTGCATTGCCGGAACGCCACGACGCAACGATGTCACTAGTACTCACTACTCCAGTCACTTCGCGAAAAGTTCTACGATGGTTCTACCCACCGAGGTGGTCACCGCGGTGGAGGCCGACACGGTGGTTGTGCAAGAAGAGGGTCACCAGCAAATGGTAGATGTGATCTTGATGGAGAAGAAGACGAGTCAACAGGCTGGTCTCATGCCTCAGGGCATCTGTATCTGGACGATACAAGCCGCTCACCCTCAATCCGACCATACGCCTAACGGCATCCCTTCTGGATGGCACGCAACAATTTCGCAAACTCAGGCACAAGGCTTGCATGCCTAACGGCATCCTATGCGCAGCACACGATTTCCGCCACTTCCTTTTGATACGAGTTCATGCCGAACGGCATCCTCTCATCCCAGCATCCTCCTGATGCCCCGCCATGATTGCCCCGCGATGGCACGTGCGCAAATCGTCGATAAGATAAGATAAGATAGCAGGGTGCAAGAAACAACAGGGCCATGTCAACACATCGTACCATGTATTTAAGAAAAGCAATATGAATGAAGGGTTCCGCCTTGGAGGAAAAAAGACGCAAATTGATCCGGACCCAGAGATTCAGCCGTTGGTGCCCCAGATCTTGTGTGCGGAGCAACATTATCCCGGCCCGGGTCTGCCATCCCACCTGATTCGACCCCGCCATATCTTTTTTTTTCTCCCCGCTAAAGTTGAAGGACGTCGGCGTTCAAACGTCAAAGCGTATCCTGCTTTGCAAAACTGCAACTCCAATTCACCATGTACCATGTGCTGGTCGGCGAGTCGTGCTACACGGCCTCTGAAGTTCAGAAGCTCGTGCAGCGCATCAACGATCAGAGCCCCGTCAAGGTCGCCAAACTCACGGGCTCGTGGCAATACTACGTTGATCTCGAGGCCGAGGATGCCGCCGTCCTGAGCAGCATCAAGAAGATTCTCGAGGCCATTGAGCAGCCCGCCAACGCCCCCGCGACCGAGAGCAGCGAGAACGCAGTCGAAATTTACGTTACCCCCCGAAACGTTTCGCCATGGAGCTCCAAGGCCACCAGCATTGCCCTCGTCTGCGGCCTCAAGACGGTCAACCGTATCGAGCGAGGCCGAGCCATTCACATCGAATTCGAGGGCGGATACAAGGGAGAGCAGGATCTGGTGTTCCGGGACGTCATTCATGATCGCATGACCGAGTTTTTCAGCCTTTCCCCCCCGGCTCTGGATATCATGTTTGCCCATGGCATCCGGCACCCGCTCGTTGTGGTCGACATATTCTCCGATGAACGAGGTCCATTGGCTGCTCTCCAGGACCACAACAAGAAGGCTGGGCTTGGCCTTGACCTGCCCAACATGGAATACTTGGTCAAGCAGTACACCGCTCTCGGCCGATCTCCCGTATGACTCACTGGCTCGCCTGTGAAAATCAAATGCTGATTCGTGCAGAACGATGTCGAGCTTTTCATGTTTGCTCAGGTTAACTCGGAGCACTGCAGACACCATGTCTTCAATGCCTCCTGGACCATTGATGGTGTCAGCCAGGAGAACAGCCTGTTTGGAATGATCAAGAACACCCACAAATCAAACCCCGAATACGTCATCAGCGCCTACTCTGACAACGCTGCTGTGTAAGTTTCCTCAGCTATCGCAGGACAGAACAGTCTTGGAAACCTATATTGGCAAGGGTGTATGGCTAATGCAGTGTAGTCTGAGCGGTGATGAGGGCAACTACTGGGCTCCTGACTACTCCACCGGAAGCTGGAAGCTTACCCGTGAGGTTGTTCAGCCTCTGATCAAGGTCGAGACTCACAACCACCCCACTGCTATCTCTCCCTTCCCAGGTGCTGCAACCGGCAGCGGTGGTGAGATCCGTGACGAGGGTGCTGTTGGACGAGGATCGTCTCCCAAGGCTGGCCTCTGCGGTTTCTGGGTGTCCGATCTGTTGATCCCGGGCAGCAAGAAGCCTTGGGAGGTTGACATCGGCAGACCCTCTCACTATGCCTCCAGTCTTGACATTATGCTGGAGGCTCCTATCGGTTCCGCTCGGTTCAACAACGAATTCGGCCGGCCGGCCCTTACCGGTACTTTCAGAACTCTGCTCACCAACGAGGCCGAGTCCGAGGCCCCTGAGTACAGGGGCTACCACAAGCCCATCATGATTGCCGGTGGTATCGGAAGCGTTCGACCCCAACACGCTCTCAAGGAGGAGAGCCACGTCGAAGAGGGCGCGCATGCCATCGTGCTTGGAGGTCCTGCTATGTTGATTGGTCTTGGTGGTGGCGCTGCTTCGTCCAACACCGGAAATGAGGCTACTGCGGACCTTGATTTCGACAGTGTGCAGCGTGGAAACCCCGAGATGGAACGACGTGCGCAGATGGTCATCAACACCTGTGTTGCTCTTGGCCCAGAGAGCCCTATTGCGTTTATCCACGACGTTGGAGCTGGTGGTCTCTCCAACGCTCTTCCTGAGCTTGTCAAGGACGCCGGTTTCGGAGGCAAGTTCGAGCTTCGACAGGTTGAGAGTGCCGACAACTCAATGTCCCCTCTCCAGATCTGGTGCAATGAGGCGCAGGAGCGATATGTTCTTCTCGTCAACAGGGAGGGTCTCAACCGCTTCACTAGCATCTGCCGACGAGAGCGATGTGGCTTCTCCGTGGTGGGATCCGTCGCCACTAAGGATGGGAACGGCGTCTCCAAGCTTGTCCTGACAGACCGCGAACCTACCGTCGAGCCTGCTATTGATCCAATCAACCTCCCAATGGATGTCCTCTTCCCTCCTGGACGAAGAATTTCCAAGGATGTCCAACGGGTCCAGAAGAACCTCCAACCGTTCGATGCTGTCAAGAGCTTGACCGAGCAGGTTGGCAGCTCCGACCTCGGCGAGATGGTCACCAAGGCCACTGAGCTGGTCTTTAACCTTCCTTCTGTTGGGTCCAAGAGCTTCCTCATCACGATTGGTGATCGAACTGTTGGTGGCCTGTCGGTCCGAGACCAGCTTGTTGGTCCTTGGCAGACTCCTGTGGCAGATGTTGCTGTCACGCTCACTAGCTTCAGCCTTGACGACAAGAAGCGACGCGGTGAGGCTATGGCTATGTAAGTTCATTCTTGCTATTGATTTTCCCGAGGCTATTACCTCGAGGATTGTCTCGGGGCACCTTGCTAACACATCTCAGGGGCGAGAAGCCGACCCTTGCTCTCATCTCCGCCGCCGCCTCGGCCCGCATGGCCGTCGTTGAGAGTTTGATGAACCTCGGTGCTGCGGATATCAAGCCTGGCCCTGTTAACGGCGATCTTAAGCGCGTCAAGCTCTCTGCCAACTGGATGGCTGCCGTCGGCCACCCTGGTGAGGGTGCTGCTCTCTATGAGGCTGTCCAGGCTATTGGTATGGAGCTTTGCCCTCAGCTTGGTGTCTCCATCCCCGTCGGTAAGGACTCGTTGTCCATGAAGGCCTCGTGGAAGGACAAGGAGACATCTGAGTCCAAGACTGTCACTGCCCCCGTGTCCCTCGTCATTTCTGCCTTCAGTCTTGTTGAGGATGTCCGCAGCACTTGGACTCCCCAGCTCCGACGCGTCGAGGAGGTTGGCGAGACTGTGCTTGTATTTGTCGACCTTGCTCAGGGCTTCCGTGCTATGGGTGGCTCTGCTCTTGCTCAGACTCTTGGTCAGATCGGAAACGAAGCTCCCGATGTCCGCGATGTTCAGATCATCCGAGACTTCTTTGACGCCCTGTGGCAGCTGCATCAGGTAAGTGCCAGTGACACATCTTCCCGGCTTCTACCATCACCAAGCAATGCTAACTTCGTCCAGGAGGATATTGTTCTCGCCTACCACGACCGATCAGATGGTGGTCTACTCACCACTGTCGCTGAGATGATGTTTGCTGGCCGATGTGGTGCCGACATCTCCCTCGACGGCCTTGCCGAGTCTGATGACAAGGTGCTTGACACCCTCTTCAACGAGGAGCTGGGTGCCGTCTTCCAGATCCGCCGAGGCGAGGAGACCAAGTTCAAGAGGTGCTTTGCCACCTGCGGCCCCCCTCACGGCTTGATCAAGACCATTGGTTACGTGCGACCTACCTCCAAGCAGTCGCTCCTGGTCAAGTACAAGTCCAAGACGATCGTCGATCTGGAGCGCGCCAAGATCCAGCAATGGTGGTCCAGCACCTCTTACGAGATGCAGAAGCTGCGAGACAACCCCAGCTGCGCGCAGTCTGAGTTTGACGCCATCAAGGACTCCAAGGACCCTGGTCTGTACTACGACCTCAACTTCGACCCCGCCGATGTTAGCCTCCCCGCTCTCACCAGCCTCAAGAATCTTGTCTTCAAGCCTAGAGTCGCTATTCTTCGAGAGCAGGGCGTCAATGGCCATGCTGAGATGGCTTTTGCCTTCCGTGCAGCTGGCTTTGATGCTGTTGATGTGCACATGTCTGACATTCTTGACGGCTTCTCCCTGGATGGATTCCGGGGTCTGGCTGCCTGTGGTGGATTCTCGTATGGTGACGTCCTTGGAGCTGGTAACGGATGGGCCCAGTCGATCCTCATGCACGATGGTGCTCGCAGGACCTTTGAGGCCTTCTTCAAGCGACCGGATACCTTCTCATTCGGCGTCTGCAACGGTTGTCAAATGCTGACTCGACTCAAGGAGTTGATCCCTGGAGCCGAGCACTGGCCCACGTTTGTCGAGAACGCCAGCAACCAGTTCGAGGGAAGATTCTCCATGGTGACGATCCAAGACCAGTCAGACAACTCAGTCTTCTTCAACGGAATGAACGGCTCGTCGTTCCCCATCGTCGTGTCCCACGGCGAAGGCCGAGCCGAGTTCTCCGCCAGCAACGACCTCCAGTCCGTCAACGAGGCTGGTCTTATCCCCCTCCGCTACGTCGACAACTACGGCTCCGTGACGGAGACGTACCCCTTCAACCCCAACGGCAGCCCTCAGGGCATCGCTGGTGTGAAGAGCAAGGACGGCCGCGTCGTGGCGATGATGCCTCACCCCGAGCGGACCATCATGGCGGACGTCGGGTCGTGGAAGCCCGAGGACCAGCTCGCCGAGTGGGGACAGTTTGGGCCCTGGTTCCAGCTCTTCTTGAACGCGCGCAAGTGGGTTGCTTGAGGAATTTGAAAGTTATATATATGGTGTTTTTGGGTTTCAAGGTATTTTATGCGATCTGGGATGGATGGAAAATCTGAGGATGGGATTATGCAAGCATTTTACATAGAAAATCATCAAGGAATGTCAAAATCAAATACATCAATTGCTCGGTTCTGAATTTGAGTGACCTGTTGGATTCGCGTCTTGGCTGCTGTGTCCAAGCCGGGAAGATCATCTTGGCACATGCACAAGGAATTGCCTGCGACGCCCAGCATCTGTGCCGTCTTGGAAGATGAGCCGCATCGCCAAGAAGGAATGGAGGAACCTCAATATCACACTGGTCACCGTTTTGTCTAATCCGAAAGGAATACTAATACGCGGCTTCACATCTAGCGGAGGCCACATCCTGACTTCTACAGATAGCGAATAGAGTCGACACACTATGGTCACCGGGGAATGGGGGAAAGGAAGTTAGATTCGCAAAGTATTACGAGCGCAAGCGGGTTTTAGCTAAGCTCAGTGTGATATTAGCCCTAGGATTATAAAGCACAGTCGTGGTGGAAAGGAAATACTAGAATAATTACAAAAAACTTTCTATAAGATACTCTTAATAAGATTACCTATATTTACATAAAAATAGCTAAATATTTAAAAGCTCTTATAATATTATCTTCTAGTTTTTTAAAATTTTAAATAAGGATTATAGGATACTAATAATATTATTAAAGAATATCTATTCCTATATCTTCTTTCCACCACGGGGCACCGTACAACTCACATCACCATCACTAACGAGCCGGGCGTTGGATCATCACTGCAAGATGCTTGAAGGGGTTGCATGCCCTGAGACATGCAACCCGGCCCGGCCCCGAATCCCCGAAGACCAGGGTGTATGGCGGATCCTTAACATCCGTAACAGAAACGCTTCAACCGCACGATGTTCATTGATAGAAAGTGTATAGTGAATCGTCGCTGCAGCAAGGCGGATCAAAGTCAGGGGAAGCCGTTGTTAGCCGATGGTACGCTCGACGGCGAGAATGACCCGAGTCAGGTTGAACCAACGTCAACGGCAGCAAGAAAGGTTATTCAGACTAAACACATGACAATGAGTCTCGAGAAGCAAACATCAGGTCGTCTTTGGGCAGCTGGACAAAAGCCCAGGTTCGCTTAGAGCAGGAATCATGTTGAGGATGGTGCCCGGGCCCTTGTGGTTCAATTTCAGTTGCCCGGAAGCGAGAGGCAAGATCTGGCCCGTGAGCTGGTCATTTACTGGGATGTCTTGAAACAAGGTCAAGGGTTACAGGGCGCATCTGGTCTGGCAATACTCCGTAGTGCGACTGCGGATTTATCTGGGATCTTAAGTTACGAAATCTGTAGATTTTATGTCGACATCCTTATTCGGGGAGGCCTTGGGGTTCAAATACAAAGAGACGTTCTGCAAGTCACCTTCGGTGATTCGGGGTCAGGGAAATATTCAGCAGGGTACTGCAGTTGGGCTTGACGGGTGTTTGGGTACCGCCAAGCCTGTCTTGTAAACTTGATGTTTACCGCAGTCGTGGACCAGATGCCCTGGCAGCTGTGCACAGTGGAGTGGGGAGATGTATGGTCGGTAAAAGCCTGTGCAGCAACGTTTCGTGGCGGCCAAGCACCGACAGTGGGTGGAGCACCTCACGGCGCAACCCGTTGGTGATGGATTCGTCGAGTCCACCCGGGGAAAAACTGGACTCTCTGGAGACGGGCATGCCCGGGGTTCAGGCTTCAACACATGTTATCGGGACAAGGGAAGCCTATTCAGCGGAGAGGATGGATTTGC
Organism: Fusarium nematophilum; assembly: GCA_033030565.1. Taxonomy (NCBI): domain Eukaryota; kingdom Fungi; phylum Ascomycota; class Sordariomycetes; order Hypocreales; family Nectriaceae; genus Fusarium; species Fusarium nematophilum. The sequence continues at coordinate 373,646 of JAVIXY010000016.1, forward strand.
GTTAGGTAATAGATTCGTTCCCCAGATAGAGAACAGATTTGAAAGCAACGTGATCCCCCAGAGTCAGCAGGTCAAAGGGCGAAGGCGAGAGGTCGGAGGTCGGATGGGGGGGCGGTGGGTAACTGGAGCACCCTGAGATGAGGCCACTCTGGAAATCTGAGATCCACGCAATGGACCGTGAGCAGCGCTACATGCCAGGCTGAGCCGTTCCAAACCAGATGTCGAAAAAGGTAAAAGATCGAGAAGAGGAAGAAAAAAAAAAAAAGGCGCACCGAGCGGTTGTCAGCGGAGGAAGTATTATTAGGCTCTGCGATGTGCGCGTTAGGGGCGGTTCGGCGTCTGGCTGGTGCATTGGCCGCACCGTAGCTGACAAGGGCTGTCGGGTTAGGTCCGCTGGCGCCGTCTTAGCTCGCAAGTGTCTTGATAGCCAAGCAGAGGACGCATGAACCTGCCCAGATGGGTAATGGGCCTTGTCGCGTCGATGTCCGTCTGGGATTCCAGGACGGGACCCAGCAAAAGGGCGCCAACAGCATGTAGCAATCTCCCCTAGGGCGCATCTCTCGTCATTCAATGTCTGAATAGGGCGCGACAACGCCAGGGCGTCAATATTGCCGAATGCGGCTGCTGAATCAAGTCACCCATCTCGGTCGTAATCAAGGCATGGCCAACGACGGAGGCAAAACGCCGTCTTGGCAGCACGAGAGGCTAACGCACGACTTGCCAGACCCTGCTGAGCCGAGGGACGCTAGCGCTGCGTGGAAAGATGGAAGCTGAATGGAAGCGGGAACTTGGGAGGGAAATAAATTCCAGGTGAGGCTCGTGAATACCGAGCCGAAGGACCCCTGGGTGTGGGCCGGCGACAAGCGATGGAGGGTGGTGGCGGTACCTCGCAGAATTTTTCCCCCGGTGTGGTGGGATTTTAGAGGCGGATGACGACGATGATGATGCGGAGGCGTTGGTACAAACCTCTACTGCCAAAACGCTGAAACTGTCTAACCGTTGCTGTTCCGTGGACAAACGGTGAGATTGACAGTTGCAGTGAATCTTGCCGGATCCAAGATTTCAAGGTCCAGAATCCGGCTATGGAGACTGGCCGTGCTTGTTGAACAGGGCCCTCACTGGAGACGGGCCCTGAACCTCTGGAGGCCTACTGGAGAACCCTGCTCGATTCGTGACAGATTGGATTCTGTCATCATTCCGCCAGGCACGCCTTTCGGCGATCTCCCGTGGCATTCGATGCTACTGAACCGCCTCTTGTTACGTACAACACCGAGCACCTTGCCTGCTTGTGTGCGCGATGGACTCTATGACTGGTTGGGGTTGAATGAGGGGGGAGCAGGGGGGCTTGACAGGCAGACAGGGTGGCTTGTTCAAACTTCTCCAAATCGAGGAGGACAAGTGCAATGTCAGAAAACCCGGAACGCCCTTTTGCCACGGGAGAAAAGCCACTAGAACGGATTTAGTGGCGTGAGAAGAAGTTTTTTTTTTCTCTTTGCCTTGATGATGGGCTGGGTTTTTGGAAGGGCGTCAAAGACAAGCATGACATCACGTTGTGAGTGCGCCAGGATATCTTGAAGATGGGCAAACAAACGTGGATCTCTGAGGCTGTTTCTCTGGATCATAGATAACATAAAGATGGATCATTGGTCTTTTACCTCTTGCCCACTTTTCTCCCTTCCTTGAGGGCCTCTGAAGTAAATGGATCCAATGTTTTTCACAGCGTTGATCCGCATGTCGTTGCCTTCTGGAACGCGACCGCTTACGGGCTAGCGGTTGATGACCCACGCCGCCTCGGCGACCCCCTGCGATCGCTTTTCTCCGCTAGGTTTAGCCTGCCTCTGCTTTCTCCACAGTGGAGAATGCCGGCATCCCGCTGGAAGCCGTCACGTTTGGAGGCTCTTTGGCCCTCCCGGACAGGCACCTCAGCGGACCGCGTTGGAGAAGTCTTGAGGTTGGCCCGAAGGTCTTGCAGCTCGGCCGGCTTTTGTCGGCCCTTTCTCCAACGGCTAGTCTAGGGTCCCTGTCTTTGATGGGACCTGGTCAGCTCGCTTCTCCAATCTCCAACCAACGGCTGAGCACCGGTGATTTCATGTTGTGGTCTAAGGACTACTCTGCCTCCCAGACACAAGATCTAACTCTCATCTAGCAATTGTCCTAACCTCAACGAGAAATAAAGTAATGCGATTAAAATACATTAAAAGATCACCTAAGAACTTGTGTTGACCCTCTCGTAGGTCCACTCATACTGCAAGTCCAGGTGACGAGCCTCTCGTGTGCCTCGCATGTTCAGTTTCTTGGCAGTCTACCCAGGCGAACCAAGAACATCGTCCCTCGAACTGCGATCTGCTCCCCATCCCAGTCTTGCAGCCCCGCACTCCGGGGTCATCTCCAACCTGGCCTCACCACCGTTATCAACCACGCTAACCCTTGTGCAATCCTGGTCTGACTACAGCTTCCTTGCCACTATCATTGCTGTGGGTGCGAGAAGAGTTGCTGCATTCTGCGTATTTCCCTATCTACAGAACTCTGTACCGCAGCCTGCATGCTGGGAAAAGTCTCCAACAACAAGAACAGAGCAGTTCACCAGCTCAAGGCTGCTTCCCTTGGAGCCTCAAGTCCCCTCCCCTCTCTGCCCCTTCCCTGGACATCTCAACCTCCACATCTAGACAAAAGTCGAGACTTCAGTCTGCCCCAGGCTGTTTACGTACAGAGAACCTCCCCCGCCTTTACCCCAACCCGGAAAAGAAATTTCGGGTCCCCCTCCTCGCCCGGAGACTCCACCTCCTGCAACCTTTAGGTAGGTAGGTACCTTTGGTCCCGCCTCCCACGCGGCAAACACCCCGAACCTTAATCGGGGGGATAAATATCACCCTCTCCCCCTCTTGAACTCTTCTTCTGGCCCCTCTTGTTCAGACAAGATCAACTCCTTCTCCCCTCACAAGGCCAACTCCCTATACGACATACCATCCACATCAATATGGCTGAGAAGGAGTACGCCGAGGGCGGCAATGGCTTCGACCTCAACCAAGAGGGCAGCCGCCAAGGCGAGAACGTCGAGTACAACCTTGCCAACTCGCACGACCAGCTCGAGCGAGGCCTCAAGAGTCGACACATTCAGTTCCTGGCCCTCGGTAAGGCTTGAGCACCGATAATTTCATTGGAAACTCACTGACACCCCCAGGTGGCGCCATCGGAACTGGCCTCTTCATCGGCTCCGGTGCCATCCTCGCCCGCACCGGTCCCGCCCCCCTCTTTATGGGTTATCTCTCGATGATGATGATGGTGTGGATCATCATGAACGTCCTTGCCGAGATGGTCACCTACCTCCCCATGCGTGGTATCACCGTCCCCTACTTTGTCGGCCGCTTCGTCGACCCCAGTCTCGCCTTCGCCGCCGGGTGGAACTACTGGTACGCCTATGCTATGCTCGTCGGTGCCGAGGCCGTCGCCGCCGGTATCATCATCGAGTACTGGAACCCTCCTGTCAATATCGCCCTCTGGATCGCCATCGTCCTCGTCGTCATGCTGCTCCTCAACATCATCGCCGTTAGCTTCTTTGGCGAGGCCGAGTTCTGGTTCGCCAGCATCAAGCTGATTACCATCTGCGGTCTGATCATCCTCGGCATTGTCATCTTCTTCGGCGGCGGCCCCAACCAGGACTCCATCCGCGGCTTCACCTATTGGAAGGACCCGGGAGCGTTTATAGAGTTCAACGCACCGGGAGCAACTGGCCACTTCCTCGCCTACTGGAGCGCCTTCATCAGCGCTGGCTTCGCCTTCATCACGTCGCCCGAGCTCATCGCCATCTCCGCGGGTGAGGCCGTCGCCCCCCGACGCAACATCCCCAAGGCTGCTCGCCGCTTCATCTGGCGCCTCGCCATCTTTTATGGCGTCTCCTCCCTCCTGATCGGCATCCTGGTCCCCTCTGACGACCCGAAGCTCCTCGGCGCGTCCAACGCCTCGGCCTCCCCCTTCGTTATTGGAATCCAGAACGTCGGCATCCCTGTCCTCAACCACATTATCAACGCCGCCGTCCTTACCTCGGCCTGGTCCGCGGGTAACTCATTCCTCTACTCAGGTAGCCGCGTCCTCTACTCGATGGCGCTTAACGACCAGGCCCCCAAGTGGTTCCGCCGCACCAACAAGCGCGGCGTGCCCTACGTCGCCGTTATCTTCACCTGGGCGTTCGGCCTCCTCGCCTTCCTCAACGTCTCCAACTCGGGCGCCACCGTCTTTGGCTGGTTCGTCAACATCTCCACCATCTCGGGTTTTATCGCCTGGATTGTCGTCATGATCACCTACCTGCGCTTCCGAAGGGCCCTTATCTTCAACAACATGCTCGACGTTCTCCCCTACCGGACGGGCCTCCAGCCCTACGCCACCTGGGTCGTCCTGGTGGTCATCACCCTCCTCACCATCACCAACGGCTTCTCCCTCTTCATCGGCGACAACTGGGACACCCAGAGCTTCATCGCCGCCTACATCACCCTCCCCATCTTCCTGGTCCTGTACCTCGGCCACAAGCTCTGGTTCCGCACCCCGCTGTGCATCCGCGTCCAGAACATCGACGTCATCACTGGCAAGAAGGAGATGGACGAACTCGCGGCTCAGGATGTGCCTCCTGTTCCCAAGAACCTGCTCGAGAAGATTTGGTTCTGGCTTGCTTAGAGTTAGAAGTGGTTAATGTTTGGATATGATGAGTGCATAGATGGATGTAGAGCGCTGACTTGATACCCTCCAATGTACACGAGATTTGAGTTGCGTCTGAATTTGCTCGTGCTTGCGTTTATTCGAATATTGATTGTCCATGTAGATGATACTGTTATCAAAAGTCTCATGATAATATATGCATCCCTGTTAGCGAGACTATACAAGGCGGGCGAGATCACTGCGCGAGCGTCTCTGTGATGAATGCAATTTTGGTTTTCCTTGTCCCCTAGGCGTTCATAATGGGGCAAATCATGAACCCAAGTCGTCTGTGCCTAGGATTACTGTTATTTTCCTAACGAGCTCCCTTTCCTTGCAGGGAATTCGTGATCCTTGCGTGGTATTGCAGAAGAGGTTGGGGGTTCCAGCGTCCAAAGAGTCAAAGACACATAAGAATGTTGTAACTTTCAAACCTCAACTGGTCAACTACTAGCGGCTACCCCCTTGAACTCAAAATCCCAGTCCCTATGAGCCGAGCTAGGTAGGGCGCATAATGTCCATAGTGGCTTTGTCATGTCGTCGATTCACGACCAAACTCCAGTGTTGTGCGGCTATGCCCTAAAGACGGAGAGGCGAGTCGTCTATCCATCTCGAAACTCTTGTCATGGTATATCTGGAGACGGCTAAATTATACCTGTAGACTTGAAATATGTCTCTTGACAAGTTCGGATCCACAACTCGGGTCATGACGCGTCAACCAAAAGAATGTGCATGTCGTTGCCTCCCCCAGCTTGCTTCAAGTCTATTCTCTGAAATGTGGTATCTGACGAGAAGAAAAAAATATAAACAACTAAAGTCTGACAAAAAAAGAAAGAAAGAAAAGCGAACAAGCATTAAAAAAAAAGTAGTCATAGAATTGCTCTGATTTTCCTCTTTGATTTCATTTCAACAAAAAGACGTCCAGCTATCCTCCTCCTCCCCCCGCTAGAGAAGCCAGTACCTCCCCGACGTCCGACTCCTCGAGGGATCTGCCGTTGACCAGATCGTACATCGGGATCCCCTCGCTCGCAGGCTTGAACAGCAGCACGCCGTCCCGGTCGTTGACCTGGACGAAGCCTCGTTTTGAGCCCATGTACCCGGGGATGAGCGCGCACAGGAACGCCGTGAGGTCCGGCATGGGGCACGCCTTGCTGGGGTAGTCGTCGTCCAGCGTGACTTGTCTTGTTGCGATCTTGACGGGGTCTGCGTGGCAGTTGAAGCCCAGGATTCGCTTCTCCAGGCACCGGCCACCCGCCTGCTTCAGCCCCAGGAGCGAGTACTTGATATCTTGTGCTGAATGTGACGGCACGACGGTAAAGCTTGAGAATTCTCTGAAGCGGTCGAGCACAAACTTGGCTGCTCTTTGGTTCAGGCCGACGTTGAACTGGTTGGGGAATAGATTCGCCGACAAGTCGCAGGATCCCTTGGAGAAATAGTTAGCATTATTTTTTTCCAATTTTCAGAGATATTTGATGGCTTACCACTTGGAGGCTGCATTGCACCCTATCGGCTACACCTCTTTGGATGAACTCGCGGAGAATCCTGAGCGAGGAGCCTCCGAAGAACTGAACGCTTGCTGCCCGTCTGATTGTGTCGCATAAAGAGCTGAGGTTGAGAGCTCGCACAGAAATTCCTTTATTCCCTGGGTTTTCCTCTGCTTGCTTGATGCATCCTCTGTACCAGTCGCGGATGCTCTCAACTCGCTGCTCGAGAGGCTCAACCTCCATAATGGCCTCGTAGGAGACGAGCTCGCCTTCGCTACGAGAGCTAAGCTCTTCGTGGTGGTGAAAGTTGAGATTCACGGGATTGTCGATCTCATTCAGAGTCTCGAGATCTGTCAATACCTCGACCGGCGCGCCAGTCCACTGATGCAAGCATGCCGCGAGATCCCAGGCCGCGAGACGGCCGTGCAGCTCTGCGTCCCCTTTCGGGCCGTAAGGAGGCTTGACAGCCAGGTTGAGCTGGAGAAGGCGACAAAAGTTAGCGAAAAAAAACCTTTTGTAAAAACGATGGGAAAACTTGCCAGTTTGCGCTCAGATTCATCAAGCTCCGGGATGCTGCTGACGTCCGCCTCGTCCAGCAGACCCCCCAGCAGGACCTTGAAGGGGTTCCCGCGCTCAGGAAAATGTTTCTTTATTAGATCCTTGCAGCGGTTTGTCTGCTCATTCGTCATAACTAGCCCAAAGGACACCTGGCGAGGCTCCAGGATCCAGAGCACGCGCGTGCGAGGTCTCTTTGCCACGTCCGAGGCCAGCACCATGGCGGCGGCCACGTTGTCCGAGTCGATGGAATCATTGTAGAATATGACGATATCCTCACCCATAGCGCCTGTTGCCATCATTTAGACTGCTATGTCTTTTTGCTGTAGTTGCGCAAGTGGTTGTGGTTGCAGCGGCTAGGCTTAGGGAGGGGCAGAAGGTGAGATACTTTAAAGATAAAAGACGTCACGGGTAAGGCGACCCAAGAAATGCCTGAGCCCTGCCTGCCAGGGAGGGGGGGAAAAGGCCGGGTCTCGGCATGCACTGCCACTGGAGGTTGCGCCTTGCTGAGCGCCTCGTCACACTCAGTGATTCGCCCCCCCGCGAGGCCACATGCAAGGTTGAAAAAAGGGAAAGCACAATTTAATCCGTCTCGGAGCGGTTGCCTGGTATTGAGGGGGAGGGGGAGGCGGAGGGGGAACCCTTGTTATATGTGGATTTCCGTTGGTGAGTTCCTGTTTAATTGATTCTTTTGGAGAATCTAGAAAAATGAGGCTGTGGCTAGAGGTGATTCACTGACAGTCATTCCCCAGCCCCCCCC